>CAWUHW010000008.1:1671341-2098321 GCA_963922195.1 Panagrolaimus sp. PS1159
TCTAGTAGCCGGCGCGACTGCGGCGCGGCGCGTCGCGCCAGCACCGCAGAACACTGCATATAAATAATACTTAAAAAACATTGCATTACTTTTTATTGAAAATAATGTATAATGGACAAAAAACTTCATTAAACAAATTTGGATAAATTAAAAGGATTAGGAATAAAAATGCCGAATCGTCGTTCCCACCGTTTTTGGGTTTCGACATCTTTCACAAAGTTTTCAACAGGGTCATCAGAGTGAATGATATCGTTCTTTTTTCGTCCGATTCCTCTTGCTTGCTGAGCATTAGATTGTAAATGACCAGCGCTGGTCCACTCTGAATAAAAGAAATTAAAATAAGTAATAGTAAATGTTATAAAATAATACCCTCAACAAATTTATAACAAACAAATTGAGTAATTGGAGGACCATGACGACGAATTTTTAAAATGTTATCAATTGTTTCGATGTTGAGGCGACTACGGCAGGAATCAAGGGATTGAGGAGGTTGTGTGAATGCAACATTTGTTAAACCAATCGGAAATTATTACACGTTGGATCTACAGTATCCTTTTCCATATTATGAATTTTCATGGCAGCTTCAACTTTGTTTTCAAAATATGTGACAGCTTGTATGTGAAGCGATGAAGTTTCATGTTGTTTTATTCTAAAGGCTATATCAACTGCTGTTGGAACACCGGTTATTCTTACAAATGCATTTAAAAATAAAGATTGTTTGCTTGGAATATGTTCTTTGTGAGTGCTAACTCTATCAATTTTGCCGGTGTTGCTGTTTACAACTTCTAACCATGGATGATAATATTTAATGATGATGTTGTTAGAAGCAAATTTAACACGTTTGAAAATTCGTTCAATACTTTCAGGAATTGCATCTAAGGTATGAGAATATTTATTTGTTGCTTTGATTATTAAAGCAAGAAATAACAATAATTTTAAACAATGAACCAAATTGGTGGAACAGCCACGATTGGGTTTGTCACAGATTTTATATTTGATGATGACAATATGACCCAAAAATTAATTATAAAATTAAAAGATTTTATTGTTCAACAAAATGCGAATCAAACTGAAGGCCATAATCAAAATAATTCAACTGAGCCTAAAATTCCAAATATCTCGCCAAATAGTATAAAAACAAAATAAAGGGAAGAGGTAAAAATAAAGCCACCCTAAAAAACAAAA
The DNA here is from genome assembly GCA_963922195.1 of Panagrolaimus sp. PS1159. Lineage (NCBI taxonomy): Eukaryota > Metazoa > Nematoda > Chromadorea > Rhabditida > Panagrolaimidae > Panagrolaimus > Panagrolaimus sp. PS1159. The sequence continues at coordinate 1,672,527 of CAWUHW010000008.1, forward strand.
AAAACCAATTTATTTTCTTTTTAAATAAAAACCTAAAAGCAAAAAAATATATACTTCAAACAAAACTAAAAAATTGCAAATAAAAACACATACACAAAAAAGGAACACGTTAAATATATACTATAAAACTTTAAAAATGGTAAAAATTCAACAGGGGGGACCCTTACAAATATAAGGACTTTTGAAATTGAAAAACTAGAAAAAATTTAACAGGGGGGGACCCTTATGAATATATAGAATTAGGCGGCGCGAAGCGCCGCCGAAAAATTTTTTGCAAAAAAAGGTCATTACAGACCAAATTTTTCCCCAAAAAGGTCGTTACAGACCTATACCGATTTTGAAAAATACTTACCCCCCAATTCATGTATGATTATAAATCCAAGTTACAAAAAAGCTTTGTATATATTACACTTACATATTTTGAAAACGGTCCAACAATAGAATATCCAATATCAAAAAATATCTGAATAATTAAAATCTTTTTATATGGCTTTAATTCTTTATTCGTGTATTTCATTACAAGAATCGCCAAAATAGTGTTTCCAATAACTGAAACTGATGAAGAAATAACTGAATTTATAAATGATGAATCGTCTAAACTCATATTTTTTAATTACTGAAACTTTTTTTAAGAATAAGAAAAAAATAAAAAGTTTTTATGAAAAATTTTGACGTTTTAAAAATTCTGATAATTAAAAATGTTTTTAAAAGTTTTTGTATCTTTAAAAAGCTTCAAGTGAGCTCCAATGTGTGTCCGTGTGTGCCTGCGACAAAAAAAGTAAAAAAATTTATTGTTTTGTTTTTTAAGTAAAGTACAAATATTATTTTGATAAAGTGACAAAAGTTTGGACTGAATGTTTTTTGATTCATTAAAAAACTGTAATTTTAGGAATTTGTTTCAAATTAACTTAATTTAATTAAGAAAGCACTTTTTCTGATAAAACAAAAACAATGTAAAATTAGCTTTTATTTTGATAACCTTTTACAATTATTGATAGCCACAAACAAAGATTATTTTTTAATATTTTTCTCGAGAAAAAATTGTTAATTATTGGAAAAAAAAGGGTGCCGTTTTCTGATTTGTTAGACTTTAATTAATAAAAAAACAATTAATTATTTTAGTTTTTCTCAAAACAATGTACTTTTTTTTATTACTGGAAGTAATTAATTCTTTTTTGTAACTATAAATGCAATGAAACAAAAGATAAATTTACTTTAATATATAAATGTAAGTTCTGAACTTTGCATTACTTTTCGGATTAATAAATTCACTTTCAAAGGAATTTGTAAGCAATTCATTCTTCATTTTTCTTAGCTATGGTAGAGAAAATTGTGGTGAATGGTATATCGAAATTATCTTTGAGAATATGGAAAAGAGTGATAGTGAGTCTGTAACGACTGAGTGGTTGTTTTGTGAATGAAAAAAATTGCCCGCTAAAGTGAAGAAGATTTCTGAAGTCCCATTCTTTTTAGCATATAACACGTGAAAAACAAAAACTATTTTGAACTTGTCAAAAAAACGTCGATGAATGCTTAAATTGGAAATTGAAATAAATTTTTTAATAATGCTTAAAATGGAAAAGTTTTTTCCACTTTTTTATCTTTTTTTTAACCAATGCTTAAAATGGAAAAGTTTTTTCCACGTTTTTGTCTTTTTATTTTTGAATGCTTAAAATGGAAAAGTTTTTTCCACTTTTTGGTCTTTTTTTAAATGAATGCTTAAATTGGAAAAGTTTTTTCCACGTTTTTATCTTTTTTTCAACCAATGCTTAAATTGGAAAACATTTTTCCACTTTTTGGTCTTTTTTTTAACCAATGCTTAAAATGGAAATGACCATTTCCAAAAATGCATCATCAAAAAATGGAAATGCACATTTCCAAAAATGCATCATCAAAAAATGGAAATGACCATTTCCAAAAATGCATCATCAAAAAATGGAAATGACCATTTCCAAAAATGCATCATCAAAAAATGGAAATGACCATTTCCAAAAATGCATCATCAAAAAATGGAAATGACCATTTCCAAAAATGCATCATCAAAAAATGGAAATGCACATTTCCAAAAATGCATCATCAAAAAATGGAAATGACCATTTCCAAAAATGCATCATCAAAAAATGGAAATGCACATTTCCAAAAATGCATCATCAAAAAATGGAAATGCACATTTCCAAAAATGCATCATCAAAAATTGGAAATGCACATTTCCAAAAATGCATCATCAAAAAATGGAAATGCACATTTCCAAAAATGCATCATCAAAAAATGGAAATGCACATTTCCAAAAATGCATCATCAAAAATTGGAAATGCACATTTCCAAAAATGCATCATCAAAAATTGGAAATGCACATTTCCAAAAATGCATCATCAAAAATTGGAAATGCACATTTCCAAAAATGCATCATCAAAAAATGCAAATGCACATTTGGTGAATCATCTAGCAACAGATTCTCATCTTCATCGGATAAATCCATTGCTAATATTGATAATTATTGCTGTAAACGGGAGCATACCAGGTTAGAAAAAAAGAGAAAAAGTATCAAAAAGTTTTATAACAAATATGTTGTAAAAACAAAGGATGAGTATAAAGATTTATTAACAAAAAAATCTAGCAAAAGTTTTATAAAAACATTTAAGCAATACTATTTAAAAAACCCATTGGGTCATCATTCCATTCTTTGAGCCATTTAATCAATGGAAGAAGAACAAAACATTTTCGATTTCCTTCAATAATTAGATCAGCAGCATTTTGATCATTATTAGGCGGTGTAAAAGCTGCCATTCCACCTTGCAATGGAATATGATCCATATTACCATGAAGAGACATAACCTGGCGACATTCAGAATCAATAAGCGTTTGTAAAACTAATCCAAAATTAGTAATCAAAGCATCTTCTTCCATAACGTTCAAAAACTGGCAACATGTTTAATTTTTGCATCGACCATAGAACCATAATTGTGACAACAACACTAAAAAAGATTTATATGATTGCTATACATAACCGCGGCAGCTTACCCACTAACACAATGTTTTTGCCCATGATAAAAACCAGATCGCGTGGTTCTGAAGGACATGTTCAAGCTTATCATACAATTGTCTATAAGCTTGCAACTTGTCTTCAGACATTAAAATATTTGATGCAACAAAATCTGTTATACTTGTATGACCAATCTATAAAAGGCAAAATTAAACACGTAAAATTTATTAAAAAATGTAAATGCTTACTGTGGTATCATTGTGAGGATCGGGATGTTCAATATCATCACCACCTGGCAACGGAAGATTTTTCCAACCTTCTGCGACATTTCTGATTTGTTCATATAAAAACCAGTATGAACTTTCGCAAGATTCATAAATAAGTTGTACACCAGTGTTAAACTGATGGAGTCTTTGATCAGCCATCTAAAAAAGTAATCATTAAAGTAAAGATAAAGTAATATAAAAAACAAACCGCTGATGAAAAACAACAATCTAGCAACGAATTTATAAAGAATAAAAGAACTTCTTGAAAGAATAATGTTTTATTCTTAAACAGCTAAAAAAGTGCTGTAATTAGTACAAAAACAAGCTTGGTAAATTATTAACAAGAAAAAATATAAAATTAAAGTAATATCGCGGAATTATTACTTTTTTTTATATAAAAATGAGAGGTACTTTCGTGTGTATTTTTTGCTTTGAAAGATATAAAAATTGAGAAACATTTTCGTTGCAAGAATTAATAACCAAATTTTTTTCTTTCTATTTTTTAGCGGTATAAAAAACTTAAACGATTTTTTTCGTTAAATGTTTTTCTTCTTTTTTTGGCGGTAAAAAAACTTAGTCGATTTTCTTCCCTTTTTTTTGCAGCAATTATTTAATCTGTTGTTAAGTTTCCGTATTATTTTTAATTTTATTTATTATTTTTACTCGTGATTTCTGTTTTGCTTCATACGTTTTTCTGTATCAAATATTGCGTTGTTTTTTCAGGTTCACTTTTGCTTCTAAACATTTTGCTCTTCTTTATTGTCGTTCAATCATCGTTGCTAGTTTGTAAAGGTCAGTTTAGCTTGTTAATTTATATATAAATTTATCCCTGATTTTTTAGATGAGTAGCAGAAATGAAGACCGTCGTTCAGTTTTAAATAGAAGTTTGGGTGCTTTGTTGAAGAACCTTCGTGATTTGCTAGTTTATTTTGTAAGTTTTAATACAATATGCATAATTTTCAAAATTATCATCCAAACATCCAAGGATTTATTCATCGAATTGATGGTTTATTAGGTGTCAGCCCTATTAGTCGTCCAAGAGACGTTGCAAGATTGTTTTACGAAGTTGCAACGGATTTTCATTTATTTTTTATGGTATTACTTTTCGTTAACATTTAAGATTGTTCAGATTTAATTACAATTTGTAGGATGATATCAATGTTACGTTTGCACAACCAACATGGAATAAATTTTCTGCACGTCCATGGGACAGAATTGCTATGAATGTTATTGATGATCGTCCAGTTCGTGATCCAGCTTCTGATGGAGTACCATTACAACCTGTTGCTAGATTAAAATTTTTACTATTGGGTATGTGACTCGAACTTGTTTTTAACATTTATATATTTATTTTTAGATCCTTCAACATTTGATTGTAAAACCTGCTTAGAAAGAGGTCATAAAGCTGAACAATGTCAAAATGGAGTTCGTTGCAAGATTTGCAAACAAAACGGAAGAGCCGGTTAGGGGCATATTTCTCGTGATTGTCAATTTGGTATTGTTTTTCTTTTATTATTTATATATTTTTAATTATCGGTAAATTTAAGGAATTTGTGCCCATTGTGGACGTGAAGGTCACACACATGACGTATGCGGTTCTATTGCTGTTCCACTTGTTTGTCTTCATTGCCTCAATCCTGGACATCGCAAAAACCGCTGCCCGAATCCACCAAAGTGTTCGAGATGCCTCGAATATGGTCATGTTGCAAGATTTTGTCGTCATTGATTCAATAAAATACTGTTGCCAGATTTTTTATATTTATTTCTTGTTTGATGATAGTTATTTGTGTTAATAAATTATGTTCCTTTTTTATACAGTCAGAGCAATAACATAGTATTCTTAACTATTATCTTATCTAAATCTTATCTTAATACAGTCAAATAATATTTCATTACAGTGCATCATTCGAGGTTAAATTAAATGGAAAATATTCCAAATGATGATATTCCAAGTGGTTGTCGCGAAATTCTTGGATTTGCAGAAATCTTAATTGAAACAGATGACACGCATACACCTGCATCGTTGCCAGATGAAGATGACGTTGAACATGCAGGATACTGTAATCCTATGCCTGATCTTTGTTCAACTGATATACCTGTCACAAAAAGTACGGTATACTGTAACATGAAATTTTTACAATTTATAATAAATTTTTAGCTTTCCAAGATGTTCAACAATTCAACCAAAGCTTGAACAACCTTTTTAGAGGAACATTTCGGCCAGCAAATCCACTTGAAATTTTATCGATAAATTCTTGTTGTATTAGGAAATGCACATTGTTGCTTTCGAGGTTTCGTTTTCAATTTTTCATAAAGAGTATTATGTCATGTTTAAGATTTGTTATCGAAAGATTACGATGTTCCCTTCCGCTGGAAAAGTTGCAGTTGCGAGATTATCTTTTTTTTTGATGATGCATTTTTGGAAATGTGCATTTCCAATTTTTGATGATGCATTTTTGGAAATGGTCATTTCCAATTTTTGATGATGCATTTTTGGAAATGTGCATTTCCAATTTTTGATGATGCATTTTTGGAAATGTGCATTTCCATTTTTTGATGATGCATTTTTGGAAATGGTCATTTCCATTTTTTGATGATGCATTTTTGGAAATGGTCATTTCCATTTTTTGATGATGCATTTTTGGAAATGTGCATTTCCATTTTTTGATGATGCATTTTTGGAAATGTGCATTTCCATTTTTTGATGATGCATTTTTGGAAATGGTCATTTCCAATTTTTGATCATGCTTTTTTGGAAATGGTCATTTCCATTTTTTGATGATGCATTTTTGGAAATGTGCATTTCCATTTTTTGATGATGCATTTTTGGAAATGTGCATTTCCATTTTTTGATGATGCATTTTTGGAAATGTGCATTTCCATTTTTTGATGATGCATTTTTGGAAATGTGCATTTCCATTTTTTGATGATGCATTTTTGGAAATGTGCATTTCCATTTTTTGATGATGCATTTTTGGAAATGTGCATTTCCAATTTTTGATGATGCATTTTTGGAAATGTGCATTTCCATTTTTTGATGATGCATTTTTGGAAATGGTCATTTCCAATTTTTGATCATGCTTTTTTGGAAATGGTCATTTCCATTTTTTGATGATGCATTTTTGGAAATGTGCATTTCCAATTTTTGATCATGCATTTTTGGAAATGGTCATTTCCATTTTTTGATCATGCTTTTTTGGAAATGTGCATATCCATTTTTTGATGATGCATTTTTGGAAATGTTTGTATTTTTTCGTTTTTTCTCTGATGAATGCTTAAATTGGAAAAGTTTTTTCCACTTTTTGGTCTTTTTTTCAACCAATGCTTAAAATGGAAAAGTTTTTTCCACTTTTTGGTCTTTTTTTCAACCAATGCTTAAAATGGAAAAGTTTTTTCCACGTTTTTATCTTTTTTTTAATGAATGCTTAAAATGGAAAAGTTTTTTCCACTTTTTGGTCTTTTTATTTTTGAATGCTTAAATTGGAAAAGTTTTTTCCACCTTTTTGTCTTTTTTTAAATGAATGCTTAAATTGGAAAACATTTTTCCACTTTTTGGTCTTTTTTTAAGACAATGCTGTTTTTGCAAATGGAAATTTCCAATTTAAGCATTCATTGACGTTTTTTTGACAAGTTCAAAAAAGTTTTTGTTTTTCACGTGTTATATATGCTTTATACAGCCATCAACGACATGTGGTCCCTTATAAATCGAAGCTTAGCAGCAAAATTTCTTACCCCTTCATCGCCAGAAATATGCATATTTTCAAATGGAACAATTTTATATTTAATAAAAAAATGTTTGCATGTTTGAATCAGTTTTGGGAGAGCAAAATGTTGGGTTGCAAATGGACAATCTAAACGATCTTCTTTTTTTTAAAACAACATTCGAGCCCGTAGAAATATAGTTAATAAACGGTGATGGAAGAGAAAAGTTTTGGTTTATTGCATTATTATCTGTAAAATGACAGTTTATGGTGAGTGGAGCTGCAGTGGCCCAGTAACCAAAGGTGGTAAACATAATTTATAAAACACTTGTGTATTTTTGCAAAAATACACAATTGAGTTCTAACAAACTAATCAACAAAAAATAGTTTCTGCACATTCGTCTTCGTTAAAGGTTTGAAACTTTTTAAGGCCCTGATTGAAGTATCTCCTAATTGGGTCATGAGAGATAAATTGAAGTGTTTTGCAACTTAAGAAGTTTCAAAAAAATTGAAAGCAAAAACAATCAAAATTAATTGATGAGAATTTTACTTGAAGAGAAGAGCAAAAATATGTGCAGAAATAATTTGTAAGGGCATTCTTATTTTTAGGAGGAACCTACTCTGCTGTGCAAAATATCCAAAACACGCCTTCATCCACAACTTCAATGTTTGGAAAAATGCAAAAATTTGAAAAAAATGCGTTTTTTGTAAACTTTGAAATTGCGGCTGAAGGCATGCCATTAAATATTTTTGATACTTTTTTTCATTTTAGCTTAAAGGAGGCGGATGTTTTGATACAGTTTCGTAATCTTGGACTTTCGTGATTTCCAGGCAAACTGTGAGTCTTGAAACGAAAAAGACCCTTTTTCAAAATTTTTTATCAAATAAAGATGCATTTTCGTTTCAAGACTCTCAGTTTGCCTGAAAATCACGAAAGTCCAAGATTACGAAACTGTATCAAAACATCCGCCTCCTTTAAATAAGCATGCAAAACAACCCCTAGATGATTTTTTAACTAAATTCTTTAAAATGACCGAAATCTTGGGGTAATGCTATTTTTCTTCCCAAGCACTTTTTCGAATTTTTTAAAAAATAATTCAACTTTTTGATATTTTGGCATTATTCTCTGGGTATGTAAGTTTTTAAACATGCTGAATCCGAATCTGAAGCGATTCGGATATCACATTTTCCGGAATCACTGAATTTTAGGTTGATGCTATATTTTTGCACAGCACTGTATTTTTTCTTTTTCGGGTCGTCTTGAAAGTATTTCTACCATGAAAATTTTTAACCAAATTCTTTAAAAATTAGCTCAGCAAAAAATGTTGTTTTTATACAGATTAACAAATATAAAGTATTCTACAAAACATTAACAAAAACATTATTCATAATTGTTGTTATTTTTGATAATTCTTCTGATAAAATAAGTTTTGAATGATTGTCAACATTTTCATTGAATTTAAATGTGAATGTATTTTCTTTATATTCGCTGAAGGAATGATTCTGTAAAAGTTGAGGTTAAAAACGCTAAAAGAACAAATAGTAAAAAGTTACAATAATAAAAGTTGAAAGTAGTTTTATGTCGATGTCACGTTGTGGTGGAATTTTTGATAACCAAAAGCGATTAAACTTTTGAGTTCGTTTTAGCAGAGTTAAATGGTAAAGTGTTAATGGGGTAAATGATGTGATTGAATTTTTTACCCTTTCAATGCTGGAAAATTATAAAGATTTATACGCAATTTTATAACCTTTTTACAGCAAAATTAATTGAATTGTCTTAAAATTTACAAAATCAAAGGTAGGATTTTGTTTGAGAGTTATTGTTTGCGCGTTTGGATTTTGCGCGTGTTTTTTTAAGCGGAATTTTTTGAGCGTCGAATTTTGAGTGTAATTTTTTAAGCGCGTGACATTTGAGCGCGCCAGACTTTTAAGCGTATTTTTTACGCGCGTTTGTTTAAGCGTTCAAAATTTGCGCTTGTTTTTTTAGCGCTCAAATGTCACACGCTTAAAAAAATGCGCGTAAAAATTTCGCTCAAAAATCAAACGCTAAAAAATGTGCGTAAAAATAAACGCTTAAAAGTGCGGAGTTCAAATGTCACACGCTAAAAAAACACGCTATAAAAAAACGCTCAAATTTTGAACGCTTAAAAAATTATGCTTAAAAAATTACGCTCAAAATCCAAACGCTTAAACAAATCCCGCTTAAAAAACACGCGCAAAATCCAAACGCGCAAACAATAACGCTCAAACAAGATCCCACCAAAATCAAAATCTAAGATTTTGATGTTTTTGGGCAAAAGTTTTTTCAACGCTAAAAACTCACTAATCAAACACTCCAACATTTGGTTATCTTTCAATAATACTTTCAACAGGCAAAATTGTTTTATCATTTAACCAAACAAATGAGTCATCAAAAGTCACATCAAATAAAAGTGACGATTGAGTTAAAAAAGAAAATTCATTAAAAGTAAAAAATTGTTTACGTAAATGCAACTTTTGAATAACCAAAACTGCAGTTTTTTCCATAATCATCGACAACGACATCGATGTTGTCCTTTCAGAAATAAATGACAACATCCCAGAAAAAGAAATCCGTAAATTATTGCTAATAATTTTGCATAAAAAGTTTTCAACTGGATATTTGTAAGAGATTTTGGAATTATATCCACCCAAAATTAAATGATCGTCTTCGATAATACAAGAATTGATTGGAATTGTTTTAAATCTTAATAAAAAATATTTGCATGTTTTGAGAAGTTTTGGTAATCCAAAATATTGAACTGCACAAGGTTTGGAAACATTTTTTTGAAAGATTACACACGAGCATGTTGAAATATAAGTTATTAATGAAGATGGTAAAGTAAAGTATTGATTTTGACAATTTTTGCTGGTAAATTTTTGGTTTAGTCACTGAAATAGCGCCATGAATCAGCATTCATTTTTTTCAATATTGATTTAACGTTGGCCTTTATTTTAGAAAACTAAAAAGTCTACTAGAATGGTTGCAAAAAAATGATTCAATTCAATTTTTTTTCAGCTGAATAAGAAAGAGAGACCAGCGCTGGTAAACAAACTGCTGCAGCAGTTCGTTTATCCATTTTATGATACTTCACAAATTATGGACGCACTTTTTTTTCCTAATTTTTGTTGTTATAAAAAATGTTTTTCTTATAATTAAAAAATGTCAAAAACGGTAGCAAAGAAAGTGTGCTTCTTTTATTGTCTGTCGCTTGCTTCAACCATTGCATTGCAAAAGCTTTCGTTTTGTCAAAATAAATTTAATAAACTATCTTAATTTGAGATTTCAAAAAATTTGTTTAAATGACAAAAGAAGAATAAAATAAAAGTGGAATTATTGCAGTAGAAATATTTATATTTTTGATAACCAAAAGCGATTAAAGTTTTGAGTTCGTTTTAGCAGAGTTAAATGGCAAATAATTAACGATTGTAATTGTATTATCAAGGTTTTGCAACTGCATTTTTACATGAGATAATTATAGTTTTACTTTAACAATATGGGAAGTTTATGTTGAAATTATAATCTTAAATTTTTTGTTTCAAATAATAAAATATTCAAAAGAAGCCATTTATTACTTTTAAAAAATGTTTTATTCTTTTCTGCTTTTATACTTCTTTAATTGCATTTTATTTTAAACATATTTTTTGATCGGCTAAGAAGTCGATGATTGTTTTTGCTGAGATTAAAGACCAAGTCTTCAAAAAATGAAAAATACATTGATCAATTCTTTTGTCGATCGACTGACAGAAAATGTTGCGAAAAAAATTTTCGGCATTTTGCTATGTAAAAATCAAAAGAAAAAATAAAACGACAAAAAAAGTTTGCTTTTAAAAAAAATGGAAATAGTATTTTAAATAGTTTATTACAAATTCCAAATAAAGCTTTAAAATTTAGAAGCAATTTTTCATTGAAATTATATTTTACTGATATTTTAACAAGAAACTTTTTCAACTAAATTTCATTATTTAATAAATAATGCATTGTTAATTTCTACCGCTGTGACACTTTTTTTGAGAAACTCTGAATTTATACGTTTTTGCACACCAAAAAAATCTTTGAAATATTTTTTATTGGTGATAGAAAAGAAATTTACTAAAGTTAATTATTTAGTTCATTGCAAAAAGTTGGTTGAATGCTCAAAGACCTGCAAAAAATGTTAATAAATAATGCAATATTTTTTTTAAAATTAAAAGACAAAAATTATGTTTTTCTGCATTGAATCCTTTTACATGATTATTTCTATGACATTTTCAGCCAAAAATGACTTCGTTTTCGGTTTTTACGACCTCGATTTGGTCTAAAGGCAACGAATTACCTGGTAATTTTAAAATTCGTTTTTTTCAGAATCCGGGGTAATGTACGATTTTTACTAAAAATGGTTTTTACACAAATTGAACGATGAAAACTTTTATTTAAAAATGAAGATAAAGATTTGCATTAACAGAAACACTTTTTTTTAAACCTAAGAAACTGTTTTTGAATTTTAAGTTATTTGTGTGCTTCAATTTTATAGAAAAGAATCAATGAAATATGTAAAAAAAGAGTTTGAAAAAAACAGGCTAACAAATTTGATTTTGTTCAATCATTGACGTTTCTTCGCAAAGCTTTTTATATTTAAAAGACGACGATGAATCATTTTTTGCTTTTAAAAAACAAAGCAAAAAAAAATTTTACACAGTTTGGACACGCAGCAAAAAAAATTTAATCATTGATTCGTTTCTCAATTTTAGCTGCAAAAAAAATACAAAAATAAAAGAGATCATTAATGTTGTAAAATGAGCTTTTCTTTAAGCTTTTGCCTTTTATTGTAATTTATTTAAATATTTTGTAACCTTTTTATTGTTAGTTTTATTTGTCTTAAGTTTTGCTTCTTTTATTTTGTGTCTTCTTTTATTTAAAAATAGTTGAAAAAGTCTTCTTTCCTAAAAAGAGTGATTCATAATTCCTGTCTGGCTTTTCTTTCTTCTTTCTCTTTTTTTCCCACAATTTTGTAAAGGGCACCTGGCACCAAATTTTAAAAACGAAAGCCGGATGCTTGCGCAAAAACACTCTCTATGACTTATGTCTCTCCCTTTTTGGCTTCTTTAATTTCAATCATTGCCAAGAGAGAAAGAGGATGGAGTTGCGCAGGCGTTGATCGCTGTGTGCACCTTCTTTTTGCCACTCGATCGGTCGCTGGAGATGGAGAAATTGGCACTTTTCGATCTGTCCGGATCGCCGGTTTGGTTGCGCTGGCTCTTTAAAAGGAGTCCCCGTAGAAGTTCAGTTGGAGAAGTTGGTTGTTCAGTTGAGCAGTCGAGTCATTCAGTTAAGTCAGTTGGAGAGATTTTTCTTCAGTCGTTTATGTGTTTTGGTTTTGATTGTTAAAATTGAATAAAGTTTGAAAAGTTATTTGAAAGAGGAAAAAGGGACAAAAAAAAGAAAAGAAAGAACCACTCGAGAGAAACACCGGGGATTTTAAGAAAACACCGTTTTTCTTCAATTAAAAAGCATAACAATTTTTAGCGTCATTTTTTAAAATATAAATCTTAAAAGTTACTAATATGCAGAGAGTGTGTAAAATGTTTTACATCGAAATTGCACGCCAAATTTGTAAAATATTCAAACACTATTTATTTTTAGAAATATTTTTTTTAAAACTTTAACTTTTATAAATCAATAAACAAGCGCAAAATTTGGGGAGCATTGAAAAATGATTTCTTTACTTTTATTGGATCCGGAAATCCAAATTCCTTCCGTTTTGTTTTTGTTTTGTCGTTTTTTGCTTATTTTTTTCTTCGAAGACGTCCGATAAAAATCATTTTATGTAAAAAAGTTTAAAAAAAACGGAGGCAACCAAAAACAACGGATGTTTTTTCTGTGGAGCAATTTTTTTACGGATGTTTTTCTGTGGAGCAATCTGCTTAATATTTTTTTAACTGAGATGGTTAATCACGGCAGTGCACATTTTATTATTATATTTCTGTTGCTAAAGTTCATCTTTTAATGTTCATCAAAAGCAAAAATATTAAGAAAATATTATTGTCTCTAACAGCAATTAAAATGATCTAAAGAATTTGATTCCTTCCGACTTAAATATTTAAAAAAAAAAATTTATTTTTGGAGGAACGTTCATATCTAATATACAACATAAAATCTAGAACTTTAAAAGCTCCAGAGTTTCCTATTGTAAAAACTGAATATGTAATGACATATATTATTTAAGCATATACAATAACTTCTTTTTTTACAAGAAAAACAAAAATGTTCAAATGAATAATTTTTTTTCGTATGATAATTTATTTAATTAATAAAAGTGCAGGCAAAATTTTAATACAACAAGAATATAATTTTTCTAGAAATCAAAAACTTAAACAACAGTATAAAAAAATCAAACCACCCAATTTAAAAAAAAACCTTGTTTTTCATTTGGATTAAAATTTTAGTCTAAAGTTTAAATGAGTAATAATCGTTTCATCTTTTTGAATTATATTTTTCATTTCAAAATTAAGAAAAAAAACCTTCCTTTTCTGTTTTTTTATAAATGCTTTTATCGCGTGCCAACAAAAAAAACTTCTGTTCTTCGAAGTTGAAAAGGTTTTTTAATGCATTATTACAATTAACAGAGTCTGTTAAATCAAGATGGAAAAAAAATTTCCTCGTTTTCGTGTGTGGCATTTCTTATTAAAAACAATAATTTGTCATTTTTTAATTACTGTTTATAACTTTTTTATAGAAGTTTTTTTTGGCGAAAAAGGTTTGTTATTTTATTTTATTTTGTTAATTTAATTATGGTCTGCCCTTTTAATAACAACAGAGATATAAGACGCGGATATGAAAAAGTTTTCCCAACAGTTGTAAAAATCTCACTTTTCTCAACTGTTGGGAAAATCTCACTTTTTTTGTATGGAAAAAATGAGATATTTTTTGACAAAACGCGTTTTTTTTGGCAAAATGGCTTTTTTGTCTTTTTCGAACCTTTTTTGAATGGGGTAAAAAAACATTTTTCATATCCGCGTCTTATATGGTAAACGGAAAAAGCTTTTTTTTAAACGAATGTTTTAATTACTCTTTAAAAAAAGATATTCGTAATTAAAAAAAAGAAAAAGGGAGTTGAAGCATAAAAAAATGGAATGAGATAAAAGCCTCAAAAGTTTACCTAAAGGATGTCATTTACAACGTTTACGGCAACAAAAAAGTTAAACGATTGTTGAAGTTAACTATTTAATCATAAAAAATGGCATATGAATTATTAGGTTTAATAAAATATTGGACAAATTTATTTGTAAGTCCAATATCGGTTTTTTTAAATTTGGTTTTATTTTTTTTAATCAAAAATAAATCGGATAAACTTTTGGCAAAATATAAAAAAGTTTTATTTCTTGGTTGTATTTCGGATTTAATTTTTGGAATTTTAAATACTTTAATTGCACCAGTAAGTTTTTTTTATCGAACTTGTTGGATATATTCAGTTTTTTTAGGATGTAGCCGTTATTCAAGGAGTACGTTTTGTATTTACTCGAGGATATTTGGGTTATCTTCCATTTCCATGGACAGCTCGAACGCATCATTCTATCATTTTCTTTGTTTATTTTTCTGTTGTAAATGTTTTAATACAATTTATTTATCGATATTTGCTAATGTCTTGGTAAAATTTGTTTTAGTGCCACCGTAATTGTAATGTTTTATTCTTTCAGGGGTATAACATTAAAAACATGGTCATTTGGTGCTATAATTTTATCGGGAGCAGCTCTAATTATAGCATATTGTTATACTCCGTGGATTACACATATTACACGTGAAACAACGGATGAATTCTATTCAGATTTACTTGTTGGAAGTTCGTATGAAATTGATGGAAAAATTCCGCCTTTTGGGGCATTTGTGTTGGTTGGTTTTTTTAAAATTTTAATGAAACAAAACAAAAAGCTATAGTGTTAAACACAATTTAAAACGTTAGTTTTCTCGGCAGCTTTAAAAATCATTGCACTAGAGGGGGGTTACGGTAACTCAGATATTAGTCTTCAAATTTAGGAACGCGCGCAGTTTTTTCAAAGTTCGCCAAATGCTGTAAGTTTGGTAGCATTAGAATCGCCGTTAAAAAATCATTGGAAATAAAAAAAGAAAAAATAAAAAAATATTAATATTAAAGTTTAATTAATGGATAAAAAAAACAAAAAAATTAATTTTTTTTATCCGGGGAACACTTTTTCTTCATAAATATTCAAACAACACTTTTTTGCAGCAAAAAAAAATTTTTTTCAAAGGCGATAGTGCTGGTTCGATTCCCAGCTGAAACGCAAAAATATTTTTTATCTCCGATTGAGCTGATTTTTGGTACACATAAGCTTTCGGCTGTGGGGAATCCGAAAATAAAAACAGTTCTTTTTTTTAAAAAAGTTTACGATTTTTGGAGTCGAACCAGTGACCGAAGGACTGATGCGCGGCGCTTTCTCCACTGCGCCATAGACGCAAACTTTTGACCGCTCACTTTCGCTCAATTTTTAAAAATACTATTCGACGCAGAAAAAAATTCTGAATCTGATAGACCTGATTCTAGACCGGAACCTCGTGGAGTGTAATACAACCTCATGAAAAAAACGTAAAAAAATACGGTTTTCTCTGAAAATTTTTATTTTTTTGTAAATAAATAGTAATTAAAAGTTTGATTTTCGGAATCAGCGCATTTTTTTACGTATATTAGGATAAAAATCGAAATTTAAAAAAAACTTTTAATTTATACAGTATACCTCTCTTTGCATTTTCTTTTGGATAAAAAAAATGAAAGGGAACACTGGCGTCGCACATTGCTGCGCGCGTTCCTATTCAACTTAACTTTTTACCTTTTTTTGTTTTTTGGTACCCGAATTGCCCTATTACATGCTTCGTTTTTTCAAACTTTCGAAAAAAATAAAATTTTGGTACCAAAAAATGCAGAATTTTTGTAGTATCAATAATTGGTAAAAAAAGTAATAGTAATAATACTGATAAAAAAGATATTTGATAAAAAAGAAATGAAAATACCGCAATTTTTCTGATCACTTTTTGATGCGTTTTGTTGCGAAATTCCAAATTTTCTTTTAGGTTCCTTCAAATCGTTTTTATTATTCGCTGACAGCCGTCATTATTTCATATATAATTGTAATCAATTGTGGGATATCAATATTTTTTAATGTTAAAAAAGCTGAAGGAAAGTTAAGTACAAGTGATCGAAAATATCAAAAGCAAATTTCTATTGTTATGACTATTGAAGTTTGTTTATTCAAATATTTTGACATTTAAAAATGTGAACTTTTAGGCTTTTGTCCCAGTTGTTACTGTAATATTTCCAATTTGTTTGGATTTGCTGACAATAATTACAGGAATTTCAATTCCATGGGGTGGAAAATTAACATATTTATTATGTTCATTAATTCCACTTGTGAATCCGTTGATTAAACTTTCAGTCATTTCAGCATACAGAAATTGGTTTAAACAACTTTTTCATATTCCTACAAATATTGTAACAAGCAGTGGAGTTCCAAATCCTAACAATATTTCAATGATTAGAGGTCATACAAATGTTACGTAATTCAAATGATGGGTTCTTTGAGTTTGAAGAAACTTTAAGCCACTTTTATGTTTTATTACCTATGTGGTAGACGGGGTAAAAAAGCATCAGTTTCGTATTACATAACATCTGAACAACTCCATACCACTTAAAGCGAGTCGGAGCCCAGTTTAATATTTTTTCTAACGGTAATCTTCCTAGCACTTACTGAGTGTTTATCATAAAACGATATTTTACTCAATGAGTGCTTGCAAATAAAATAAAACTATCGTGGTTGGAAGCTTACTATTGAAAAAGAATATTTAGCTGACAATGAAACAATGACATGATTTTTGGCTTAGCATACAAAATCTGAGCATTTTGATTGTAAATGCCACTATCATGTCTAGTGATTCCCTTATTGAGTTCCGACGCTCCACGCAGCGTGCTATTTATTGCGCTTTAAAAATGGTTTTCTGAAAGCCAGAACTTTTTCACCAAGTCAGATAAAAAAATTCTGTCTTAACATTTTGCTCGCCTCATCGAGTTATACAAAATGTAAAGACAGAATTTTTTTATCTGATCTGGTGAATAAAGTTCTGGCTTTCAGAAAACCAGTTTTAAAGCGCAACAAACAGCACGCTGTGTCTTCATTTAATACTTCTTTTGGTCTTTATTTTATTGTGTTTAAATGCATTTACCTTTTACTGTTGTTTTTATTACACGTTTTACATATAAAAAATTTAATGTTCTGTTCTTGAAATTAATAAGGTAAATGTTGTGTTTTTGAAAAAAGAGATTTTTAAAAACAATATTTATCCTTTATTGTATGTATTTTGAACTTAACGGACAAACTTTGAAGCTTCAGCTTTAAAAGCATCTAATGCGGCACCAGAAGATTCTGGAAGTTTATATGGTTTTTTAAGATATGTTTGAATCATTTCTTGTGTTGTTGGAAGCATCAATGCAACTTTTCCAGTTTGTACAATCTTTGCTGCACCAGTTCGATAATTTTGTAAAACGGTTGCATCATTTTGTGAATCAGCAATTGGCAAAGATTTTATCCAATTTAATGCAAATTGTATAAATGCTACTGCATTATTGTATAAATATGTTTGCATTTTTCCTAATGCAGTATTAATTGTTTTTCGTTGTGCATCAGTTGGAGGTTTATTTGAGAGAAGAATTGGAAGATTAGTTAAAAGTGTATTGTATGGTTTTGATAATGGAGCTGAAAAAATAAATAATAATAATGAGAGCAAGAGAGAGAAAAATTCCAACTCCTACTGAAAGTGATTTATGAAATTTTTTTGTCTTTTTGGAATTAAAGAGGGTATTATTGTTGTTTTCACAGACAATCTTTTTGGTCATTGATTTTTTAATTAATAGAAACATGTCGAAAATACTGTGGAGGAATAAATTAGGAAAATATTTTTAAGAAAAAATTTTTTTCGAAAATTTCAAAATATTGGAAAAAAAACATAGGAATCAGTTCCGCTCTTTTTGTTCAGTCAAAAAATGGGTTGGCATTGTGTTCTTTTTGTTTTTTTTTGTCAAAAAAAAAGAAAAAACGAGCAATATCTTTTACAACTGTGCCTGATCTTATATTAACTTTTTATGCCTTTTTATATTATTAATCAGCATGAAAAACTGAGTGGGACAGCAGAGGGTTTTGAAAAAAATGTATGTAAAAAACTAATATAAAATCAGGCACAGTCGTAAAAGATAATGCTCATTTTTTTAAACAAAAAAAAAAAAAATAAAAAGACACAATGCCAAAGCATTCTTTGATTGAACAGCCGATTCCAACGTGAAAAGTTTATAAAATTTCATCAATCAATACATTAGGGGAAGCTGTAATGCAAAAAAAGTTTTGATTAAAATATGATGAAAATATTCTTATTTTTGTGAACAATAATCAATGAATTTTAGGGAGGGGGGAAGGGGGGGAATTTCATTTTGTAGGGGACACTTGTCCCACTCTGCCGACGTCCCAAAAGCAACATCAATAAGCAACTCTGCCGACGTCCCTCCTAGGCAGATATGTATTTGTTTCGTGCATAAACTATGTCACGCAAAAAACAACTTACCACCTTTTGCCATAACTTTTTTTAAAACTGGCAGCTTCTTAAAAATTGTTTGCTTTGTGGCAGTTGATAAATTTTTAATTTTTGTTACATATCCTTGTGCTTCAGCTTGTGTAACAGTTTTACCAGCAAAGCCAAGATTAAGTAACGCTAAAGCAATTGATTGAAGTTGTGGAGGAAAAGTGTTGGCAATATTTGTTACAACACCAAAGAGACGAGTTTGTGCAGTTTTATCAGTTAAGACTTCCATAGCTTTATTCAAATTTGGATCACCATTACAAGTTTGTTTGTAATATGTTACAATATAAAATGGATCTGCAGGATTTTGTTGGACAGCAGTAACTGCACCATTAATATTTGTTAAGAAACATGATAATGATGAAATTTCTGCAGAAGGAACAAATTGTAAAATTGTTGAAATTGCCGGGTCCACTGAAAGGAATAGAAATCAGAAAAATTTTTTTTTGCTATTAAAGTGAGTGTTCACATTCATAGAAATACTTTTAACCAATATTTTCTTGCCACGAAAAAACTTACTTCAGAACGAAAATGCGTTTATGGTGCAAATATATTTTTTAGAACAAATTTTTTTTAACGCATTTTCATAATAAAGTAAATTTTTTCGTGTTAAGATAAAATTGGTTAAAACCATTTGTATGAACACGGACATTCCCTTTAAAAAGTTTTGCAGTTGTTAAAACATGATTTTATAGTCGCGAGTGCAAAATTTAATTTTTCACGGCCGACCCAAAAGGAAAGGGGGCTGCGTGCAAGCTGCAGCAAAAAAACCACTCTTTTGACTTTTTATTTTTTAAAGCCACTCTTTTTTGAAAAAAGAAATCAAAAGAGTGGCTTTTTTGCTGCAGGTTGCGCGCAGCCCACTTTCATTTTTTCTTTAAGCAGGTCTTCCGTGTTTTTACGTAATTTCATGTGACCAGTCATAGACTATTAAAAAATCAGGCATTTTTCATTTATAACCCCAAAAACCCTATAATTACAACATTATACTTACAACTTCCTCCACGTTTAAAATAATCGACTAAAGTTGGTTGTGTTAATTGATTCTGTAAGACTGTAATAATCTTTTTTGTTGCCGGTTCAACTGCTGCATTCAAACATTGTGACGAAATTAAAACAATTAAAACAAAACTTATTAAATGCCGCATTCTGAAGTTCAACAAAATGAAACAACAATTAAATTTTCAATTGTTTAAAAAGGAATTGTGAAAAATGGCTACAAAAACTTTGAAGTATTTTGTGCTTTGATAATCCCTTTTTTTGTATCCTCATTCGATGAAAAAACTTTTTAATTGGGCAAAATGAAAAATGTTTTTCAGAAAATGAATTAAACGAGGCGGATGTTTTGATACAGTTTCGTAATCTTAGATTTTCGTAATTTTCAGGCAAACTGAGAGTCTCGAAACGAAAATGCATCTTTTTTGATAAAAACAATGTAAAAAAGGGTCATTTTCGTTTCAAGACTCCCAGTTTGCCTGAAAATCACGAAAATCCAAGATTACGAAACTGTATCAAAACATCCGCCTCCTTTAAAAAGTTTCAGTCATCGACAAAATTTTATATAAAATTTAAAATTTTGTTAATTATCATACAAAAAGTGTTTCCTTTCAATGATCATTGTAATACATAAAAATCAAAGATAAAAGTGAAATACGCAAAAAGTTTATTTTAATTTAGTTGAGTTTTTGAACGAAGCAATTGCTTATAAGCAAGAAAATTATAAAACTAATAGTTAATAATTTTTTCTGTAAAAAGTTTGTCGAGTGATATCAATGCAAAATTTTTTAACTTTGCTTATATAACCCAATTCTTAAATTCCAGTTTAAGAGTCATTTCTTTATGTTAAATTATAAAAAATTGACCGATCTTTTTTAATCTAAAATAAGGTATTATAAAAATATGTTTATTGGCAGATTTCTTTCTTTTTTTTTCTTTTTTACTGCTTTATACACATTTTAGCCTCTTTTTACCCTACTCATTAAAGGCCGGGGTAATGGAATCAATACAGTTAAAAACATAAAAATTGATTAATTAATAGCAAACAAAAAGGGTATATCCGTCCTTCTTTTTTAAGGGTCAAATAAAAAAACAGCCAGAACAAATTATAAAACATTCTTGTTTCCTTTGTGTAATTTATGACCGTCTTTTTTGAATATTTTATAAATTTTTGCTACAATCCGTTTCTAGACTTTTTGACTTGTTTCTTTTGTCAAAATGTCACGCTTAAAAAATCTGTGCTACAACAATTAATATTTCAGATGATGAAGGAGAAGTGAAGCAATACAGTAAGTCAACCAGATGATTGACCTTGCTAATGTTGTCCGTTCTTCGGAATTCTCACACAAAACGCCTTCTCTCATGCAAATAGGAAATATTGTTGCTGCTCGTGTTGAAAGTTCAAATAGGAAAATTTTTTTAAAGTTTTTTGTAATGTTTCCAAATAAAAATAGCAACGCAAAACACATGATTGTTCCGGCAAAAAAACTATGGTTAAAAAAGCATTAACTGTGGCATAAAAAAGAAACACAAACAAAGAGATAAAAATGTCATAAAAATAACAAATGGTGTGAAAAAAAAGCTCACAGCCTCTTCATCCATAACTACTCAAAAGAGACAAAAAAGTATCAATTATTCTTCTAAAAACCTGCAGCTTTTTTTGTATTTCTTTTTTTTGTTATTTTATCTCGGCCTTCACAAAAAAAAAGATATTTTTCTAAGCATCTAAGAAAAATTTTCTTTCCATAAATTTTTAAAGAATCTGTTATACAAATTCTTCTTGTGACAAAATGTGTGCTCTTTATTTACGAATTCGTAAAAATATTATCCAAATTTTTCACTCAAATATGGATACTCAAATTGTTACCTCAAATTCACCAAATTCAAATATTGAAATGACAAGAAATAATGTATCAATGGTTTTACCAAATCGTGCACAATTTTATTCTTCATGTCAACTTCAAAACTTTTCAATGCCAGATTCCATCATTTTTTATATTTCAAAGAATCCTTCAACTTCAAAATTTTATCAAAAAATGATTCGAAGCTGCAAATGTTTTTTTTATCAAAAATCCTTTATACCCAAGTTTTTCCCTTGGGTATAAAGGATGGTATACTCGAGGGAGTCGCCCTTCAATGGATCTTCCATATGGTAGTACAGTTCATTTAAATGAATTTACAAGCAAAATATGGATCACTAATTCATTGACTGTATTTGGAAATTCTTCCAATTTCCAGTAGTTACGTCTTTCATGCCACAAATTTATCAATGTGATGCAAAATCAATAAATATTTACAAACAAATGTTTTCTTTCAATGATTTAATGGTGATTGCTTCAGAATGTGAAATGTTTTATGTATTAAGTGTTGTTATAATGAATAACGATAAGGTTGTTCCTGAAACAGAAGAGGCTGCCATTTCTTTAGAAGCTCTTATTAAAGCCCTTCCGAGTGTAAAAACTTTTACATAGTAGGTATTTTTTTATAAATTATTTTTTACAAATTATTTTTTTAGCGTTTTACCTGAGAATTTTTTTAAAATTATTATAACCAAAACCGCTGAAGAATTGCTTAAAATTCCACATTTCTTAAGCCTCGATGAATTTGAAATAAATGAAATTCCTGAAATTTTTGACATTAATGGTTTTTTTGGTCATATTAAAGTAAGATTTTATAAATGTATTTTGTTTTAAATCATTTGCCAAATTTTTAGGAAAATAAGAAAACAGAAATTAATCTAGAATTTTCTAATCAAATCTCTGATGAATATGAAGCTCGACGTCAAACAATTTTTGACGAAATTCTTGAAACGGAAAATCGTGTTTACAAATTACCATGGATTCGTTTTTCTGGGATCACAAATTCTTCTCGTGAAAAAATGTGTGCTCTTTATTGTCAAAATTAAATTTATTTAATATATTTGAATTTCGTGGTATCAAACTTGAATTTTTTATAAATGTTACAGCCGAATTTTTTGGACCAATCGTTATTAAAGGAGGCGGACCCTTTGATCCATTTTTTAAAAGAAAAGGATTTCGAAATATTTCTTTTTTTTCCAAACCATCGATATTCGTGATCAGAGTGACTCTTGCAACGAAAATGCAGCTTCCATTGTTTTTATTTTTTTAACAAAGGAAATATTTTTTCGTTTCAAGAGCCACCCTGATCACGAATATCGATGATTTGGAAAAAAAAGAAATATTTCGAAATCCTTTTTTTTTTAAAAATGGATCAAAGGGTCCGACTCCTTTAATTGCATCTATATAATTTTTTTTTGCATTCTCTAATAATATTTTTATAAAAAGTTTTCATTTGCTTTTTTGATAAAGTGACATCGATTTTCTTTTTATTTAAATTTCCGCAATTCATTATAAAAAGATTATAAAATAAATCAGCTTTTAAAAAGTCGTAAACAAAAACATCAATATTAATTTTCTGTTGATCAGATTAATACAAGAATATACCAGAAAAAAATAATTGGGTAAAGTTAATCCCATCGAAAACTTTTTAGAATTAACTTTATAGCTCTCCACGTTTTATTGTCATCGCCGTTACAACAAATAAAAATACATTATTAATCCTCTCTTTTTTTATGACTTTTTGAGTTTTCAAAAAAACTTTTGCTTTTTGCATTTGAAAAAGCTGTATTTCAATTAAAATGCACGTTTACCGAATTGTTATATTTTTAGTCTTTTTTGGTATTTTAGATGCAGCATTTTTTTGTTATCATGGTAAAGGGAAAGGTGACAATTTTGTTAAAAAAACATGTCCATCAAAGATTTGTATTATTTATGTTGCAGCTTGTGGATGGTATGCTTCAACAACATGTTATGTATGTTATTCTTTTGCATATCTCTCTGGTGACCCTTTAGTTAGTTTAATTAGAAAAAAAAAAGCATTGCTTCAACGGAGTGGAAGGTGTTTTTATTTCAAAATGGCATGAACCTGCTAATCAGGCAAAAGAGTAAAAGACCCTGATCGTCAGGTCCATTCACACAGGGGTGAGAATCGAAATTCGTACAATAATAAAAAATCGCGCAGGTAGTTTTTTAAGTATCCTACCTTGGTCGGATTGACCCGATTGAACCGACTCGATTGATTGTTCAACCCGTAACCCGGTTTTTTTGAGTTTGAGTCGGGATGCTTTTCACTAATCCAAATTATAATTTTTATAGAACCCTCAGAATCCGATGAAAGTTGTAAACACTTTCAAAGCCGCGACATATTATTATAATCATTCACCACAAAGTTCATCCTTTGTTTATTGTATCACTTCAGAATGTAATAAAGAAATGATGAATATTACAAATCCAATTATCATTCAATCTGATCCTGCATCATTTGATTCTTTGCTTACAACATCAATAAAACAGGAAGAATTAAGAAAGCAATTACAAAATGGAATAAAACTTTCAAATGGAATTGGAAAAAATGAAACATTTAAATTTATTGGACAAACTTTAAAAGCTTCAAAAATTCCATGGATGGCATTTTCTTGTACCTATAATAATGGCACAACAATGAGATTTTTTATTAATTTTGATATTAAACATTCTAAATTAATTTCAAAAACTATTACCGTTGTTAGTGCAACACAAAAAACAAAACAATTAAATCAAACATGGACAAATCCGATAAAAGTTGGAGACAAAATTACTGTTATTTTAAAAAACAATAATCCTAAATTTGAATTAAGTGTAAATAATGTTGCAATTAATGGATTCCTTAATGATAATACAATAAAAGATGTTACATTAGTTACATATGGTGGTGGATGGAAAATGAATGGGGCATCTTTGATTGGTAAAGGATTTTTTTGAGATCGCGTTGGAATCAGCTGTTCAGTCAAAAAATGCTTTGGCATTGTTTTTTTTCTTTTTACTTTTTTGTTAAAAAAAATGAAAAAATGAGCATTATCTTTTACGACTATGCCTGATCTTATATTAGTTTTTTACATACATTTTTTTTTCAAAACTCTCTGCTATCTCACTCAGTTTTTTATGCTGATTAATAATATTAATTTAAAAAGGCATAAAAAGTTAATATAAGATCAGGCACAGTTGTTAAAGATGTTGCTCGTTTTTTTGTTTGTTTAACAAATAAAAAAACAAAAAGAACACAATGCCAACCCATTTTTTGACTGAACAAAAAGAGTGGAACTGATTCCAATGTGAGATAAAATATTCTAACAATGAATTTTATTTCAGATACAAAAGGAAAAATAATTGCATTAAGAATGCTTCCAACATTTTATTCTGATATAATTCCAATAAATGTTGCAAAACTCAAAGGAAATTTGGATAATACCAAACTCGTTGCACAACCCTACAGTTTAATAAAACCGGAAAAAGAAGACAAGCTTTTTTTGGATACTGTTGACCCAAATAGAATGACAAATTATGAATTTCGGATTTCTGCAGATCCGCAAAGTGATTTGGTTAAACTTCAATTTCAATCACTTCCATTTTTACAAATTACAGAATATGTTATTCTTTGGAAGCGTGTAAAATCTGTGTGGTCTTCGGCGGGGATTGTCTTTTTAAATAATGGTCGAAAATGTCCAGACTACAATATTGGGGTTGCTTCAACGGGTGTAAATTTTTATTGTGGAAAAGTAAATGCTCATAATATCAGCTTTCCAAATCTTGGATATTCAATAAAATACAGAATGCAAAATAGTGGAATGCCTGAAACATGCGCACAAAAAAATCCTTTCGATCGATTACTTGGACGTATGCCTCCAATAACTCAATATTCATTTTAAGATGTTTAAAGGAAACAAAATTTACATATTTTGAAAAATTGTTGTTCACAATTTTGTGTTTTTATTAATAAAACCTTTGGGAAGCATGTTATTATTTATTATCTGCGATTGAAATTTTTAAAAAAGCATTATTGAATTCCATTTTGAAAAAAGGCTATACAATTTCAATTTTCAAGTTTTGAGGGTCAAAATCAAAAAATTTTAATTTAGAGAAGAAGGACGTTTTGATACATTTTTAATTTTAACGCTTTTTTATCAAAACTGTAAGAACCTGGCAATCAGGCAAAAGAATAATAGACCCCGTCAGGTTCATGCTATTACAAAAAAACGTTAAAAAGAAAAAAATATATCACAAATTTAAATTTCATTAAAAAATGATGTTGATGATAGACTTTTATCAAATTATTTCAAAAAAGATCTTAATTTAGTTTTTAAATTTTAATTAATAATAAACAAATTTGGTTTACATTTATTTAAAAAAAAGCTTTAAAATATTTAAAAATTTATTACAAAATGTTGTAATTTTTTATACAATTTTTTCTTCGTCTTTTCATTGACAAAGAAAATGAAAAAAATGTAAAATTGCATAAAAAACGTAAAACAAAAATCGTCGTTGAATCGATTATTTCGAAAGCGTTTTTTTCCAATTTTTTTTGCTTCTTTAATGGCTGCAAAAAAATATTTTGTCTTTTGGCTGTAAAAAAATATTTTGTCTTTTGGCTGTAAAAAAATATTTTGTCTTTTGGCTGCAAAAAAATATTTTGTCTTTTGGCTGTAAAAAAATTGTATTTTTACTAAATTACAAAAATTATTTATATGTTTGAATATTTTACTTTCTTTTTTAAAGTATGCAATCAATTAAATTGATATTTGTTGAAATATGGGAGTAATATGAATAAAAAAAATTATCTTGCGCAAGATAAAAGATAAAAAAAATAAAAATAATTAATATTTCAGCTGATATATTTATTTCCATTGTTGTTGAAGACCTTTAAAATATTCATCTGCATTTATTACAACAGCAATATTTTTTCCCATAACTGTTTTAACAGCTAAAAGTTCATTATCAACGGTATTCAATTCTTTCATTCGTTTTCTATTTGCATAAATTATTCGTAAAAAAATAATTAAATGTGGAATATTTTGAAACTAAGAAAACAAAAATTAATTAAAAATTTTAAAAATAAATAATAAACTTACAATATATATTACACTATTGGGCAATGGTGGTAATGGAGAATGAAATTCAATCAATGTTATTACAGTACCCATTGGTGACAGCAAATTGTATATAAGCATTAGTGGAAAAATGTTTAATAAAATTTTTACATTTTCAACTATCTTAAAATTAATTGTTTTTAAAGGTCATCAAAATCAGGAACTATAAAAACGGCCTTTTCCAGGGTAGAAGGACGCTGGGGCACTGGGACTAAAGTGGCAAAGGAAATTTTCCGATTTTTTTCGAATAAAATAACAAAAATTTTTATGAAAAAAAATTATTTTTGCTCTTAAACATAATTTTATTTAATATTATGCTTAAAGGGAGCGACAACTGTTTAAATTTTCATTTTAACTTTTCCAATTTTCATTTTTAAATTTTTCATTTTTAACTTTTTCCAAATTTCGATTCGTGTTCGAAATCGAACTTTAGGTTTTTTGATTTCGAACACAAAATTTTTTGATAATTCTATTTCGGACAGAGAAACATATTTCGGTAATTTCATTATTTTGACTTGAGCAATATATATTTGATTTCTGTTTTGCATGATTTTTTTTGCCAACTCCAACTGGGGGTAATTCAGTTTTATGGCCCATAAAAGCATGAAAATACCTGATATCGTTTTTTCAACGAAATTCGATATGCAGTAATTTTATATAATCTTTGATTTAATGTATAAAGGATTGCAGTAACAGAAATTGAAGTCATATGCATTGTTAAAGTTGTATATCGATACAATAAAAATGTTAAAATTGATCCTTCAAAAACATTCACTAAAAAATCCCATAATTATTTCAGCTGTTTATTTTCAAAAAATAAACTTACACACAATCGAAACAAGAACAACGGAAAAAATAATTGTAAAAATTGTTAAAATCCAAAACCACCAAAATTTATGTGAAAGTTTATATTTTTCGATATAAACTGTTGCAGTAATTCTTTCCAAAGCAACAATAAAAAAGAATGTTCGAATTGTTTGAACAATATATGAATTAATAAAATTCATAGTATGAAGAGTTCGGGCATATTCACCAAAAAGAATTGCAATTGTTGAACAATATGTTGTTACAAGTGCAACTAATATTACCATAGGGATATAACATACTGTAACATAGAGTCTAAAATGAGTAATTTAAAAAAAAAATTTGGGGGTTTGCATTAAAGAGAGTAATTTGTCATTTAAAAAAAACATAAAATTTCAAATTTTGAAAAAAAAGCAAATTTTGCCATATTTTCAAATTATTAAGCCACAGCAGCCCCATTCAAGGAAAAAAATTATATTGGGCCGCCCGCAGCATGCAGCAAAAAATCCACGTTTTTGACTTCTTTTCTCAAAAAGAATAACTTTTTTGCTGCAGCTTGCGTGCAACCTGCGTTCCTTCTGGATAAAAAAGTAATATTTTTAGCCTAAAACGCCATTTCTATTTTGTGGTCAGTTTTTCCATTTCCAGCTTTTTGGTTAAAATTAGATTTGTTTTAAAGGATAAATTTTGCCCCAAATAAATTTTTTATTACAACTGAGCCAAAAAATCGGCAAGTAATGAAAGATTGATTTTATACAACATGAATATAGAAACGCACCGTTTTCAGTAATAACGAAAATTTCAGTCAAATACTCCGCATAAAAAAACTTACCTTAAAGCTCTTGGAAAATTTCGTAATATAAATGGTGGATAAAATACAACACAAATTCCAAGAAAAATTGTTAATAATGATATAATTAAACTTAAAATATAACTCATAAGAAATGACAAAATCATAGTTAGTTAATTGAAGTTTTTATTGCAATTTTTCCAATAAATCTCAGAAGATATTTCCGCAAACAAAAAACTAAATGTAGAAATAAAAAAAATTACAGTTTATTTTTTTACACAAACTTTTATGGACGCCCAAAAACGCAAAAGTCAATATTTTTTAAGCACATTTTACTTTTAAAAAAAAATTGTAAGCAATTATTAAAGTTTTTAACGACGTAGTTTCAATCTACCAATTTGGCTAAATTTGTTATGACATATAATTTGTTTAAATTAAATACAAAAATGACACATGTAATTTTTATTTTGTGATATGGAAATTGTAGTTTGCCATTTCTGAGTATCATCAATAAAAGATCAAATATCTGTGGCATTTAACATAAAATAAATATTATACGCAGATATATTTGATATTTACAAAAATGCTTTCTTTATAAATTTTATGTGTATAAAAAAATAAAAATTTTTCGTTTATTATTGCAAAGTTTTTCCTTTTTTTAGCTTTTTAATAATGGTGCATTGAGTAAGTGTTTGGGCTGTATAAAAAAGGTTGAAACATTGAAATTTGTTGTTTTGTAATATTTGTAAAATATGCATAAGAATTTAACGACTTTTTAAATAATAATTTTTCCCTACATCAAATATTCAAATAAACTACCAAAAGAAAATCTTTGCTCTGTGTCCCCTAAAATAAAGTGATGACAGCGAAAAAGCTATTTTAAAATAGTGAATAAAAAATAATCGATGAACACAGAAAGACACACAACAAAAAGTGCTGATAGAAATAAATCAAAAATAGCTATCGCTCATTTTTTGAATATTTGATTTAAGAGCAATATTTGTTTTTCGATCTTTTTTTTAGCAAAATTAAAACTGAAGTGTCTCTTTTTTTAAGAAAAAACAACACAGCTTTGGCTTTGCAAGTTTTTCATTTCGCGATTTTTTAGCACAAAAAAGGCACATCTGCTTTTTTTCTATTTTGTGTAAAGTTTTTCCAAACGCTGAAAGCATAGAATTTGATTATTACGATTTTTTTTCGTCGATTTATTTATCTGTTTTTTTCTTTAAATATTTTATTGATTATTTAATTATTAACTTTCTAACAATAAAATATAATAATTACTATTATAGTTTTTATGAGAAATTTCAGATTAAAATTCTTTTTCAAAAAGAGGAATCAACGGCAGAACAGTTTTAATTTAAATATTTTCTTTTTATTATTCAATTATCGAAGTATATTTTGTTTTTGTGTAATCCAACAGAAATAAAACAGCATTAATTAAGGGAATGTGCAAATATTTGACAAAAAAACACAGCAGTTTTTTTTGGTTCCAAAAAAGAGTAATCATATTTCAGTTGAAAAAAAAATTTTCCGCTCGTTTAATTTTTTAATAATGATGAAATATGTAAGCACTATAAGACATTCGTTTACTGACACTTTGCCAAACGTGTTTTACATTAAAATTTTTTAACGTTTAAAATTAATGTTTGTTTAAAAAATAAATTATTTACTTTCACTTTTTTATTATTTTTAATTATTTCCTTCCAAAAGAGAAAAAAATTTGGCATTTAAAGTGTGTAACATAATCAAATTTGGTAATACCAGCGCAATTTGCTAAGCATTCAAAGATGTTGCAGGTTAACGTACAATTAACAATAATCCCTAAAACTTTTTAATTCTACAAAATTAAAAGTTTTCTTAATTTAAAAGTTCTTCTCTAATACATTTAGAATAAATATACCATAGAAAATCTCAAATTTCCACAAAATTTAACTGGTATTACCATATTCGATTATGTTAGACACTGTAGATGCCAAATTTTTTTCTCTTTTGGAAGGAAATAATTAAAAATAATTAAAAAGTGAAGGTAAATAATTTATTTTTTAAACAAACATTAATTTTAAACGTTAAAAAATTTTTAAGTTTTTATATTTGAAGTCGTGTTAATAATCGTCGCGTCTTATAGTGTGTAAGCATGTGGGAATAAGATTATTAATAGAACCTCTATTTTATTTTATTGATCATTTAATAACCATCGATTTTGTTTATGCAAAGTTGTGTTTTTTAAAGAAAAATATTTCGAAATCTTTAAAAAATCGCAATTGCGCAATAAAAAAGTATAAAGCATTTTTAGATTGCTCAAATCAAAGATAAAAAAATCTAACATTTCTAAGAAAATATGTCAGCCTTGTTTGAAAACTGATTGCAGTAACTTTGTTTAAGGAAAATATGCACACTATGTTTTTATAAAAAAAATCAATTTTTTTACTAATTTTTGCAATTACAAATTGTTGTTAAAATTTAGCACTAATTAAAACAACACGAATCTTGCTTGAATCTAAGAATATTTTATAATTTGTGCAAATTCAAATTACAAAAATATCGAAAATGTGCTTTATAATTGAATCTTCCATTGTGCAACATATTTAGTTTTTATTTAAGTAAGTCTATTGTTACAACCGTTTTTACTTTCGGATTTTAAGGTTATTAACAAAATTCAAATATAAGTAAAAATGATTGAAAAAAAAACATTTTTTAAATGAAAGTGATTCATTTTTTAGCAAACACCAAAACTTTGCAAGTTTTTTATTTCGCAATTTTCATTATCGCAAAAAAAAAGAGCATCTTCTTTTTTTGCTTTTTTTAGTTTTAGAAAGGCTGTAAACATAAAAAATTGACTTTTTCGATTCTTATTCGTCACTTTTTTAAAGACGTTTCTTTCTTTGAATATATTATTGATTATTTAATTATTAACTTTCTAACAATAAAAAATAAATGCTTTTTTCATAAAAAAATTCTGCTAAAATTGTTTCTCAAAGAAGACATTTTTAATTTTAAAGTGATATTCTACATTTTTCAAATTTCTTATTTATATAGTTTTTTATACCTGATTTCAACAATATGCAAAAAAAACAGCATTTATGATAAATGATTTATCAAAGAAAAGTGCAAAAAAAATCTACAGGACGAAACATTTGGCATTAACGAACACAACACCAGAATTTAGCCAACATCAGTTTTGAAAAAATGTTATAAAAAAGTGTTTTCTTGTGCATATTTTTTCCTTCATAAGTTTAATGAAACATGTTTTTATTCAAATATCTTAAGCAAGTAAATTATAAATATGATTTAAAAAATAGTAGCCGTAAACATCTTTTAATAAAAAGTCATTACTTTGAAAAAAAGTATTATTCAAATTTTGTGCAACAGTATTGACTTGAAGCAACATGAATGGCGCTAACAAATGTGCTAAGATATTGGCAATTATTTGTTGATGTAAACGCTTTTCCCTCTTCAATTAAAGCTTGTCCATTTCTATAAAAGATTCGAGCATTTGGAACATAATAATCAGGTTGAAAATCTGGATCATGTGTGATTACAGACATTTCAAAGAAACCTTTGAAATTATCAGAAATTGGAATTATTCCTGAGACTATTGATCTGGATTTCCTTAAACAAAAGATTTTTTTAATGATATAAAAATTAAAACAATGTATGTTTAAAGCATTTTCTACACGAAAAACATGAACTGTGATTCCAAAATGGATTTTTTGCCTGCCAAAATGCTTCTTTAAAGTCAATTTGCTTACTCAGAAGTAATAATCTTTTTATTATTAAATGAATAATCAACAGTTAAACCTTCATTTCCATGAAAGCTTGCATTAAAATGTAGACTTTCATTTTCATATGTGTAATTAACTTGAGAAGTTGCAAAAATGAAATAATCATCTGAGATATCATAAATTGTTGTTCGACTTTTAAATGCTTGACATTTTGATGTTGTTTTTATTGGAGGTGATGGTTTAAAGGAAGTACAACAAATTGTAGCATTTTCGTTATCTAAAAAAATCCGATAAAAAATTATTCATTGCCTTTTTTTCAAACCTGTCCGTTTAAAACACGGATTTTCCAATGTAAACAAAGTTCCATCAATTAAATTAACACTTGTTTCATCAACAAATCCATCAAAAATTAGTTGAGAATTTGAATGTTCTGGAAGTTGAGGAGAATGAGCATGCAAATAAAAGGTTGTATTTCCAATTGGAAATCCTCTTGTCATTGTATCATTATTTTGGCAT
The DNA here is from genome assembly GCA_963922195.1 of Panagrolaimus sp. PS1159. Lineage (NCBI taxonomy): Eukaryota > Metazoa > Nematoda > Chromadorea > Rhabditida > Panagrolaimidae > Panagrolaimus > Panagrolaimus sp. PS1159. The sequence continues at coordinate 1,704,922 of CAWUHW010000008.1, forward strand.
AAAATACTATCATTTAAAGCAAAGCAAAGGTAATCAATTGAGTAATTTCCAATATATTCCACTTTAAGGTCATCATAATAAATTAAAGTATTTCCATTGTCTTTCGTTAAAGCAATAATAACAGAAATATTTGTTAATTTATTGAAATGATAAAATATTTGTGTATTCAAAGAAATTTTTTCACATTTTTGTGGTGAATTATTTGTCGATTGTGTTGATACTGGAAGGGCACCAACAACCAAATAGTTGCAACAAATAAAAGCAATAAAAAATTTTACAATGCACATTGTTTCAAAAAAATAAACCATCTAAAAATATTTTTTTTACTTGCTTTTATACAATCAATTATGATGATAATAGAGATTAGGCGTGGTGTTTAATTTTGTTGTTAACAGGAAAATGATAAAAGGCTATTAGGGATTAAAAAGTTTATTGGTGTTGAAAAAAGGAAATAATTTACGCAAAATATTTAGAATGAAATCATAATCTGAGAAAAAGACAATCTTAAAGGAGGCGGACCCTTTGATCCATTTTAAAAAAAAAAGTATTTTGAAATATATCTTTTTTTTTCCAAACCATCGATATTCGTGATCAGGGTGACTCTTGAAACGAAAATGCAGCTTCCATTGTTTTTATTTTTTTAACAACGGAAATATTTTTTCGTTTCAAGAGTCACCCTGATCACGAATATCGATGGTTTGGAAAAAAAAAGAAATATTTCGAAATACTTTTTTTTAAAAAATGGATCAAAGGGTCCGCCTCCTTTAAAATAAATACCATAAAAATCGGGAAATAAAATTTTATAGTTGCAATAAATGCTGATCAATAATTTAAATTTTGAAGTTTTATTTATTAACAACAAAAAAAACTGTAACAACTTAAAAACATTCAAATATATTTTTTTTCTTTAAGATTCTTTCGAAAATATAAATTGTTTCCGTTTTCAAAAAATAGTAGCAAAAAATTTTGACAAAATGTTTTAATGGTTTTAAAACGCATTCCATGAATTTATTCTAAAATTTTGATAAAAACGGCACCGCCAAAAAATCAAAAATTTTTTTGTTACTAGTTGATGAAATTAACATATTACTTTTTATTATCACCTACCGTATCACAAACGGTTACATATTTAATAAAAAACTGAAAGAAAATTTCTTTTTTAACCATCTGGCATTTTGTTGACAAATAATCAAATCATTTAAAAGTGCTTTTAAATGTGTTCAGTATTTACAGAAATTTCAAAATGTTACATTTGAATTATTAGGTTTTAACTTAAATTCATTCAAATTTGATTAGTGCCCTCAAATTGTTACCCCATATTTTCAGAAATAAATATAATCTCATTAGAGGTTGTTAAAGATTTTTGCAATGAATGTCATGGATACATAAAAATATGTTTGAAAATTTTATTAAATATTAAAACTTCATTTAACATTTCTTGCTTTTTTCAAAGTTCTAATTTCTGAAGAAAAAACTTAACTGCTATTTTTTTTGAAAGGCATGGATCCGAATCCGATCATTAATGGAACAATTTTGGATTTCACAATCGGTGCCATTTTTGGTTCTGCTTTGATTTTGGGATTTATTTTAGAAGTTTTATGTGCAATTTTATTCATTTATAAAATTGCAAAAAGAACCCAATATTTTTGTACAGCATTTTTTTATATTTTAACAATTGGATTTGGATTTGATATAGCTTCTCTTATGTTGGTAATATTGGGAAAGATTACAACTGAAGAATCAAATAATCATGACATAATTTTAAATATTGGCATATTTTTATGTTGGTATTCAATGATGATTTTAGGGCCATGGAATTCTTTAATGGCATTGAATCGATTTACAGCAGTTTGGTTTTGGAAAAATCATGAAATATATTGGAATTGGAAATTAGTTTTTGCTGGAATTTTTGTAATGTTTATTTATCCATTTATTTTAAGTTTACATTTATTGGTAGAAGATTCATATTGTTATTTTCATCCAAATGATATAAAAGGTTGTGAAAAGTTTACTGAAGCTGCAATTTTTATTGAAACAATTTCAAATGGAATTCATGTAATTCTTGCTGCATCCCTTGGAATTATTACAGCTTTTGCAAGTCGTTGTGGGATAATTTCTGTAACAACCGAAACAAAAAAATTTGAACAATTTTTACTCATTCAATCTTTAATCTCTTTAATCTTATATGGATTTAATTTATATCAAACTTTAAAATTTACAGATGGATTAAATGATACATTTCTTAAAACCGTTATCAGTAATTTATCTGAAACTTATTATACATTTTTCAGAATTTCATCTGCATTACTTTTGTTCTTTCTTTCGTGAGTTTTTAGTTTTAAAAAACATTTAATTAAAAATAACAAATTTTAGAAAAACAATGCGGCAAAGTTTTGTCAGTTTTTATAAACTTCGAATTCTTTGTTGTTTTTGTTGTTGCAAAAAGAAAGCCAAAAACAGACAAGATGGAAGCAAAATTGAAGGAATTTCAAGAAAGTCAATAACAATGTTAAAAATTACTTAAAATTTTATATCAATTTTTACGTTAAATTTTTATTAATAAAATTGATAAAGTTTTCAGTTTCTCGGATTGTTTTTTATATCGAAATTTTATTTAGACATGAAACATTTGCATTCAAAAATCAATAAAAATTTTGCCAAAACTTTTTTTACCCTCGGGCAATTGTTGAAAAATGGCACGCACAAACGGAAAGACAAAAATGCCAAAGAAAAAAGACCAAGAAACCGCACAAACATGTTTTTGGCGCGCAAAAAACGAAACGGCAAAAATTAGCTCATTTCAAACATTTTTGCCATTTAAATTCAGTTGATACGTTTTCCTTCATGCGTATCACTGATTTATATGTGACTTAATTTTTTATCAATATTTTTCAGATCATGATTAAACAACTAATAAATCCTGCTCAAAAATTTTCATCCAAAATTTTTCAAAGCAAATTTAATCCAATAAAAACAAAATTCAAAAAGTATGCTTTTTTTAAATTTTTTTAAACTAACAGAAATTTTTTTTAGGAAAGATTCAATTTCGTCAAATCTAAAACCTGAAACAATAATATTAAATCCTCGTTCAAAGTTTCCAAATTTGCCATTATCATGTAAGTTTTTTATAAAATTTTAGATTAAAAATTAAATATTCTTTTTTAGTAAGTTCTGTACAAAAACATGGTGGTAAAAGATTGGATAGATGTATTATATTTACTTTTACAACTTTTTCTTGCTTTCTTACTTATACGATGTTGAAAAATCGAAATACCAATGATACTCCATTAGAAGTTCTAGAAGATGTACATAAAAGTAGGTTTTCTAACAATAGCAGTTTCATACGATACAAAAGAAAGATTAAAAAAGCGACAATGAAGCAACACAATTTTTTGATAATAAATTTAATTTAGCGGTTTTTTTTTACGTAAATTTACGTTAAGTTTTTTGAACAAATCTTTTTTTTTCTTCGAAGATTTTTGTAAAAATTTGCGCGACAAGAAAAACAACAGCGTTTTTTTGCTGGCTAAAAAAACACGTGTAAAAAAATGCTTCAATTTTTGCACTTTTGATCGAATTGAAGGTGGTTGATTTTGCACTTCTACACTTCTTTATAATTATATTTTAACATTTAATTTTATTGCTTTTTTATCATTGAGGTTTTTAATATAACCATCTCCGCTTGCTCTTTCGTTTAAGAGGGAGACGTTTATTTGCTTAGAGGAATACCTAACATTTGTCCTTTTTACATTAATAAACGCGTTTACTTATATATACTTTGTTTTAGGTATCGTTGGCACATCTATTATGGCAGATCTTGATATTCTCAAAGATAAAAATTTTCATGATTATTTGCTTCAAAGTGTAAGTTTTTTTTGCTTGTTGCTATTCTTTTACGTTAGTCAGCTTACTTGATAAGAATACATTTTCATCTTCACTAACTTCTGCTCATTATTTAGTTAACCGATCATTATGGTAAACTTCTTGGTTATGAAAATGTTACAATGAGACCTGAATTTACTAAAGAATTTTTTGCTTCTTATTGGATGTCCTTGATTAAGTAAGTTTAACCTTTTTTGCAAGAATATATAACACCTCGTACCTTTTTTAGAAGCGTTGGATATGATAATATTCCTCCAGTAACTCTTGAAGATCATCAACATCATGGAAAAATAACCAATGGCTTTGATACAATTGTTCGTTCACTTTTTGGTGTTTGTGAAAGTAGAATTGATCTCCGGGTTACAACCTTGTTTGCTTTTAGTGGTAAAGAATTGGGTAAGTTTACTTTATTTTTGTTTAGCTTCTTTAATAAATAAACTTTGCAGATGATGAAAAGGAAATTCATTTTCGTACAGCATTTATGCTTGTTTTATTGTTTGTATCTGAATGGATTGCTGATCAAAAAGATGAATGCCCACATGTTGCACTTAAAGAACCAAAATCTCGACTTGTACATGCATGCTTTAATAAACTCTTCAAAGATATTTATCATGGAAATAATGAAGGTTTTAAGGCTTATATCTTTGATGAAGTAAGTTTATTGTTATTCGTTTATTGGAAAAGTTTAACAACTCTTTTATAGGAATCTTCTCTACCATCTTTTGGTTCTCCAAATGGTTCAATCATTAGTAGCAACGTTGATCTTTCTTCTGTTAATATTTCTTCCGCTTCAGAACAAATGGTACATGATGAAACAAAAGATGAATCTTTGATTGGTCCACTTTCACAAACAGCTGATGCATTACTGAAAGCTGTTACTTTAAAATCAAAAAGTGAAGAAAAATTGCTTGCAAAATCTGAAAATCTTGAAGCTGAATTAAATGCCAAAACCACAGAGCTAGAAAAGGTTTATAAAGTTGTTGCTGATCTTATGAAGGAAAAAGAAAATACTGAAGAAAGTTCTTTAAAATCTAAAAATGATATGGAAGATCTTGTTCGTCAAAATACTGAAATTTTTAAAGAAAAGGAATCTTTGGTTGAAGCTAATACTCAACTTCAAGTTAAACGAGATGAATGTATTGATCGATTAACAAATGCTGAAATTGAAAATGAACGTTTAATCGAAGAAAATGAAGATTTGATGAAAGTTGTAAGCAGTTATGCAAAAAATGAAATAAAACTTCAAGAAGAGAAACAAACTTTACAAGAAGATCTGGATAAAAAGATTATGGAATTGGAAAATTATGAATATTTTGTTGAAGAAAAGAAGGTTCTTGAATTGAATTTATCAAAAACTAAACTTGAAATGGCAGCTTCAAATAATCTTGTACTTCAAAAAGAAGAAGAAATTCAGAAACTTTTGAATGAAATGAATTCTTTGAATGTTGTAAATGGAAAACTTGAAAAAGTATTTGATGCAATTTGTAAAGAATTTTCAGCTGTAAAACTTGAAGCTGATAATCTTAAAGAATCCAATGAAGCATTTATGGAAGAAAAAGAAGCTTTGCAACGAAATCTTGATAATAAAATGGTCGAAATGGAAAATGTTATCAAACATTTCGTTGAATGTAAAAAAGAAAATCAGCAATTTAAACAAGATTTTGCTCAAAAAGAAGATGGATATCAGAGAGATCTTGACAAATTAAGAAAAAACGTAGAAAACCTTGAAGAAGAAAAGCAAGCTTTGCAAAATGCATTTGATGAAAAAACATTAGAATTGGATACTGTAAAAGAATTGTTATCAAAAGTACAAAAAGGACTTCAAGAAGTTGTTGAACAAGTTCGTGGACTTTATTCAATCAAATCTGAAATTGAAGCCGAATTAAATGAATTTAAAGTTTACTATGATGGCTCTAATGCTTCAGTTGTTGAAATAGTTCGTTATATTTTTGTGTATCCTTTTTAAAAATTTTGTTTTTTAGTTGGCAGAAATGAAAACTCTTTCAAATGGTTTTATTAATGATAATATTTCAAATGTCAATACTCCAGCATTTTCTGATGAAGAAAATCTAAGTGAAATTATATCTGATACATTTGATGAACATCTTGATTCTGGAATTGGTAGTAGCGAACAAACTCCTGAAATTATTACAACAACTGTTGAATCGATTTTCATCAAAAAACAAAGTTCTTCCTCATCGCTTTTAAGATTTTTAATGTTCTTCATTTCGCTTTTCATCTTCTTTGCAATTCATTTATACTTATGGGGTGCAATCATTCCGGCATGGGTTCGACTTGAACTTCAACATGATGGTTTACCGCCACAGTGATTTCATATAATGCTTTTATTGGTATGGTTTTTGAGTTTTTATCCGTTTAATATTTTTTTTGTTTAATTTAATTGTATTACTTTAATAATACTTTTGTACAAAAACCTTATGGTTTTTTTAAAACAATTTTGTTGTTTGAGTTTCTTTTCACTTTTTTTGTAATTTTGTTTGTTGTTTGAGTTTAATAAAATTTCTTGCAAACATTTTGTTATTGCGTTTCATTTTCAGCGTTTTTTTAAAAAGCTCGAGCGTTGATATTACGGTATACGTGGAACATGTGCACCTTTTTTTGCTAACTAATTTTTACAATTAATTTGTAATTTTTTGTTTTAATTTCTTTGCAAAAGTTTTTAAAAATTTTTTGATATAAGGTTGTATTCCCACTTTTGATTTCCTCCGCCAAACAACGGGGGATAAGGACCAACGAAAATTTGTAAATAAAACATGGTTTTTTTGTGACTGCAAAAATTTAAAATGTCAACGTTTTATATAAATAAAAATAAGCATTTTTGTAAATACAACGCATATAATTTGGTTACCAATTTTTTTAAAATATTGTTCCTTTGTAATTATTCCACCATTCTTTTTGCTACCTTTGGCAATTAATTCACAATTTTCATTTTTTAAGGCTACCGTTTCTTTAATTTTTTTTACATATTTTCTTTGAAAAAGTGAAATATTCAAAACTATAGAAAAATTTCGTAACATAGCGTAAAATAATTTTTTATTGCCGAAAAAGCAGTTTTCTTTTTTTAGTGATCAGCAAATAAATGCAACAAAACTGCATAAAACGCTTTCGAAAAAATGGATTCAACGACAAAAAAATTTTTTCTTTCTTTTTTACAATTTTTTCGTCTTTTTACAATGTTTCTGTGATGTTCTTATGCTAATTTGAAGAAACTTCGATTATCATTTACTCTAACAAAGAGCCTGCGATACACATTAACTAAAGCACCGTATCCCACGGATTACAATATAACGTGCTTTCAATGGGACTTAAGCTTTGAGTCATTCCTTATTCGTGCAATTACAATATCATGCATTGACCTGATCAACATATGAAAACAATTGGGTGAATTTTGTCTAAACCACAAACGAAAAATTGCTGTTGACCTTGTCAAAGCTCTGCTGTATTCAGTGTTGAACTAGGCAATTTGTAATTATATTTCTTGTAATGTATAATGATTATTTTTTACAAGAAATTTATTTTAAATTAAAAAATATATTATACATCACAAGAAGAGATAACTACAAAACCCACCCTCAATATTTTCCCTCCCTCAAACAGCAGCACGCTTTTCCAAGTGCTTTCATTAACTACCATTATGTCACCGTATCCCCTGGATTACGGTAGGAAATTCGAATTGTTCTTTGTGGGAATATTTCAATTCGGTACAAGATCCCATAATGAAATAATAACATTGAAAGATTTTGAAATTTAATTCTATAATTTCTTCCACCCGCGGGTTGAAAAATGTTTACTTTTAATTGTTGCTGTTGCTCCTGAAGCATCCACAAAAAAGCTTATAGTTACAGCACAACGACTTTCTTTTAAAAGGCCGATTTGCTGTAATTCTTTACATCTCGTAAAAAAGTGATGGTCTTTGCTGTCCACAGTCAATCATCAACATTTTCGTTTCGAGAAAATGTTTTCTCTCTTTTCTTCTCGGTTCTTTTTTGAACGTTCGACCTCGACAGTATAAATGTGTTTAGGATTAAGGCAATTTGTAGTTATATTTCTTGTAATGTATAATATATTTTTTAATTTAAAATAAATTTCTTGTAAAAAATAATCATTTTCAAACAAAATTCAGAAACAGATGTTATATGAGTAGCATTTTTTATTGTTTTAAATATTGTTGCGTTGTTCCAAATTTTGTTGTAGGATAAATAATTAATATTTTTTAAAACAGTAAATGAACATCCATACAAAAATGATATATCACAGACAATTCAAATATAAAGATATTATATTTAAAAAATTCAAAACAAAAAAAATTTCCACCACATCTGTTAGCTGAAATTTTTTTCATGTGAGAAAAAAATAGTTTACTTTATTCACTTTTTTTGCACTGTACTTACATTTTTTCTACATTTTCTGTTGTTAAAACTCCAAAGCGTTGTAAGCGTTTTTTTTGCTCACAATGTTTTTAAAAAAGACGCTTTGGGCAAAAAATGGAAGATGATCAAAAAAATAAACTTGAGCATTTGTAGAAAGAGTGTAAAGCGTCAATGTTGAAAATTCAGCAGTCGGAATAAAAAGAAAGTGAAAATATATCGATTGCATTTTTTTTAAATACAGTCCTAGTAAAAATGAATTTTAAAGTTTTTTCAACTAATACTTGTTTTTGAACATTTTGTTAAAAAACTCAAATAAATCTTTCTGCCATTAAAAAAATTCAAAGCAATTAATTCTTTGAAACATTTTAAAAGATTATTTAAATGGCAAATGCAACGCTATATATTAATTTGCAAGAAATATTGTTAATAAACAATTCGATATTTTTTGTTAAAATGAAAGCAACAGTTTTTGTATTTTTTTGTGTATATTAAATTTCTACCATAAAATTACAGCGAAAATGAAATTTTTAAAGCAAAAAATATTTCATAGATTTCATAAAAAAATTTTTCTATACATAAAAAAACCAATGGATGTTTAACAGCAAAAACATTCGTGTATTTTTATATCTTGGGTACACACAAAATTTTCACGTCAGGTTAGGTAATTCAAAAAAACATAGAATTTGCTAGAAAAAAGAAACTGTAAAAATCAATCAATCGCTGCGAGACCAAATGAGCGTCTTATTTTTTCTTTTTTCTTTGAAAAGTCTTGTGTTTTTTTTGAACAAAATATTGAACACGATATAATTTTTTTTTGCATTTTTAACTATTATTTATTTTAAAAAAGAAAAATAAAAATTTTAAACATAGCTAGCTATACATTAAAATCATCACAATCAATATTGTCAAAATCATAATTTGTTGTTGTTGTTGTTCGTAAAATAAAACCGAGGTTTAAAGGGAAATATAGTATGGCTTAAATTAAACTTAATCGAGGTCACAAAGATAAATTGCTGTTATATTTCTCCCCGGGCATAGAAATATTTTGTTCAAAAAAAACGCAAGACTTTTCAAAGAAAAAAGAAAAAATAAGACGCTCATTTGGTCTCACAGCGATTGATTGATTTTTACAGTTTCTTTTTTCTAGCAAATTCTATGTTTTTTTGAATTACCTAACCTGACGTGAAAAACCATAACTGTCATTTTTTTTTAAATAACGGGTAATAATTTTTGAAACATAACAAATAATTTTTACTGTAAAATTAACAGTATCAGTGTTAGCACATCTTTTTAATGGATGAGAAAATGTTATTGATTGAGAAAAAAATGAAGATACCCTACTATTTCTTTTATTTATTATAATTACTTGTAAAAAAAAAGAAGGAAAAGAAAATCTAAAAATCGTAAAACACCCATTGGTTTTTTTATCCAATATCGACAACAGAGCATTTTTTTAAAGATTATTTAATTCTAATTATTTTTGCTTTTATTTTTATTTTTATTTTTACTTTTTCTTTTCCTTGATCTTTTTAATATTTATAAAAATATTCAAAAACAGATTGAAAGCAGAAAAAAAGAAATCAATTGTTTGTCCGTAAAATAAAATTGCTCACTCTTTTTTGCATTACTAAAAAATACACACAGTTTTTTAACGCTGTTTTACTTTGAATGACAAAAAGAAAAGTATTTGTCACTGTTGTCGAAAATGATGTGAAAAAAATTTCTTTTTGCAAAGAAGAATAACAAAAATTGTTTTTTTTTTCAATGCTAACGCAGCTTCATTTTTTATAGGTAGACACTGGCAGGGAACACTTTTTCCTTTCTTTTCGCTCACTTTTTTTTGGTTACAGTATGAAAAATTAAAATTTTTTTTACACATTAACTATTTAACCTACCTGACGCAATTTTTTACGCTGATTCCGAATATGCAAAATAAAATTTTTTTTATGCCGGAAAAAAATGCCAGAAATGCCAGATTACTGTAGCGTTATAACTACAAAAAGCAGGTTTTAACCGGTTTTAATCTAATTTTTATACTATTCGATAGAGAATTTAATTCTGATTTTAATGTATTTTTTCACTAATGAGCGAAAGTGAGCGAAAAAATAAGGCATCAAACGCAGAGCTAAAATTTGGTAAAAAACACTCAAAAAAAAGGAAGAAAAAAAGGAAAGAAAAAAGAACAAAGGAAATGCATTTTTTTTTTTGCAAAAAAGGGAATAAAAAAGTGTCAAACAAAAGTGTTCCCTTTCCTTTTTTTCAACCAAAAAATTTTTCTTAGCCGAATTTTCAAATGGCAGTTTCGGTAATAAAACTTCAATTTTAAAATTTTTTGTTTTTATATTATTTTTATTCAGGTCTGAAAATACTATAACATAGCAAAAAAAATTTTTTTCTGCATTTTCATTTTTCACTTGCCAGTGTCTATTTATAGGTTGTATTTAAAAGAACAAAAAAATTTAAGCATTTAATTTTCTTCTTTCAAAAATTAAATGTGTTGCTTCATCTGGTAATAATTTATATACTAAAAATAGCAAGCAAGCAGCTGTCTTTTGCTTTAAAAAATACGTCTGTTAAAAATACTTCCTTGATTTAAAACAAAATGTGCAAAAATGTTGTATTTCATCAATTTTTCTTTGAATTTTTAATAACACCAAAAAGTCCATAAATTTTGTTAAATTAACGTCAGTTTAAAATGTTTTTGTTATTAATAAGGTAAAAAATTACAAGAAAAACAAGAAAAAATTAAAATTGACCAAAAATATTGGTTTCTTTAATTGATACAAAAATTCTTTGCATTTTTATTTACATTTTTTAATTAAATTCTAGCAAAGTAATTGTTTTTTTTTTGTCAAAAATGGTACAAAAAATTCAAAGAAAGCAGAGCAAAAAAAAAGCATGTTTTACAATGAACATTCAGCAAAAGAATTGCATTTTTCTGTCTTTTTTTAAATCAAGTAAAAAATTGCGACAAAAAAGACTGCAAAAATGAAAAAAGCCTACACAGAGAAATTCTATCTGCACTTTTTATAAACAAAATGCTTAGCATTTTTTAGCAAAATCTGGCCGTTTCAACTACCCCATAGCTTTTTTAAAAAGTTTTTATTTAATAAACTTTATTTTTAAAATATTAAAACAGAACAAAAATGATATCAACAATCAAAATCAACAAAGCAAAAAGCTGTAAGTTAATAAAGAAAATAAATCAATGTATTCTTCGAGAGAGAGAGAGAGATAGAAGGAGAGGTAACAGAGGGATGTCCTGAGAAAGGGACAAAAGATTAAAAAAATGCAAAAAAGTTGCATTATTGAAATTTTAAAGACAATTGAAAAATTGTAGTCTTTTTAATAGTCAAATACGCAAAAAAGAGAATCCATAAAGCTTGAAAATGAAGCATTTTTACTTTTTTGCAGTTCTTGTTGAAGTTCTGCTTCCAACAGCGGTAGCTTTCGGCTGTTTATTTGCAGCAGACATTTTGGCTAACATTTTTTTCGGGCGTCCTGCGGTCATTGCCACTATCTTCTTTTCACCTGGTATTGAATTACCTGCGGACATTGTTGCAATCTTTTTCTTTGGAGCTCTACGGACTTTTTTCTCTTCAGGTCCTGAACCATTACCAAGTTTAAATGATCCAGAGGCGCCAGTTCCCGTTACTTGTTTCAATGCACCACTTTCAACTCCACGTTTTAAAGCATGACGAACTTGAACATTTGTCTAAAAAGAATTTTTATGTTAATTTATGATACTACAACACATATATATGCCAGAAGGGTTTTGAACTAAAAAACTTAGTAATAGGTAACAACGCTATATATGTACATATATACTTTAAACATATATTTATTAATTTACTTGAGAAAATTTAACTTACTTGAGAGAATGAAGCTTTTGGAATATTATATGTTTCAGTTATATATTTGAGAATTGCTTCTCGGCTTGAACCTTTTTTATTTTTATGTTCATTGATAGCAGCTTTAATCATATCACCATATGATGGACGATTTGGATCACTTTTTGAGATTTTTCGCGTTCTATTGATTGCTGTTTCACCATTTACTCCATTTTGCTTTTTTGGTGGCATATTTGATTTAAATATTATCAACTTAACTTTACTTAACTAAAATAATGTGATTAAAAATGAATGATAAAGAATAAGTTTATTGAAAGTATAAATATAGATATAAATTTAATGCAAAAAATAAAGCAAAAACACGAATCAAGCACGAGGTAAAAAGCAATAATAAATTAAAGAAAAAAAACCGGTTGATAAATTTTGCTTCCAACAAGGTAAATGAGGAAACTATAAAACTTATAGTTTGTTTTTTAATAAAAACAAGGAAGGATTTTTCACAATTTTTTTATTGTTCTTTTTTAACTTCTGACATTTAAATTTTTTAGACAGTTTTTAATGTACATAAATTACCATGCAAATGCTTTCACTTAAACTTATGAATCAAACTCATTGCAACAATTCTGGAATATATTACCACTTTTTTGAAGCGTAATGAAGGACCACGGATCACTATTTCTCATAATGTATGTTGCCATCTTTGTGGAATGCCTTATGATAATTGGGTTCATAAAACAACAGAATCGGATGATTACTGTGAACTTCGTGGACCCAACAACGAAGTTGTTGCTGCTGAATCGAATCTATCCTTGAATATTGCAAATTTATAATTTTTTTTTGTTTTCCTTTTCTTGTAATGAAAAACCTATTTATTTTATTTATAACAAAGATAAAGAATATAAAACAAAAAAAAAAGAAATTTTTTATGTCAGTGTTTTTGAAGCATTTTCCGTTTCTAAGAAAAAAAGAAACGCATAATGTTGTTAATTTTTCATGAACAGGCATCTACATTGGTGGCAGTAATTAAAAAATTTACATTTTTTTTAAATTTCTGTGGGCATGTCATCCAAGCATATCCTCTTTACATTTACAATTTCAAATAAAGCAGAAGAGGCAAAACAAAATTCTTTAAACTCACAAAATTATTGTATCATGTCCAATTTTTTAAAAAACGTAATTTATTTTGTTTTTTTCCCCGGCACATGGTTGTACATCCTCGATTTGCATTTTCTGATTTTTTTTGATAGTTTTTTAATGGTGGAATCTCGTTCTTCCAATCACCATTTAAAAAAAGACTTTTTCATTCAAGTTTAACAACAGAAATTAACAGAATAATCATGATTATACTGTAATACTCAAACCCGAAAAGACAAGAAATAATGGTACATTCAAATCTATCCTTGAATATTGCGAATTTTTAATTTTTGTTGTTTCCTTTTGCTTATAATGAAAAACCAAGATAAAGACTATAAATCAAAAAAAAAGGAAGAAATTTTTCATGTCAGTTTTTTTGAAAAATTTTCGTTTCTAAGAAAAAAAGAAGTACATACTTTCTTTTACATTAGAAAAAATGCAATTTCTTTATTGTTCATTTTTTAGGAAAACGTTCGGGTTTATCCTTTTAAAAGTATTTGAATATTTTATATTTTTTTGAGCTTAAAAAAGGCTACATGCTTACATAGTGCGCTGTTTGTTGCGCTTTAAAAATGGTCTTCTGAAAGCCAGAATTTTTTCACCAAGTCAGATAAAAAAATTCTGTCTTTACATTTTGCTCGTCTAATCGAGTTATACAAAATGTATAGATAGAAGTTTTTTTATCAGATCTGGTGAAAAAGGTTCTGGATTTCAAAAGACCATTTTTAAACCGCAACAAACAGCACACTGTGACTCCATTTAATATTCTTTAAACAAAATTACTCCTTTTGTTTTACATTTTACAACATTATTGATTTTGAAATTTTTATTTTTGTTTACAATATAAAATTATCACATATAATGTGTGCTTATTACCATACTAAATTTAACGTAACTTCTAATTTAGAAATAATTTGACAAAATAACTAAAAAGATTTTTTTTAGTTGAAGCACTTGAAATATCGAACACTTCTTTATAACAGTGCTGGCAGCAAATGGACAAACCGTGTTTTTTTTTTCATTTTTTTTTGTTAAAAATTACTCAGAAATGCTTAAAAACGATTGTGGTGATATTTTTGAGATTTTAAATTCATTTTAAAGCTTGTCCATTCAAATGGACACGGTTTGTCCATTTGCTGCTAGCACTGCTTTATAATTTTGGAAACATAAATAATTTGTCAATTTCCGGTGAACAATATTTGATCAACAGTAAAATGTTTGAAAGTGAATTTTATTAATTTTAATGAAAACACATAAATTTTTAAATTCTGTTAAATGAAAAAAAAAATGCCATTAAAATAATGATTAATGTGCAATTCGAATTCCTCCATCATTAAAGATGATGCTTCCGGTCATATATGTATTTGTTGGGGAAGCAATATTTACGATCATTTCAGCCTGTTCATCGGCATTTGATGCACGTTGAAGCGGAATTGTTTTTATTACATCTGTCATTATATGATCAATAACTTCTTTTGGCATTCCCATTCGAGTAATGAAATCTGTTTCAGTTAATCCGGCACTAAAAATCATGTTTAAAGTTTTTATGTTAAAAAAAGTTTGCATTTTTTAAGGACTGAAGAGTAAAATTTGAGAAATTTTTTTTAAAAAAATTGAAAATTGAACTTTGAACTGCCAACACTCTCAAGTTTCACTACAAATCAACAACGTAAAAAAAAGGTTAGAAAAAAGGCAATCGTTTAACTCGTTTTTTAACGCAATTTTTTGTCAACAAAAAAGAAAAACAGTCAACGACCAATTTTTTCCTTTTTTTTCAAACATTTTTCAATAAAGAGGGGAAAAAAACTAACCCAACAGCATTAACTCGAATATTCTTTTCTGCTAATAATCGAGCAAAATTTCGGGTTAAATGATTTAAAGCTGCTTTTGAAATTGAATATGGCATTGTACGGGGCATTGGACGTTCTGAAAGATCCGAAGTAATATTAACAATTGACCCCTTAGTTTTTTCAAGGTGTGGAGTTGCAAGTTGACATAAACGATATACACTAAAAATATGTTTTATAAAATGGGATATATGAAATCCAAAAGTAATCTTACGCTCGAACATTAATATTCATAATTGCATCATAACCTTCCATGGAATTTGAATCAATTCCAGGCTTTCCAGGAATTGCAGCATTATTAATTAAAATATCTAATCTTCCAAATTTTTTAATTGTTTCATCAATTAATCGATCATGTACAGATTCATCTTCCAATGAACCTGCAATAACAAGAATTCGAGATTCTGGAACTCCAGCTTTCAGCAAATCTTGTTTTACAGATTCAAGCTTTTCTTTTGATTGTCCATGAACGACAACGGAAGCACCTTCTTTTCCAAAACGAAGAATTGAAGCTCGTCCAATTCCTGCTGAAGACCCAGTTACAATAACAACTTTTCCATCAAATCGATTGTTCGCAGAAGACATTTTTTTAAACAAAAAGTTTTTTCAAGTTAAAACTGAACTTTTGTCTTTTCTGTTGTTGCATTTTTATATAAAAACTTTTTCGTGCGTGTTTTGTGTTTTATGTCAGTAAACAAAAAAAAGCATAAGAATTTTATCATCTTTTTTAAAGTAAAAAATAGAAGAAAAAGCACAAATGCGACACAAAACAATTTTGTTTGTATTCCATTTGTGCTCAAAAAAAATAATAAGAGCAACAAAAAATGTGTTTCGATTTTTTAACTTTAAATTCAATATGTTAGAAAAAATTTAATCCAGTTTCTAAAATTTTTAAAAGAAGTTTAGTTGGAAAATTATGTGTAAAACTCTTTTTTGTTAATATCGAACAAAGTTGCTGCAGTTGAATAAAGCAATAAACTTTCTAGGGCAAATTTTGTTTTTGTGAAATTTCTGCAATATTAACAATTTTTTTTTGATGTTTCATTTTAAAAACGTAATATGCGTTTTTCTCCTCTTTTTTTGGAAAAAATTCTTGGAAGAAAAGTTTTTCCATTTTTTCTGTGAATTACATAATTTGAATATTTCATTATAGACATAAACATAAAAAGAGTACTTCTTTCACTTTAGAAGTTCCAAGATGGAAATGTTAAATAGAAATGTTGATAGAAATTTCTGCACGTTGACAAAAATCAAAAGGTTTTCGTTTTTCTAACAGTACATTAAAGATAGTTAGTAAAACAAGTAATTAATAAATATTTAAAAAATGCGATAAAAATTGTTAGCGTAATATTCCAATTTTAATTTAATTTAATTTTTGTTATTTATGAATAATCGAAAAAAGATTTAATAAATACTGCGATAAAGCTTTTTAAAAAGCCAGATTAAAAATGTTCTATTACTTTGGCGCATTTTTTTAAGAAAAAAGAAAATCTTTGAAAAAATCAAAGGTTAAAAAAAAAGTGAAAAGTCGATTGTATGAAGTTTAAATTAACTAAAATATTAAAAAATAGAATTTTTAAAAAACTTCTTTCTTACAGACAGATTTTAACAAAATGCAAACATATTTTTTCTTTCGTTTTTGTGCGCTAAAATTGGGACGGCTGCATTTACAAAAAGGATGTCTCTGATATTTTAATTTATTGCTTGAAAAAAGCCGACGAAGGCTTTAAAAGCATTTTTTTCATTTTAAAAAGAAAATATCTCATTTGAATATTTTATTGAAGCTTGCATTCTGATTTTGATTAATAAATCAGCAAATATGTTCATAAAATGTTAAATATGAAATTACTCAAATGAAATGTCGCTAAAACCATTAATTAAAAAAGTTTATAATTTTTTGTTCCTTCACAGTGATTAAAAAGTAAATGTTCTGTAAAACACAATTTTTGTTACATTTTTTTAATTCTTGCAAGACTAAAGTAATTAAAGTTTTTTCTTTGCATTTTTAAGCGACCTTTAAGATTATTTTTTTTCACCACCGCAAAAAATGATTGCTTTTGCGATGGTGATTCAATAAAAAAAACAAAATATTGCTCTTGTTTTTGTTCCCTCTTTTTTGGAGATAACAAAAAAATTTAATTTTTTTCTTGAATAATTTTATTTGAATATTTTATCATATACGTGTTACAACAACCAGAGCTTCGTGATAATGATATATCAATATCAATATATATGATTCAACGCTTTTTCACGAATGTTCTAAACTGATTCAACTTTCTTTAACAAACAATTTAAAAGTAAGCCGCTTTGCGTTTGCATTTTTATCAATCTTTCATTTGTGTAAAGGACCAAATAAAAGTCTATTTAAAATTTGTGGTGGTGAAAACTCATAGATATCGATAAGGGCTTTTTGGTCGATATTCGATATTAATTTTTTTTGACTTTTTTAAAACCCACTTTTCCTACTTTTTCGGTATTTAAAAATGTTCTAATATTTCTATAAATAACGGAAACTATTTTTCATCGTTTTAAAATGAAAAAATTAATCTGTACAAACATCTTGGAATAATATACAACGAATGATTGCAATAATACAGGGACGTCAGTAGGGTGGGGCACGTGCTTTTTCCGAAATCGAGAAATCCCTTTGATATTTTTCAAATTATATCAATACCCAAAAGCGGTAAAAGATCAAAGGCATGCCCCACCCCAAATGAAAATGCCCATGTCGAAAAAAAATTCTGCTGACGTCCTTGCAATAACATTCAAATACAAAGGATACTACAATTTATTTTTTTACATATATATTGCCTAAATGTGTAAAAAGAAGCTGGACAATATTTTTTGTTCATAATTTAGCAAAACACTTTTTCAAAACCTTTTATTTGGGATAAACGATACAACATTTCACCCAAGAAATATAAAATATTCCAAAAAAAAAAACTATGAATTAAACAGCAAAACGACTGAAGGGAAATGGATTTTTAAAAAGTTTTCCTTTCTTTTTTGTTTAATTGATTTCTCTCTCATGCAAAACGCCCATTTTTCTTATTTGAGAGAATACATTCTAGAATGTAATGTTTGATCGAAGATATGTCCAAAAAAATGAAAGAAAAACGCAGACAACAATTTCAAAAAAATCAGCTAACGTTTAAAGAGATGGAAAACCCCTCATTTTTGTTTTTGATCTTTCGATCTAGCTTTTTTATGTCTCCATTTTTTATTTGACTTTTGCTAATATTATTTTTAAAGAAAAGAGTTGCACCTTGAAAAGGTTCATTTTTACAAAAAATTTGTTCAGAGAGAAAAAATACGAGCAAACCTTGCAGAAAAATGAATAACAAAAAGCCTTAAAACATCTGCAGAAAGAATTATAAGATTTTTGTTTCTTTATTTTTTGTGTTTTACTTTTTTGTAACGAAAAAACTGCTGAAAATGAATAGAAAGCTTTAAAAAGGAGATTTTTAAAATGCTGAACTTTTTCATCTACTCAATGCTTACCAATGCGTACACCATTGTTTAACACATAAAAAATCAGCAATAAAACAACGATATTACTCAAATGTGTCTTTAATGGAAATCAATCAAATTTCTTAAAAATTTGTTGAAGAATCTCAAATGGAAAAATGAGAAAAAAATAAATAATGCATCCTTGATTTTGTGCATGTCAATTATTAATACATTTTTTACATTTTTGATTTATTTAATATTTGAAACATTCATTATTTACAATAAGCAACCAAATATTAAAAAAAACCAAAAGTATTGCAATTTTCATAAAAATAGAAAAATATTGTGGGTTTTTTTCTGCTTCTTAAATGATTTAAGAAAGCGCACAAAATCCTTTCAAAAATATTTCGAAAGGTGATGTCAAAAGAAGCACAAAAAAATGGCAATAAAAAAATGCTTTTTTGTGGTTTATGAAAACAATTTTCAAAGAAACAGCAAAAAAAGGAAACATCAAATTTTTGCGCTTTTTAAAGAATTGCAGCTGTCGACTTTTTTGAATAGAAAAAAACATTTTCGAATGAAAGGAGTTTGAGGTTTTGGAGTTTTTAAATATTTTAGTTTTTTTCTGTTGTGAAAATGTGAAAGTTTTTAATTCTAAAATATGATTACTATTTGTTTAAATCATAATCATATTTTAGAATTAAAAGCTTAAGCTTTTTAAAGAGTTAAGTTTATCCACCAATCCAGTACATTATTCAGCACATTATTTATTAAAGCAAAAACCGAATTTTAACGAAATATTGAAATTAATCCATATTTTTTATAAAACATCAACATTTCTTTTTTTGTAAATTTTTTTTATGTTTTTTTCGCTATAAAAAGTGAATCAAAAAATCCTTATTTTTTTATAAAACAG
Source organism: Panagrolaimus sp. PS1159 (assembly GCA_963922195.1). Taxonomy (NCBI): domain Eukaryota; kingdom Metazoa; phylum Nematoda; class Chromadorea; order Rhabditida; family Panagrolaimidae; genus Panagrolaimus; species Panagrolaimus sp. PS1159. Next base: position 1,724,393 of record CAWUHW010000008.1, read on the forward strand.
CAACATTTGTTTTTTTGTAGATTTTTTGGTACTTTTCTCGTTTTCGCTTCCCCTCAAGTGAATTTAAAAATATAGTAAAATACTTTGTCTTTATTTGTTTTAATAAGAAACAAAAAACTTGCATAAATAATTTTTTTTTGATTTACAATCAAAAAGCAAATGTTATAAAGTACTTGCATAAGTTTACACTGTTTTTTTATTACTAAAGACTTAAAAAATTGATACGAAGATTCATTTAAAAAAATTAAAAATGTTTAAAAAACTGTTGATGCTGCATAAATTAATAAGCAATTAAAGAACATTGTCAAAATTTCCATTTTGTTTAAAAGAACAAATATTTAAAAAATTCTAAAAACCAAGTACAATATAGATTTTTAAAAATAATAAATGCAGCAGAAAATACTATTTTCGACATTTTTTCTTCAATAAACGCAAAAAAAACATGTTTCACATTTAAAAAGAGAAAATAATATTATTAAAAAAAGTTTTCTTTAGCAATTTTATTTGAAGTTCAAAATTTTGTAATTTCTGGAAGAATTCAAAGCTCGAAAAAAACAAAAACCATTTAAATATTAATTACTGAATAAATACGCTTTTATTCAGTATTAAAAATTCCTAAATACATTTATTACACACTTTTGACGACCATTTATTTTATTTATTCACAAAAACAAAAATGACAATTAAAAATTCAAAAAAACGAAGCAAGTGAACAGATCTTTGGTGAAACAGAAGAAATTTTATTTTATTTTCTTTGTTTACTGCCGAAAAAAATTTGAAAAGACAATAATGTGGAAAGAAAATGTTTTGAAACATCGCTCTTTTTAGTGAGAAAAAAATATCGGCAAAAATATATTCCTATCCCACAAAAAAAATGTATGTCTACATATTTTTTTGGGTGTAGACAATTAAAAATATTGTCCTTATTTTCAATTTATAAAAAGAACTTTTTTGTAAACAAGAAATTAGATTTTTTCAAACAAATGGAAAAATATTTAAAAGCGAAAAGCGTTTGTGTTTTTGAAAGTTCAGATTTTTGAATATTTTCATTTTTATTGATTGCTTATGTTTGTTTTAAACCTTCTTTCGATTGTTATTCTAAAAACCATAAGCAATTCTAAATAAAAATGCAAAACATTATGGAGAAGTACATTATTGATTTCAGAATAAACGACATTATCCACTTAAAATTATATAAACATGAAAGAATATATATACTTTTGAATCACTCTAATCAAAATGATAAACGTAAACGGTATATTCATGAAAATCTTATTAATGTGATAAAGCCACTTTAAAATTCTAACAAGTGGCTGCCGTTTAACTTAGTTTTCCATCCATGAAATATACAGGGTGATTCAAGAAAAAGTGGCCATTTTAAATGGTCAGCATTATTTTTTTATAAAATATTTTCAAAAACGGACTTCACAGTCGTTATTGGTTATTGACCTTTTTTGCCATTTTGTTTTTTATAAAAAATCAACTTTTTTCTAAGCGCTTAAACGTAGGAAAAAATTTTTTTCAACACCGGGGGGGGGGGGGGGGTACGCCAAATCGTGAAAACTTTTTTCTCTGAAATTTTGATTTTTTTATAAAAACCAAAAATGGTAAAAAAGGTCAATAACGACTGTGAAGTCCGTTTTTGAAAATATTTAATAGAAACAAAATGGCGACCATTCAAAGTGGGGACTTTTTCTTGAATCCTCCTGTATATTAACCCCGAATCTACATAACACTCTATCAAACAAATGACCATATGATAAATTGAACCCCACAATCTTTCAGGTTGCCATTTCTCAGAGTTAACCACTATGCCATTGAAGCAGCGTAAACCTTCACTGCAATTGTGTCACTCGAATCTGGTGTTGAGATAGATTCAATGTCGTAAAAAGAATGAAAAACCATTGATTAAAAACTTTTCGGTGTCACAAGATTTTAGGACTTTGAATAAACAAATTTTCTAATAAAGTAATAATTTGGTTTTTATGTGGCACTTAAATTTATTCCTTTCAGACTTTGACTTCCTTCCCCACATGGGAATAAAATATAATGTATAATTTAAGTTTTTTATTTGCGTAATCAAGTCATAGACTATACTGTCTTTATTTTAAAATTACTCAGAAACATTAAATAATCAAATTTAAAAAACCAAAAACATTAAATTTCGTTAAAATATTTTCTAGAAAAAAATTTATTCTTTTTTTAAAGTTTTTCTGTTGGAATTTATATTTTATATAAAAACTACCATGAATATTACAGTACCTCCGACGACAATCATTACAATAAATATCTCAAAAAATGATGATGAAATTGTTGCCGTTAGTGAAACATTATATATTTTTTCAGATTATTTAAATGCAATTATTCCAAATTTATGCACTTTTATTGAATTGTTATGTTTTATAATTTTGTTGAATAATTTTTTATCTAAAACTTCAATATTTTGTACTGCATATTATTATATACTTTCATTGGGATATCTCTTTAATTTAATTGCACAAGGGGTTTATATTTTTGATATATTTTTGCCTCCAAATTATACTTTTGGAATGTTTGCAGCAATTATTTATTGGTATACAAATTTATTTGCAGGTATGTCTCAGTTTAATTTTTTGGAGTTTTTATGGTTATTGCCAGTCTCAAATAGTTTATTTTAAAAAAAATATAAAACTGTTTTTTGGCATCCCCGCGTTTTAAGTACGCTTTAAAAATCGTGTTTTTTGAGCTGCATTGTCGAAACAAATGTGACGGTTGTGTAGTCGATTGGCTCAGCGATGGCTTAACAAGAAGTAGGTCTCCGGTTCAAGTCCAACAACGAGCATTTGTAAGATTTTTTTTAAAACTGCTCTTCCCTGGTTTACTCGGATTAACAGGGGCTTGTGCCCATACTTGTTGCAACTGACCTTGTGAATGTGCTATATCCATGCGGTGCAATTTTTTGGTGCGCGCAATACGCAAAAAACTGAAATTTTGTTTCGAAAAACTTTGCTGAACAAACTTTGTTTTTCTTTCAGGTTTATGGAATACAATGTTAGCAATAAACCGTTTTACAACAATATTTTTTTGGAAACAACATTCACAAATTTGGTCTGGAAAATCAATGAAATTTATATTTCTTGGAATTTTGAGTTTTCCATTCATTTTTAATGGCTATATTTTCTTTGATTTTACATGCCTATATAATGGATGGCGATCAGCACAATGTTGGCAATTTTCTCGTGGATACAAAACTTTTGTCTCATATTCAAATATGATTAATTCTTTAACGGCATTAGTGTTGGGACTTTTAACAGCTTTGGCACATAAAATAAAATCATCAGAATCTCAAGTAAAAAATTCTCTTGAAAAACCTTTACTTCTACAATCAATTATTTCATCGGCAATTTTTTGTTGTATGGCAATTACAAATTTTTTATATGTAAATTATATTGAAAAACCAGGAAATTTAACAATTATTTCATTTTCTTTAACGTTATTTATAAATGTTACATGGTCTTTATCGCATTGCTCTTCAACGGTTTTACTTTTTTGTTTATCGTAAGTTTTCGTTTAGAAAAAATTCCTTGTTTTTTTTTGAAAAACTATATTTTTTTAGGAAATCATTTCGTCAAAATTTTATTAAATTTTATCATTTACATAAAATTATTCCTGGAATGAAAACGCCTATAAAAGTTATAAAAATTTCAAATTCAAATAAAAGCACCCGATTTTAAATGTGTAATTTTAACTAATAAATTTTATCAACAAATTTTAATGTAATATAATTTTGCTCAAATAAAATTTTTATTTAATAAAACGAAATTGCTTCAAGGAACTAATTTTTTAAAAACATACATGTAAAACGCAACTGTTTATTTATATAACGCATTTTTTGTAAGAAATTATTTAAGTCGAAATCGTGAAATTTTTGTAAAAAAAAGAAACAATTAGATTAAAAAAATCTAAATAATGAAAAAAATAAATATCTTTTCATGTAACTATGATATTTCTTGCATGTTGCGACGCAATATTTCTATGAAACATTTTCTTGCAAGAATACAATGATTTGTATTCTTTTCGCAACGTTTTGCTAAAAAATTTTTTTATTTTTTCAATAAAAAATTCAAATAAAATATATTTTTTACCTTAAAAGAAATAAAGAAATACTTCCGGAAAGCGCAAATCCATCAATGATATAAGTGGTAATCAAAAAAATAAATGTTCCAAACTTTGATGGTTCTGGAAAAAATATTTGCTGTGCTGGATATATGGTCCTCAAAATTTGTACCATAAAAGTTAGCAATGAAACATCTAAAATAATTACAAGCGATGAAAATTTCTTCTGATTTCAAAAAAGACGAAAGGCCGTAATAAAAATTTCAAGTTTTTATTCTCGGACATAAAAACAATTTCGATTTCGTACAGAAAAAAATATTTGATAGTTTCGATATTTTAATATTTTAACACCGGCAGCCTCAAAGGAAAGTGGGTTGCGCGCAAGCTGCAGCAAAAAATTGCTCCCCTTTTTAAAAGAAAGTAATCGGAGTGGATTTTTTTCTGCAGGTTGCGCGCAACTTTCTTGAACGGGACTGCCGTGAGCACACACTTACATAACAAATTCATTTCAGTATTTTTAACTTTTTTATATTTGTTTAAACAAACATTAATCAAAGATAAAACATTAAAAATTGCAGAAAAAATTGTTGTTAATAAATATATAATTGCAGAACATAAAAAATGTATAAATGCAATACTTGAATTTGAATAAACAATTTTTGCATCAGTTTCAGTTAAAAACACAAACGAAGCAGGCTGATAAATTCTCCAACAAATATTTAAAAGTGGTAAAACTGCAATTGCAAAAATATACCAATTATAAAAACTCCATACTTTTTTATATTGAAGTGGAAACCAAAATAGCGTAAATCGATTAAATGCCATAAATAAATGACCCAAAAAACTAATTATTGTAAAATAATAAATCAGAAAAATTATTGATGAACCAAAAATGTAATTTGTTTTAAGAAATGGAGTAAATGTTGGAACGGATGTTGCAAACTGCAGTAAACAGTTCTAAAATGTTTTTTGTAATGTTGAAAAATTTTTGAACTGGAAAATGAAAAATATTTTTTGAGAAAAATTTGCAGCTTCAAACTTTTCTTTAATATTCTGACACCTCTCTAGCAAAGGGGGCTTAGGTGGCATCGAACCCCGGTTCTTCTGGGTTGTCATTCCACAGCACTATCCACTATACCATTTTATCTCCCTCAATTTTTTTTTGTCAAAGTTAAAAATCTATGTAAAAATGTAACTTACAATAGTAAAATTCAATATATCAGCAGAAAAAACAATTCGAATAATTTCATAAAAAGGTCCAACAAAAGTTTTCCGTTTTGAAAAAAGCAAAATTAACATTGAAAAATGAAATGAATATGCAAATATTTGAATGCAAAAATACGGTAAATTGACAGCCATCTTTTTTGAGATTTATTTTTAATGAAGAGAATTTTAGGATGCAGTTTTCGTTAAAAGAATTGGATAAATAGAAACAAATTTTTAAGCTTAAGGAGATGTTTCAAAGAATTAATTATTTGTTTTAATTACTTCAAAAAAAGTTATTATTTTTGCTTATTTTTGTATTTCAAAAACAAACTTTTAAAGAAAAACTACAATTTTCGTATAGAAATTCTCTCATGTTGCAACAATTTTGAAGGTTTCTGAGCATTTTGTTTTCAACGAAAATTTGGTAAAAATTGTTTTTTGTAAACAAAAAATACAAATAAGGTTGTTGGAACAAATTTTTTAAATTTGAAGCTGAAATTTTAGGTATAAAGATTATAACATTTCTTTTTTTGCTCAAATTTGAAAAAGAAACAGCTTTTATTTTGATATTTTTTTACAAAATTTTATTAAAATACAACATACATAAAAATACCAACCAATATATTTCAAACGGAAGTGTCAAAGTAAAAGCGAAATTGGAAACTGACAACGGATAAGGTGTTGAAAATTTCTTTAAAATCACAGCTTTTGTGGTTGTTGTTGTTGTTGTACTACTAGTGGTAGTTGTTGTTGTGGAATTGCATCATGAAAAAGTAGTATTTCAAAATATTTAGTTGAAAATGGTTGTGAAATTGCTGATTGTGATAAAATTGTTCATGAATTATATGATGGAAATGAAGAATTTACAAAAGCAATTTCAGAAGAATTTGGAGCTGATACAATTTTAAACGGTATTGTAGATCGAAAAAAGCTGGAAAGTATTATATTTCAAAATAGGGTATATTTTTCATTAATATTTTATATAAAATAAATACTGTAGCTTTAGGCAAAACGTGAAAAATTAAATAAAATTATTTGGCCTGCAGTTTCTGATGTTATACAATAATGAATCAAAAAAACAACAGCTGATATTTTTGTTATTGATGCTGCATTACCTGGTGAAACTGGATGAGCAAATACAGTTCGACAGCTATGGACTGTTTTTATTCCAAGAGAAGAAGCTATTAAACGTATTGTTGAAAGAGATGAGATAAGTGAAAAAGATGTAAGAAGTTACATAATTTTTATTTAAAAAATATATATTATTTTTTAGGCTATATCTCGAGTTGATAGTCAATTAAGTAATGAAGCAAGAATTGCTGCAAGTCATGTGGTCTTTTATTCTCTCTGGGAAATAAAAGAAACTCAAAGACAAGTTGCAAAGGCTCTAAAACATCTTCGACAAAATTATATAAAAAAACTTTTATAAATCGTGTATTTTTTGTTTTCTTTTGTTTATGTGCCTTATATATCATTGTAAAAATGGTATAAATATACTTTTTATATATAATTGTTAGAAATATTTGAATGTTTCTTGAGTTGGCATTTTGTCACTCAAACATCTCTCTCTTTTTGATTTGTCATCGTTTTTTCTGTTGTCTCTTTTTTATGCTTCATTCTTAGCTGTTTAACTCGTCGTGTAATATTGGGCCGCTGTGCTATTAAATAAATACTAATGAATTAACCCTACTGCTTCTATTAACATATAACAAAAAGGCATTTTGTTATTGCAGTAATTTTTAAAACAAATGAGAAAAATATATATAAAAATACACACAAATATATATGTCTTTTGGAAAGTGTATATGTGAATGCGGGAAATTTGCACGGTGATTATATATACATGCATGTTGCAGCAACGAAACCAATTTTTTTCTGCCATTAAAAAAACTGTTCGTCTTTTTTCATTTTTTTTTCAAGCCCTTTTTTTTTGCCTGATTTAGTTTAAACATTTTTTATCTTCTTCTTTCTTTTTGCCTACACTTTCTTGTTCGTGCACACATCTCTTTTTTCATATATATATATATATATATTTGTTGTTTTAGTAGTATGCAAAATGGATGCAAATAATGTTAATGGAAATTTTGATATTGCTACATCTGCAAATCGAATAAAAAAGAAACCCGATATGCTTGAATCGGTAAATCCTACGACTTCTAATAACGTTGATAACACATCTACAACTAAAATTGGTCATGATTTTGATCCAGAAAAACGTAAGAATTTTTTAAATTTCTTATATTTTGATTGTTTACGAAATCAAACTAAAAAAAGCTGTTAATGTGTCTATCGAGATTTCTGCAGTTCAAAAAAGCTAGAAAGACATACATACATTTTCGTTAAATGCAAAACACTCCATTTTTAATTTAACATCATTATGCATTAAAGCTAGGGTTGTCGATTTCCCTTTCCCGGGAAATTTCCCGATTTTTGCGGGAAATCGCGGGAAATTTCCCGAGAACATTTGTTAGAAAGACAATATTTTTTACTATTTTAAGCTCATTTAGCATAAAATAAGGCAGTTTTTGTTATAAAAAGTCATTAATTGAAAAATTTATCGAAAAATCATCAAATTACAAGCTTTTAGTAATTTTAGGTATTAAAAAACCAGAATTACCAAAATTACGTTTGCGGGAAATCAACTGGAAATTTCCCGGGAAATTTCCCGCTTTTTTCGATTTCCCGGGAAATCGACAACCCTAATTAAAGCCTTATACAACTTTTTATTTTCAGGTAAATGTCCTTCAAAGCGAAAATCCATTGTTAAACCTAAACGAAAGCCTCAAGCTCAAGGATATTATCGTCGAAGATTGGAATATTTTGATAAAAAGCAAAATGGAACAAAAGAAGATGTTGAAATCTTTAGTGAAGCTTCTTCTCAGGGACTTGATATGATTCCGCGGGTTATGGATGGACAAATTCATCCTCAGCTTCTTTTTTCATTATATCATAAAGCTGTTAACAGCTATTTGGATGCTTCGTTAAAATTACGACAAACAATTTTAACAGAAAGAAAACTAGCTGCAGAAGTATGGGGTGATAATTGCATTGCTTCTTATGATAATGGTATTTATACTGTACAAAAGGATGTTATTCAAGAATTGCTAAAGTTTGTTTTTTTACAGTGTAAAATTGTTAAAATAAGAAACAAATTTTTTAGACCAAGAACTGAAGAGTTCAAGCCTGCACCAGCAAGAAAAGCAGCACCAAGAAAAAGAAATCCATCACCTCGTATGTTTTGTTTTTATTTATTTTTGTACGATTTTGTAAATAGTTTATAGCTTTAAAACACTTCAAATCGTTTTTAATTCTTTTTTCTAAATTGAGAGATTATACTGTTTAATGGTTTATTAAGATTTTTAAAGAGCTATACTATAAATGCTAATTTTTATCTTTTTTTAGAAGAAACTGTACAAGAAGCAATAGTACAATCAGATCCAGATGTTGGTGATTATGATATAACCGATTTTATTGAATTCAGTGATGATATGGCTGTAACAAGATCCCAAACAAAATCATTTGGTAAACAAGTTGAAATTGAACCGCCTCCACCACTACCTACTGTACCTGCACCTTCAGCAGCAGCAGCATCAAAAGGAAAACGTAAGCCTGCCGCTTCAAATAATGAAGAACTTCCACAGCCAAAGAAAACTCGATCTGCAAAAGATTCTTCAAATACTCCAATGCCTCCTCCGACTTCTCTGCCTCCTCCACCGACAAAACAAATGAAAAAGGATCTTATTAAAGTTAAAGAAACTCCAATGCCATCATTTAAAATGATTACAGAAAACAAAATTTCTCGTGGTGCACAAGAAATAATCAAAGATTTAAAAGTTATGCAGTGCTTGTGTAAATTAGATGTTGCATGTAATAATGGTTGTCTAAATCGAGATCTTCGTATGGAATGCGGTAGCAGATGTCCAGTTGGTCAAAAATGTCAAAATAAACGATTTCAAAAGGTATTTATTTTTTGTTGGATTTTATTAATTTGAAATCTTTCTTTTAGCGTAAATATGCATCATTTGAACCATTCTTTACTGGTATTAAAGGTTGGGGAATACGTGCAACAAAGCCAATTCAAAAGCAAGTTTTACAGTATCTTTTTATTTCTTTTACTCTACATTTTTTTCAGAGGAGATTTTATCGTTGAATATGTTGGTGATATTGTTGATTCATATGAAATGACAAAAAGACAAAACAGATATAACAAAAATAATCATAAACATCATTATATGATGAGTCTTCGAAATGGTGCTGTTATTGATGCAACATCTTGTGGAAATTATTCTCGATTTGTTAATCATTCGTGTGATCCAAATGCTGAAACTCAAAAAGTATGTAAAAAGTTTAAAACATTATCCTTTTTAATTAAAATTATTTTTAGTGGGTTGTATCAAGAGAAATGCGAATTGGATTTTTTGCTAAAAAGGATATCGCTGAAGGTGAAGAAATTGTATTTGATTATGCTTTTGAAAGATTTGGTAAAGATGTACAAAAATGTTTTTGTGGATCTGAAAATTGTACTGGATTTATTGGAAGTAAGCCAAATGAAGATGAAAATGATGATGAAGAAGAAGTAGAATCAAGTGAATCAACTTCCGAAGCATCTGATGATGAAACAACTGTTGTTAAAAAGGTTCAAAAACCTAAACCTGCTGAAGGAGAAAAAGAAATGAGAAAAAGAATGGCAAAAGCAAGAAGAAAGCTTGTTAAAGCTCGTCGTGAATTTCGTAAAATTATTGGTAGAAAAAAGAATTTCAGTGCTGATGATGTTCTTGAATTTAATAGGTTTGGCTTTTTTGTTTGAACGTAAATAAGTACAGTATCTCTTTTTAGACAAATGTATCGTAATAATGATTATGATCAACGTTTTCTTATTATCAATTTTTTGCTTACTTTTCCCGATAAACAGTGGAAAAAATACTTTATTGAAAAGAATGGAATTGAAGTTGTTTGGTCTTGGCTTACAGATTATGAAAGTGTAGGACTAAAAACATTTGTTCGACTTCAAAATGGTTTAATAAAATTTTTGGATACTTTACCAATTGAATATAATGATCATTTAAAATCAATTTTAATTCTTCTCAAAGATTTAAAAGATGTTCATTTACCTGATGATATAATTTTACAGGAAACTTTAAATGAATTAATTGATTGTGTTGTTTCGGATGAAAATCAAATTGCAGATAAAGATCTTGCTCGAATGATGGAAAGAGATAAAGTTAGCATGATTAAGCTTCATGATGAAACGGTTGAAATTTGTAAAAGATTATATGAAAATTGGTCAAAATTGCCATCACTTTTAACTGAAGGTTGTGTTGAAATTTCTGATGATGGAATGGAAGAAAGCCGGTAAACTATTTTAAATCTATAAAACACCTTTAAAAAATGTTTTTTTAGTGATGGACCTGCTGTTACTGCAACTACAGCTTCCCCGCATGCTTCATCTTCACCTGAAATAGTGGGTACAGATTTTGATAATCCTGAATATATTAGTCAACCTGTAGATGATATTGATATTGGTGCTAAAAAACATTTTGGTTCTTCAAGTCCAGATGATGAACATCGATCTGAAAAAGAAAATAGTCATGGAAAGACATTTCGTTTAAGATCAAGAAGTCGAAGTTATTCACCAAAAATAATGCAAAGATCTCGTTCAAGAAGTCCTATTGGTTATGCTAAATTTTTAAATAATGCTATTAAAAAAGATTATCGTTATCGTGATGATCGAAGAGATCGCGATTATGGTAGAAGTGATCGTCGGTATGATGATTATTACCGTACTATGCATCACAATGATAGGCATGCTGATCGATATCGTAGTGATGGACATTATGAGAGTCGACGTTATGAAGATCGAAGACATGATAGACATCGTGATCGTGATGATCACCATTATGATTCACGTCACAGAAATCATCGACATCATGGTATTTTAAATTTGTTTTTTGTTTTAAAATTTAATGTTAAAAATTTTCAGATCATCATCATAGTGATAGAAGTACACAAATGTTAACAATGTATTCTACTCCACTTCCTGAATTACCTGGAACAAAACCAAACTTCAGTTCAACAATGCATTTTCAAGGATTTGCAAATACTCGTCCAACAAGACGTCCTCCAATTCGTTTCTCACATTTTAAATTTGCTCCATCTCATCCAATTAGAATTCCAACTGTACGTCTACCACTTGTTTTTCCTTCATTGCCACCACAATTCCTTCCGCAATCATCGTTATCGAATCAACAATGGTTTGGATATCCAACAACATATTATCCTGTTCTGCCGCCACCTCCTTCAAATGTTCCTCAACAAATTCCAACTCAATCAGCCATTTCACAATCTCTACAAATTCCACTGCCTGCTGAACCTACTTTATCTGATCCACAACCAAGTTATGAAATGTCGAAACAATTTGTTGGAGATTATGAATCTTCAGTTGTAATATCGTCAAAAGAAATCAAAAGAGAAGAAGTTAGTCCGGCAGTTTCGGATCCAATACAATCTCAACCAACATCTGAAGAAGCTCAAAATGATGAAGAAGAAGAAGTAGAAAAAAGCAAATTAAAGCTGTATGAAAAGAATCCTGATTGGATTGAAACTTATACTGATGATGGTATTATTTATTATTATCATAAAGAAACCAGGTTTGTTTAAAATTTCGTTTTTTTAGAAATTTATAAAAATATTTTTAGGGAAACAAGTTGGGAAGAACCTCCACCAAAAGCTCCTGAAAAAATTGCACCAAAACCTGTATTCCAAGAATCAAAAGGTTCAGAGCGTCCTGAAAGTGTTCAAATTGATGTTGTTAAATTGAAAAAACAATTTAAACTTAAAATCTGGCAAAATATTCACAAATATTTGAAGCCAAGAAATGAAATGAAAACTGTTGATGAAGGAACTCTTACTCAATTTGCCAGAAAGGTACGTCGTTTCGATAGTATAGGAGTGCAGCGCGTTGTGCTTAGAACCAAGCACGTGCTGGTTCAAATCTTGGACAATGATGGTTATTGGTAATTTTCGCCTGAAGCATTCTTGAATGACAGCTTTATAATATACTGAGTCCATTTTTTTTAAACATTTTATATTTTTATTTATATTTTTACAACTTTATAATATTCTTCTTTTTTTAGATGACTCACAGATGCTTGGATGTTGAATTGAAAAATGGAAATAAAAATTTTGAAATTACCGAAAAAGTTTATCTTCGGGCTCGACAAATCACTGACCAAAATTACGCTCAATTTGTTACAGAAACGCGTACTATTAAAGTCGAACCTCTTCATTAATAATATAATATATTTGTTGTTGATTTAATGTTTTTGATCTCATATGTATTGCTTTTTATGATTCAAAAAAAGGAACAAATAAATAAATACATAAATAAATAAATTTTGGCTTTAAATATTTTTTTTACTTTTCTTTAAATTTTAATCTCATTTATGCATGGCGCGTGACGTATTAAATCAAAAAAAAACTGTTATATTCACTCTTTTACCCGGTATTTTTGCCAAATCAAGTTTTTAATGCCGTGCAAAAAGGTGATGAGAACCAGAATTGCGCCAATTTTGGAACAACAGTAAAAACGGAGCAAAGTTTTTTTCTTCCTTTTGCCCTAATTTTGTCAATGAGTTTCAGTTTGCCAAAAACTATAGACGAAAAAAAAACTGTTGAACTTTTTTCGAAAAAGTTCTTTTTTTCACCCATTTTTTTTTCTTTTGTCTTTTATTTTTGGATCATTTTTCTGCTATTGCATAACCCTGTCGACATTGCAATGATATCAGTGTTGCCGATTTTCAAAAATCGCCGGTGCCGTACTAGTGCCGGCGACATTTTTCCTTTGTTCTCGCGGGATTTTCACATTAATTTTTCCGGAGTTAATTTTTGCACCTTTTTGTTTAATTTTATTAATCATGTTGTTATTTTCAGGTAAATAATGGCATCATCTCGTAATTTAATTGTTCATTTTCAACGAGATCAAATGGTCAAAACGTTTAATATTCTTACTAATGAATTGAAACTCGGTACACTCATTTTTGATGAAAATAGTCCCTATTATTTTGTTCAACTTCAATCAATGTGTAATCTGAAACATGTTAAAGCTTTTTTATTTAATGCTGATGATTTTCATTTCTCAAATTTTGCTGAATATTATGATTTTTGTCTCAAATGTCGTGAATTCTGTGAAAAGCATCAAATTTTTTACTTTTTTCCATTTCTTCCTTTCATCACATCTGCAAATGCACTTAAACAAACAAAAACAATGGTCAAACAAGGTGAAAAAGTTATGCTTTTTTTAATGGATCGTTCTGGAATTCCTGCAGCTGGATTCACATTCATTCGTAAATCAAATTCTTATCAAATGGTTTCACAATGGCCTTCTCCACCTTTAATTCAACAAATGGAAGAATATATTTTGGGACAATTAAAACCTGAGAAAGTTATTGTTTTAAAACGTTTTGGTTCAAAAAAATTGAAAGAATCTCAAAAATTTTTCAAAAATTATAATTACACCGTTATTACTATGGTTGAATTAATGGCACATTATATGGATCCAGTTGTTGATAAAGTTCTACATTTAACAGGAGAAAAGATTAATCCATATAATATTGAAGTACCATGCTTGGGTGTTTTTGAAGTCAATATTGATGGAGAATGCTTGATTAAATCTGAACAATATGATACTGCACCTTTTGAAAAATTTATTGTTGTTGAGGTTCATCCTACAAAAGTTGTTTCTGTAAGTGTCTTTTCTATTAAATACATATAACAAAATTAGTTTCAGTTGTTCGCTTCATTTCGCTCAAGCAAACCTGTAGAACTTGTTAAAAAAGTTAAATTATCAGAATTTAAAACAAAGAAAGCTAAAGTAACACTTAAATTGGATATTAATTCATTTTATGATTTCAAAGTTGAACCTTTTATTGCAAAAGAAGAAGAAGAAGCAATTGCAAATGTTGGTGAAAAATTAAATAAGGTAAACATTGATGCTGATAAGAAAACAATTGAAGAAGAAGCAAAGAAAAATGATAAAGAAAATGGTGAAAGAAATTAAAGTTACAGTGGATTTCATCACCAAAAACAGTGTTTTGATTTTTGTTTTTCAATGACTCCAGCTGGAAAACAACCAATTGAAGTCAACTCCGAAAACACGAATGACATAATACTGTAAAAAAATAATCTAACCTGTTCATTTCTTGAAAAACATATTCATTAAGTACAACCAAATTCTTTGTCGTTAAATCCAAATAAAGTTCACAAGTTCCATTTAAAATTGCAATTCCTTTTGCAGCATATTTACACTAAAAATTTTGTTATGGTGAAACACATTTTTGCAAAATTTAATTTTAACGTTGGACAAGGGTCAGATTTTTGCCCCGGCCCTGTACACAAAGTCTGCTCGGACACCGATCCATGCAAAAACGACGACATTTCGTAATATTACAGTATACAGGTTGTCCTTTATGGGTCTTAAAGAGAAGATACGAAAGTAAATTTGGTATTATTATGTTTATCAATCAATGTCTAAGTTTTATAATAAATCCATTTCAGAACTATTTACAGATATAAAACAAACGACCTCAACACAAAAGGACGATCGCGTCCTTTTTTATAAAGGAAAAAACTGCAAAGGCTTTATTATACAACGCCAGTTAGGTATTGCCAAAGCAGCAAGCACTTGTCCCCATTTACTCCGGCCCCCGAAGATTGCAATAGGAGTTATAGGAACCAAGACCTTTGGGAAACAAATTAGGCTTTTGTCCTTCATTTCAACAAAATTCAGATATAAAATTAAAACCATAAATAACTCACCGTAAATGAACTTCTCATCATATCACCATTTATTTCTTTAAGTTTAATAACCATCATTTGGTTACAAAAATCTGTGCCATTGCAGCATGCTTTAAATGTTTCATAAAAATTTTTTCTTGCTCCAATTTTTGAACACCATTCTTTTGCTTGATAATGATTACATGTGTTAACAGCAGAACTAGTATTCCACATTTTGAAAAAAAGTTTAAAATTTGGAATACTAATGCTAACATTTTCTTCAGATTCAGAAATAAAATAATATTCACATAATCCAGATATGTTTCATTATTGCTAATTCCGTTTCATCAGTGATATCAAAAGCACATATTCTTTTATCTTTTGGAATTCGACAATTATCTTGTTTTTCTCCATGACAAACACAAGTATAACTGTAGAATGTTGTTCCATTTCTATGAAAGTAACAATATTGAGAATCCTAAAAATTATAGTATTTATAAATAAAATACTTTAAAGCTTTACTAATTTATCTTCTTGTTCATTATAAATATCATATGTAACTGAAGGAATGTCAACAGCTGCAGCAGTATTAGCCTTTGGTTTATTGACTTTATATTGAATAGCTGTATCACTTGTATTTAGAAAATCATCAGGTAAATATTCCAAATTTCCATAAATCAAAGGTCCAGAATATTTAAAAACATAATCATTTCCTTTTGAAGAATTATAGAGATATTGAATTGCACAGGATTGGATTCCATCAAACATGCGCTAAAAAACTGATATAAATAATAACGAAATAATGTTTGAGATGATTGACATTTACCGTCTCTTACTAGCAATAGGGGGAGGTTTTTAAAAATACCCACTATTCACAACCATTCTTGATTTTCAAGAATTAGAATATAAACTTACGACAGGTTTACCATAAATGTCAAAACAAAATACAGCTGGTTTTCCGTTAATATCACAATCAAATTTGTTACCATCAGCATCGAAACAAGTAAATATTAACTTATCAGATAAATCATTTGCAGCCATAATATTTCGATGAAAAATTGTTGAATATTTGTATGCCATTAAATCATATAAATCTTTTGTATTATTAATACCAGGAATTTGAGCATAATAGTTTAAGAATTCCAAGTAACTAAAATAATTTTAATGAAACACAAAAAAAAAGTAATTAAAACTAAATTAAGAACAACGAAGTGTCTTCTCCGCCTTCCCTTTTAGCGTTGTCATTTCATATCAAAAAAGTCAGGGGTTCTCCCCGGAATCGGTTTTTATCTCCCCGTTTTTCACCGTCACTGACAGAATTTTTAAAAAAGAGGACGCGGAAAGCTAAAGTTTCTCGGGATGGATGATCTTTAAATCTTAATGTTGAATGAAAATTGGATGATAGGGACAAGAAGAGGACAAATCGGGAATCCCCACTTTTAAAATTCGAAGCCATTTCATTGATTAACATTAACAAGAAAAAAACATACTTTGGCGAATATGTAATATTATGAAGTCGAACACAAAGTGCAATACCATTTGATACATTTCTACCACTAAGTTTCAAAGACGCTGGAAAAAAGAAATATGGTTCTGAAGTATTTGAGCAATGGCATGTTAAAAGTAAATTTTGAAATGGTTCTTTGTCTGATGATTCTTTTCCAAGAAATATATAGCTGTAGCATTTCCTCCAACCATGCCAGTAAAGTTGTAATTGCCAAAATTCTGTCGATGAAAAAACTGAAAATAGAAGAAATTTTAATGTTATATGTAAAAAGCAAAAACATACATGCAATTCCTTGAATTTTATTTATTTGAACCAGTTCACAATAATCAAGCAATGGAAAATCATGTTTGTCATATATTTTGTTTGCAGATACAAAATCTTCAACAACCAAAAACAAAAGTAGTAAAGATAGATGAAATAAAATTTTCTTCATCAAAAACATTTTTGGAGAGAGAGAGCAAAAATGTCAGCACAAAAAACAAAATGACAAATCAATGACTAAATAAGAAATTAGATGAACATTATGCAAATTTAAAAAGTTAATCACTGGAAAAAACGTTTTTATGGAACAATAAACTACAAGGTGATTCAAGAAAAGTCCCCATTTTGAACGGTCGGCATTTTGTTTCTATTAAATATTTTCAAAAATGGACTTCACAGTTGTTTTTTATAAAAAAATCAAAAATTCCGGAAAAAATCTTCATGATTTCACGTATAATTTTTTTCACATAAATATTTGTTGAAAGCTGATAAATTCTCCAACAAATATTTAAAAGTGGTAAAACTGCAATTGCAAAAATATACCAATTATAAAAACTCCATATTTTTTTATATTGAAGTGGAAACCAAAATAGCGTAAATCGATTAAATGCCATAAATAAATGACCCAAAAAACTTATTATTTTTAATAAGGTTGGACGGGGACTTTACGGGGCTTGGGGCCTGAAATTTGAGTCCCCGTCCATCCTCCTTAATTTTAAATAATAAATCAGAAAAATTATTGATGAACCAAAAATGTAATTTGTTTTAAGAAATGGAGTAAATGTTGAAACAGATGTTACAAATTGAAGTAAACAATTCTAAAATTTTTTTGTAATGTTGAAAAATTTTTAAACTGAAAAATATAAAATTTTTTTTGCTCAAATTTGAAAAAAGGAGCTTTTATTTTAATATTTTTTTATAAAAAGTTAGTAAAATACAAAGTACATTAAAAATACCAACGAATAAATTTCAAACGGAAGTATCAAAGTAAAAGCAAAATTGGAACTTAATACATCTGACGACGGATTTAGTGTTGAATGCTTCTTTAAAATCGCACCTTTTGTGGTTGTTGTTTTTGGTGTTGTTGTAGTAGTTTTTGTAGTTGTTGTTGAAGTAGTTGTGGATGTTGTTGTTGTTGTTAAAATTGATAAAGGATTAATACATCTTTCATGCTGTTGACTGCAATCATTGCATTTGTCAGAATTACAACAACAAATATAAAGTTCTTCTTTTTGATAGCAATAATCCCGATCATGTTCACAAATTGGAAAAATTCCACCATCATTATCACAACCCATTTTTGTTATATTATTTGTATATGAAATACTTACACATGCTCGGGAATCTGAAAAACAAATCGTTTTATTTTTATAGGAATAATTATTTTTGGATGATATTACTTTTTACATTTTTAAAGCTTAATAACTAGTTTTGTTTAAGCTCCAACACCTTGATAATCCCACTAACGACGGAACCATCAAACATCATTTTTTGATCTAGTCTCGAAATATGGTTTATATGATTTGTCTTGACTAGAAAATGATTCCCCCAAAATATTACGGGCCATTTTGCCTGAGAAATATCATTATGCTATCACATTAAACTTTGGATTTTTTTTTTTCAAATTCCAAGAAAGAACTGAGGTCTCCATATGCGATACTAAATGATAGAAATTAACCATATATATTTTTTAAGTGCTCAGGATTGTTGTAAAGCCAAAACAAAATTAATCCGATGGTAGTTCGAATTCCGATGTCATTGTTTCATAACTGAACGCGTTTACCACTACACTACAGGCAATAGAAAAACGACTCGAGCTACAAAAAAGTTAAAGAAGTGTCATTTTGATAGAACTTAAGTGTTCAGTTTTTTGCACATGGTCCTTAATATTTTGGGGGAATCATTTTCTAGCCAAGGAAAATCCTGTAAGCTCCATTTCAAATATTCAGCCAAAACTGATGTTTGATTGTTTCCTTGTAAACAATAAAATCGTGAAACAGAAAAAAATACAACATACCAATAAAATGCAAACCACACCAAGCACTTTCTTGATAATCTGTTGAATTACCAGTTTTTATGTTAAAATCTCCTTTAGCACAATATCTTCCAGTTATACCACTTAATCGAAATTGTAATGTTTCAGTTATTGTAACACTAAAAAATAAAAAAAACATAACAGCTAATTCCATTTTAAAAAAATTTTAGAACCAAATGTATAACAACCTTTAATAGAATAAAAATATGAAAAAAATTGACAGAAATATTTTGGATTATTGAATAAAAAATATTTATAATTTTATATTTTTATATTTCTTTGTTCTCCCTCATTTGAATATTTAATTGAATGATTCACTGTCAGCAGCATTCCTGAAAAACATGGGGGGCTTTTGGAATTTTTTTCATAATTTTAAATTGATGTTTCGCGTTTTAAAAAAAATGCAAACAAATGTGTGTCACTTTTTTTTTTTGATTCTCTGTTTTCCTTTTTCTATGAAAAAACAACATGGAAAAAACAATTACGCAATTTTTTGATTCAAAAAAATAATCTGATTCCTTTTAAATGTTTTTTACAATTTTTTTTTATCACAAACCATAATCGCAAATAAAATATCCATTCTAACAATGTGACATATAAAAATTTAAAAAAAAATTCAATTAATGTCACTATTAAGTCGAGATCAAAGATATTGGGGATTCAAGCGTCAATATTTTTTTTAAGATATATTTTTTTCAAAAAATTATTGTTTAAAAAAAGAAATTAATTTTGTTTAATAATAATAAGATTTGAACTGAAATTATGGTTCATCGTTAAAAAATGAAAAAGTTTATTTGTACAAAAAACCAATATGGAATTAATGATGGTAATTACCATTTTAAAATTTTCTAGCCAAATGGTTCTATTAATAATTGTCTTTATTATTATTGTCCATATGCATGGAATGCAATTCTTGTTTTACTCATGATTTAGTAAAAAAAATTATTCAAACAAAACCTTTTATTTAATTCAATTCCAATATAAAATTTGTTATTAAAAAATTAAAAAATATTTCAAAAACGTTCTTAAATAATCATTAAAACAAACAAGGACAACGATTGTTTTTAGTTTTCGATATTTAACGCTTTCGTTTTTCATATTTGAGAGAACGCAGCAAAATGAGAATGCCCAGTTTGATTGAAAATGTGTTCAAAAAATTGAAAAAAAAGTGCAGAAAACATTTTCAAAAAAGGCAAGTAACGTTAAAACAGATGCAACGATTTTTTTTATATTTCTTTTTTTTTCTTGTTTTTGACTTTTGTCGATATTTCGCAATCACAAATTTGTATTAGAAAGCTGGCAGAAAAATGAAAAATATAAAACTTTAAAAAAGGAAGAACAAATACAGATTTTAAATTTACCCAAAAATAAACAAAGAATAAAAATTTGTATTGATTATCGTTTAAGTTTATTAAATTATTCAACTGTGTTTTTTTTATTAGGTAAAGGAAAGAAAGAATTACAACTATATTATTATTGCAGTATGAACCAATATCTTTAATAACGGTAATTTATGCCAAAAAAAAAGTGTTAAATAAGTTTTAAATTAATTAAACTGTTTTTATTATAAATTGTGTATTCAAATATTCAAAAAAATAATGACAGCCGTTTCTTTATTTTTTTGAATACTTAAATTTATTTTAATGGACTTGAAAAAAAAAAATGTTTTTCTTATTTTATTTTGTAACTAAGGTTCAAATAAAACCGTTTCAACAATTTTCAAGAATTGTGAAATGCTTGCAGGTGTTGTATGAAGATTTGTAAAATCTTCAAATATATATTTTTTTATTGGAAAAAATCTGTTGGACGAGTAGTGCTTCCATTTAACTCTCGGCGGTATTAAAAAATTCAAATTTTTTTCAAATTCTCCTTCATTACAAAATAAGAAAAACATTTTTTTGATTTTCAAATCCGAAAAGAAAACATATCCCCCATTTTTTAAATGTGGAAACAACGAAAAATTTTCTCATATGCTGAAACTTACTTACATACAATTTTATGCAGACATTTGTATTTTTAAATGAAAAAAGCTCAAAAATACTACCTTTACTATTGCGAAAATAACATTTGTTTCTCTGTTTTTGTTAATAATGTCAATGTTCTACGACCAACAAATATTTTGTAATGCCGGCCATTTTTCGTTTGTACAATTTTACACTTTTCTTTTTTGATACACTTTTTAGAATGTTGTTCCCCAAGTTTTTTGATCATCTGTTGCTTTCTTTGAAAAAAACATAGCAAAAAAAGTAAATATTGTAAAAAATAGGAAGAATTTTTTGGCTACCTTTGATTTTATTTTATCAGAAAATGCATTCACTTTTTCTTATTAACATTTCAATATTTTATTAACATTCTTGTTCTTTCTTATATGATTATAATTGCATTTTATGTTTTTAATAAAAATTTTATCATGGTATAAAAAAGAATATTATGGTATCAATATTTCAAAATTAATTTAAAAAACAAAAGTATTACATTCAATAACGTTTTTAACAAAACAAAAATGTCTTCTTCTGTTTCTTTGAGTTTTTTAACATGGAAACAGAAACTCTTATTCATTTTTCTCTTGCTCACAGCGGTTATCGTTTTTTAAATTTCAATTTGTTTTCAAAAAAATCTGCATAAATATTTATGGTTTTTGAGTTTGATAAATATTTTTTTCGTTAGTTTTTTTTTATTTTGTGAGAATATAATGAAATTCTGCAGATGAGAATTACATTATATTTGTTTCTCTCAAAATATGTCATGTTTTCAAAATTGGTGTAAAATTCTGAAGCATATTATTTCACCAATCATGGTTTTTGCAAAATTGATGATATATTTATCCTTTTTTATATCATCCCAGGCAGAGGTGTAAAACAAGGCCGGCCGGCCCGGGCCGAGTAGGGTTGTGAAATGGAGATCTCCCGGGAGATGTGGGAGATCTCCCGCTGGAGATCTTCCGGGAGATCTCCCACTTTTTGCCGCAAAATCTCCCAAAATCTCCCGAAAAGTTTTTCTATTGAGGATACAATTTTTTTTATTTTACCGGTTTATTTTGTGTTTATTAATTAAAAATCATAGAAAACCTTAAAAATATCATAATTAATGTCATATATAACATTTTTTATGGTTATAATTATATAAAATTTATAATATTAAAATGTATTAAAAAAAAAGTTTCTTTAATGGATGAAAGCACCATTTTTGAAAAATCGGGAGATTTTGGGAGATTTGCGGGAGATCTCCCGGGAGATCTCCCGGGAGAATCTCCCACTTTTTTGATCTCCCCGGAGATTAAACAACCCTAGGGCCGAGGACTTCCGGCCGCAGGCCGGCCGCAATATTTTATCAGAAAAAAACAGTAAAGGACCCTTTGAAAATCCAAAAAAAAGAACTAAAAAAATTCGCAAAGGGATTTAAGGGAAAAAACGGTTAAAAATCAGTTAAAATTTTCTAAATAAGTTTATAAGACATGGAAAAACCCTATATTTCGAATGTTAGAAAAAAATTTTAGTGTAAAAAAATTTTTTAAAATTTATCGAGGCCGGCCGCGGCATTTTCGGCCGCTTTTTACACCTCTGATCCCAGGTTTTTTCTACAAATTAATTTTTTCATTTTTTAACGATGAACTTAGTTATTAATTCTATCTTGTCGTAGAAATAAAAATACCAATGAGATTTAATTCAATGATCCAGTGTTGTTCTTATTTTAAAACCTTTATTTTTAATAAAGCCAGTAGTCATTTGGCAAAATTGTCATTACTTACGGGTGCTGTAAAAAAACATGTTTTAACAACTTTTTCTGACACATTAAATGAGTTTCCATATTTAAAAGGATTAAAAATTCAAAAAAACTAAAAATTAGGCTATAAAATAACATCACAAAAAGACTTTTCTACATTTTGTTGAAAGTCTTCTTTTCCTATTTTCGCCGTTTAAATTTCTATTTTTATCAACGCATTTTTATGAAAGAAGTACGAAGAAAGATGACTAATTTTGACCAAAGATTTGTGTAAAAAATGCAAAAAAAGTTGCGCCAAAAAAGAAGCAAAAATTTAAAAAAGAAGACAGCTGACACAAACAAAATGCAAACCCTTTGCTTTTTCATTTTCGTTTTTAAAAAAAATAGTGTTTTTGGAGCGATGGTAATTTGCTGCATGCAAAATTTTTTTACGGATTTTGATATATTTTTCTGTCCCAGATGCCCATATAAATTTTCTCTCCGCAAGAAAATTTTGCATGCAGCAAATTACCATCGCTCGTGTTTTTGTTTTCAACTTTTGAACAAAAACCATTGATAAAAAATACGGCTTCATGTTTTTAAATATTTAATTTGCATTTTGTTATTGTTTTTTTTTCCTTCATAAAGTGAAAATTTACAGCGTAAAAATAGTTAAAATATTTATTTTCAAGATTAAATACTGGAAAGCCAGAATGAAAATAAACATTATTTAAAAATACAACGTGTGAGAACAATCTTCTAATTAAAAATTTAAAAAAATAAAAAACTTTCACTTTCCTGTTTAAAATGTAAGTTCCAAGATTCAGATTCTGCTTTTCAGATTTACAATTTTGAGAGTTTTTTTTTTCATTTTTGACACATGTGAAACAAAGAAAATTGTTATAGATGGTGCTTTCTCTCTCTTTAACAAACATCGCCTATTCATTTTTATTAAATTTCAATTAATGGAAAAGGGATCAGCTTTTTTCAAAACATACTCTTATTGCTTTATTTTTTTTTTGTGTTTTTTATTTATGAAATCATGAGTTAAATTAATATCGCATGTTTCGATAACCGGCATTTAATGTAATGTGATATGGATGACTGATCACATATTGATATGGATGTGATCAGTCATTTAATATGGGAAGAATGTTTTGTAGAAAACTGCATTCCAACGATATTGCATATAAAAAAACATGTATACCTTACTTATGTGCTCTTGTTTGAACAATACACATCCTCTTTCATTCATGCAGAAACAACAATTTAATTTACATGTTAAGTGTTTTTATCTCTTTACAAAAAAACGACCTCCATAAATAATTATAAATTTTTTGCTTTTAAGTTTAAATTCATTTTTTTAAGTTAAAATTTATGGGGGGCCGTGTTTTAAAAAAATGTGTAAACTAGAATTACTTTCGTCAAAAATAATAAAAGCCTACCACTTTTTTAATGTATAATCTTTGTTACATTGTGACACACTCAAAAGCATGTAAAATAATACAATTTTATTTTGGTAAAGATTTTACACTATTATTTAAAATTGCTTTTACATAAGGAAATTTGAAAAAAAAAAAACTACGGTGAAAAAATTCATTATTTAAAAAATGGCATACGAATTATTAGGTTTAATAAAATATTGGACAAATTTATTTGTAAGTCCAATATCGGTCCTTTTAAATTTGGTTTTATTTTTTTTAATCAAAAATAAATCGGATAAACTTTTGGCAAAATATAAAAAAGTTTTATTTCTTGGTTGTATTTCGGATTTAATTTTTGGAATTTTGTTGGAATAGCGCCTTTTTGGCAAAGCGCGATCTATTCCAAAACTTTTCTTATTTCTCTGGAACCTTCCAGAAACTAGGCCAGAGCCATATATAAGCAGCTCTGCTTTTCATTTTAGTCAGTCTTGTATATTTTTCTTGTACTATTCATTTGTATTTTATTCTTGTTGGTTTTAATAAATATATTATTATTTATTCTAAACCGTAACAATTGGCGATGCCGGATTCGAACTCAACTTCTACCGCTCCTGCGACTGGTCAACTTCCATTCGATCCTAATTTATTCGCTCAAGCTTTGAAAATGGCTTTCGAAACTATGGGACTCAATGCGAAGACTCCAGCTCAACCAGAAGATCCTCTCAAGTCTTTACGTGATCAAATGTCAATCTTCGATTACATGGATCATGGAGATACTGACTTTTTAACATGGTATTCTCGTGTTAAACCTCTCTTCAACGATTTGGAAGACAGTCAGAAGGTAAGCCTTATTCTTAGTAGACTTTCAGACAGAATTTATCAACGTCTACTTCAACACTTTTCACCAAAAGAGCCTTCTGATGCAAAGTTCGACGAAATCAAAAACTTCTTGGCTACAACATATTGTGCTGCTCAATCAACTTATGATCGACGCTATGGATTCTTTCATCAGAAATATGATTCATCACCTTTGGTCGAATATGTTGATAAAATGAATGCACTTTTCGATGCTTGTGGTCTTGAATCTTGTTCCAAAGAAGAACTTCGTGTTGCTCTCATCTTGAACACCATGGATCCTGAACTCCATCGTGCACTGGTTCAAAAAGCTGAAGATAAACGTCTCTCTAGAATCAAAGTCACCGTTCAAGATATTCGTGAAATGGCTTCCACCTATGAACTTCTGAAGAAATCTCATCAACCGATTTCTGCCTCTCCAGAAGTCAATGCTGTCAAACAGAATTCATTATCTTCCAAATCTGGTGTCAAACAAAAGAAACATCAATCTCAGCATGGCAAAAATGGCTCTCATCGTGCTCCACCTTCATCATGCAAATACTGTAACGGCAACCATTGGAATCGTGATTGCAAGCAACGTCAGCAAAAGCCGTCGAAATCAACTTCTCGTCACAGAAGCAACTCAATTTTCATCAATCACATTTCCTGCCGTCCTCGTCGCTTTATTCAACTCTCAGCTGACAACCAAAACCTCCGTCTTCAACTAGATACTGGCAGCGACATCACATTTATCCCGAAGAAAGTTTGGAAACAACTTGGTAGTCCAACACTCAGAAGATGCAGCATCAATGCTTTAACAGCTAATGGAGGAAAAATTCAATTTCTTGGTGAATTCTCTTCTTCAATCAGCTTCCGCGACAAATCCATTGATGCTTTTACCGTTTATGTTACTCCAAGTGGTCCTGCTTTAATGGGTCTCGATCTTTTCGATGTTCTTCAACTTGGCAACACTGGTATTAACTACCTTTGTAATGCTGTCCAGACAACATCACAAGTCACTGCTCATACCCAACGTTCAGTAAAACGTTCTCTCAAAAAGCAAGAAGGAGAAGTAAGTACTGAAGATTCACTTCAAACATTTTTACACATCTGCCGATCTCCGCCTCATCCACCTGGACATCATTGGATTCGTCATACAAATCAACTTCGTCCTCGAAATGGTACGCAAGTGGCTGACATCAACAATCAACTCATTTATGATCTTTTGAGCTCATCAAATGTACCAGTTGAAATTCCAAATACTTCGACAACAACTCCAGATCAAACGTCACCCGAACTAGATAAAAATCTCGACGAAATTTACCACTCCGCAGATGAATACGAAGAATCAGAAATTCCACCTGCAACTCAACCTACAACAACAGCAACTCAACCAACAACCACAACAATTCAACCCACAGAAACATGGCGTTCTACTCGTATAAGAAATCCTGTTGACAGACTCAATGTCGATGCTTCAAAGAAATCTTATACTTAACTCTGCCTTTAGGATTTGTAGTTTAATTGTTGAGATAACTTAGTTTTATTGTTGAGATTTTTATTAAGCAAGGGGAGTGTTGGAATAGCGCCTTTTTGGCAAAGCGCGATCTATTCCAAAACTTTTCTTATTTCTCTGGAACCTTCCAGAAACTAGGCCAGAGCCATATATAAGCAGCTCTGCTTTTCATTTTAGTCAGTCTTGTATATTTTTCTTGTACTATTCATTTGTATTTTATTCTTGTTGGTTTTAATAAATATATTATTATTTATTCTAAACCGTAACAAATTTTAAATACTTTAATTGCACCAGTAAGTTTTTTTTTTATTGAATCTGTTGGATATATTCAGTTTTTTAAGGATGTAGCCGTTATTCAAGGAGTACGTTTTGTTTTTACTCGAGGATATTTGGGATATCTTCCATTTCCGTGGACAGCTCGAACACATCATTCTATCATTTTCTTTGTTTATTTTTCTGTCGTAAATGTTTTAATACAATTTATTTATCGATATTTGCTTATGTCTTGGTAAAATTTGTTTTAGTGCCACCGTAATTGTAATGTTTTATTCTTTCAGGGGTATAACATTAAAAACATGGTCATTTGGTGCTATGATTTTATTGGGAGCAGCTCTAATTATAGCATATTGTTATACTCCTTATATTACACATATTACACGTGAAACAACAGATGAATTTTATTCAAATTTACTTGTTGGAAGTTCGTATGAAATTGATGGAAAAATTCCTCCTTTTGGGGCATTTGTGTTGGTTGGTTTTTTAAAATTTTTTATTGAAATAAAACAAAAATTTGTTCATTTTTAAAAGCTACAGTGTTTAACACATTTTTAACGCTAGTTTTCTCGGCAGCTTTTAAAATCACTGCACTGGAGTAGGGTTGTTTAATCTCCCGGGAGATCAAAAAAGTGGGAGATTCTCCCGGGAGATCTCCCGCAAATCTCCCAAAATCTCATGATTTTTCAACGTCGCTTGTTTATGACAAAATTTTCCTATTTTTGCCTATTCTACATTTTTGCATAACATTTTTATCACAAACAAATCATTGAAAACAAAAACAACATCCAACTTAACTATCAATTATTTGAGCATCTCTTCTTGCAAGTGTTTGATATCTTTGACGATCAGAAAGGCTTATGCTTTTCGTATTTCCAACACCAGTGCTTCATTTTGTTCGGCATTGTAAAAAATGTTTAACTGCTTTTAAATGTGTAATTAAAAGTTTTAAGAATCTCAGAGAAAGTTTAATCAGTGCCAACATTGTTCTGGTGAAAACTTTTTTTTATAAGAAAAAATCGATTTTCACTATTCCCACATTTTAAAAATGCTTTACATGAAATTCGTTGTAAAAATTTTTTATTTTTGACAACGAAAATAATCAATGATTTGCTTCCAATGTCGTATGACTAGCAAAAACGAAAAAAAATTTATTTAAATTTGTCAACCAGTGATTTTCATTGATAAAATCTCTTTCTTTTAGGTTCCTTCAAATCGTTTTTATTATTCGCTGACAGCCGTCATTATTTCATATATAATTGTAATCAATTGTGGGATATCAATATTTTTTAATGTTAAAAAAGCTGAAGGATTAAGTTTAAGTGATCGAAAATATCAACGGCAAATTTCTTATGTGATGACTATTGAAGTATGTTTTTAGAAAATTGTTGGACATTTAAAAATGTGAACATTTAGGCTTTTGTTCCAATTATAACAGTAGGATTTCCAATTTGTTTGGATTTACTGACAATTATTACAGGAATTTCAATTCCATGGGGTGGAAAATTAACATATTTATTATGTTCATTAATTCCACTTGTAAATCCTTTGATTAAACTTTCTGTTATTTCAACGTATAGAAATTGGTTAATGAAAATATTTTGTTTGATTAAAACTATGAATGTCAGCTTTCAAAGTGAACTTGTTATTGTAAATGTAGCACCAACAATACACACAATAAATCATACAACATAAAAAATTTTTATTTTTTGTTTTCTTGTTTTTTAAATAAAGAATTTTATCAGGATTCATAAAAAAATTTTGTTTAGAAAATAAATAATCGTACAAAGTTAGGCAAAGTGTTAAAAGTTTAGCTTTTCAGTGGTCTGATACATTTTATTGGTTTATAATCATTTTATTCCAACAGAAAGCTAGCCGGCCAGCAGCAACAGGAAAAGTTATAAGCAAGTAAATAAAAGCAAGAAAAAGTCTATTAAGCCTTTAAAAGCGATCAAAAAGATAAGAAAAAGAAATATCGAGATTTGTCGTAATGACAAATTTTGACACAAAGATTAAAATTTTTTTTTCTCTTTTTGGCTGTTGTTTTAACATTTTTGTGCCTCAAAAAAACTAACAAATGCTATGCATAAAAAAGATCAATGTAAAAAGATCGCAAAAAAATTGATTTCAACATAGCGCTAAACAAAAAATTGTTCATCAAATGTTTGCTAACTGTCTTAAAAATTTTTTCGCAGTTTACAAATCATTTTTTTTTGAATATCTCATTAGATATCTTGAACTTAATTCTTTAATCATAAGCAAGAGAAGAAATAGTTGAAAAAGATAAGAAAAGCAGTGCAAATGTTAATGTTGGAATTGGAAATGTTGTGAATTCCAACACCTCAGCCGCAAGGGCTTCGTTTCGTTAATTAATACAATGACAAAAAAAGATAAATCAATTGTTTATAATTTCTCTAGAAAATAACGATCAAAGTTCTCCAAAGCGTGCTGTTTCTTGGGCTTTAAAAATGATTTTCTGAAAGCCAGAACTTTATTCACCAGATCAGATAAAAAGATTCTGTCTTTACATTTTGCTCGCCTCATCGAGTTATAAAAAATGTAAAGACAGAATTTTTTTATCTGATCTGGTGAATAAAGTTCTGGCTTTCAGAAGATCATTTTTAAAGCGCCACAAACAGCACACTGTGGTTCTCTTCAATTGGCTGTTTAATCTATTAAATAGATTTCAGATTGAAAAAAAATATTTCGAAATACGTCTCTTGAATTAAATAATATCGGCAACAAAAGCAGACTGTTGCTTTAAAAAAGAGAATGTTTTTTATGTAGCAATGTGCACAGACAAAACGCGAATTTACGTTTTTCTCTCGAAATGCAATGCCCGCGCACTTTCGCGCATTTTTAATTCATTTTATCGGATTCAGAAAAAATTCTGCATCTGATAGGCATAATCCTAAATAGGTTACTCAAGGTTATCAAAATTTCGACTGAAAAAATTACAGTATTTTTATTTTTTTTATCACTTATCTTTTTTATCAATTCATACAAATCTCCTGAATATTTTGGTACCAAATTTATATTTCTAGAGAAATTTTGAAAAAACGATGCACATTGCTATTTTTATGGTTTTCGAAAAAAAGAAAAAATTCACGACAAAAAATGCAAAAGTTGCGAATTATTTTTTCGAGCTGAAAAGCATTTCAGAATGAAAAGAGCTTGCATTTAACAAAAAAGTATATGTTTTTTGCCTTTTTTGAATAATTAATTTTTTTTTAGCTGTTGCAATATTTTTATCATTTTATCTTTGATTTTGGAAGTCAAAAGCGATAGATTTTTTAAAAAATTAATTCAAACACCAGTTCAGTTCATTATTTATTTATTTTTCTATGAATGGTCTTGGAACATGTGTTTAAAAATTTTAAATTCTAGAATAATGGGGTCGTCCATAGCTGTCGTCAGCACTTTTATGGATGGGCGGGAGGGTAAGCCAAATCTGCGGCTTTGATGTGCGGCAAAACATCAATAGAAAAAATCTGACAGAATTCCTAATTTTGAATTTTTTGCTGACGTCAGGTCTGGACGACCCCTAAAAATAAATTTGATATTGCAAATTTGTTGAACAATTTTAAATCTTTTGGTAATAATATTAACTTTTTTTAATTTAATGAGGAACGGTTTTTTGTTTTAAAATCTTTGAGGCTGTCCAGATATTACGTCATCAAAAGACAGGGAGGTAGGGGGTCAGGAAATTATGACGCCGCTTTGAAGTTGCGGCAAAAGATCAAGGGGAAAGTGTAATGCATAGAAAGGTAGGGGTCCAAAAAAGTCGAAATTTTGATGACGTAATACGACCCCTTTCCTTACTTTCACACGGAAACAATAATTTAGTTTATATGTCAAGATCTTTTACCTCTTAACAAAAAAATGGCCACCATAAGAAAGTTCCTCTATGCTTTGAAATTTAATTTATGGGGGCAATGTTTTTAATAATGTGCAAACTAGAAATAATTTCGTCAAAAATAATAAAAGCCTATCACTTTTTTAATGTATAATCTTTGTTACATTGTGACACACTCAAAAGCATGTAAAATAATACAATTTTTTTTGGTAAAGATTTCACACTATTATTTAAAATTGCTTTTACATAAGGAAATTTGAAAAAAAAACTACGGTGAAAAAATTCATTATTTAAAAAATGGCATACGAATTATTAGGTTTAATAAAATATTGGACAAATTTATTTGTAAGTCCAATATCAGTTTTTTTAAATTTGGTTTTATTTTATTTAATCAAAAATAAATCGGATAAACTTTTGGCAAAATATAAAAAAGTTTTATTTCTTGGTTGTATTTCGGATTTAATTTTTGGAATTTTAAATACTTTAATTGCACCTGTAAGTTTTTTTTATCGAACATGTTGGATATTATTTAAAGTTGAAAGTAATTTCTTCAGGATGTAACAATAATTCAAGGAGTATACTTTATTTTTACTCGAGGATATTTGGGATATCTTCCATTTCCATGGACATCTCGAACTCATCATTTAATTGTTTTCTTTGTTTATTTTTCTGTTGTAAATGTTTTAATACAATTTATTTATCGATATTTGCTTATGTCTTGGTAAGACTTTTTATTTACAACATTAATGTCCCACTTCTTTCAGGAATACAACATTAAAGAAATGGTCATTTAATGCTTTAATTTTATTCGGTTTTTTAGTAATTGGAGCATTTTGTTTAAATTTTTGGTTACATACATTTACACGTGAAAAATCAGACGAGTTTTATGCAAATTTATTAGTTGGAACTCAGTGGGAAATTGATGGTAAAATTCCACCATTTGGAGCATTTCCATTGGTAAGTTTAAAATAAAAAAATTATGGAATTTAAAATGACCAAAATATTTTTTTTTATTTTCATTGATAATATACTTTAATTTTAGTGGGAATTTCCCAAATCTTTTTATATTTCGCTTACAGTGGTTTGTATATCCTACATTATTGTTATTTATTGTGGAATTGCCATTTATTTTCAAGTAAAGAAAAAAGAAAAGATATTAAGTAAAGGAGAACGAAAATATCAGCGGCAAATTTCTGTTGTTATGACTATTGAAGTATGTTTTAGATTGCTTTTTTGTATATATGCCCAAAATAACGGTTCCCAAAAACATTACCTAGGTCAAAAAAACCGTCAGAAATTTCCTTGATATGTTATCACTTTTCCCATTCATTGATATCCGTAAAATAGTGGGAAGCACTATTTTACGGATATAGTGATACATTTTTTGAACATCTAACAAGGGACCGTTTTCAGATGTAAACCCCAGATTTCTAAGGTCATATGTGGAATCGATAGTATCCCTATAGGTATGAAAAACCCCCAAGTACTAGCTGCCCTTTCGGGGTTTTACAGAAGTTACAGGATTCTAAAGTCAAAAGTCCACGACTCGGGGGTCGTGAGTTAAGGAAAAAAACGCAGGTGTCAACTGAAAAGGTTCCCTTGTAAGCACATAAAGTTTTTCACGCAAACTGGAAGAAGAACAACTTTTGTTCATCTTCATCTTTGTCACACTTTTTAATACTGTAAAGCATTAAATGTTAAAAAAAACCCGTGTTCATGATGTAGTTACTTACATAAAACGGAAGCTATGGTTACCTCTTTTTAAAACAAAGAAAAAATGCAACAACTTTGATAATAATCCGCAATTAGTGTTTACTGCTGTAAAAAAGCTATCATCAAAATTGAATATTAGGTTAATGAAATGTCATAAATCAGATATTTCTGCCAAAAATTATTTTTTTACTTTTACTAGCTCAAAATTATTTTGAGGACATTTTAAAAAGTTTCGAAATCATAGCAAAAAATGGAATTTCGAAAAGGGGTTTCAAAAATTTTTCTAAAAATTTTTATATCTGTGTAAAAATCTAGTATCCAAAATTCTGATACTACATTTTTCAGGCTTTTGTTCCAATCATAACAGTAGTATTTCCAATTTGTTTGGATTTGCTGACAATTATTACAGGAATTTCAATTCCATGGGGAGGAAAATTATCATATTTATTATGTTCATTAATTCCACTTGTAAATCCTTTGATTAAAATTTCCGTCATTTCAACGTATAGAAATTGGTTAATGAAAATATTTTGTATGATTAAAACTATGAATGTCAGCTTTCAAAGTGAACTTGTTATTGTAAATGTAGCACCAACAATACACACAATAAATCATACAACATAAAAAATTTTTATTTTTTGTTTTCTTGTTTTTTAAATAAAGAATTTTATCAGGATTCATAAAAAAATTTTGTTTAGAAAATAAATAATCGTACAAAGTTAGGCAAAGTGTTAAAAGTTTAGCTGTTCAGTGGTCTGATACATTTTATTGGTTTATAATCATTTTATTCCAACAGAAAGCTAGCCGGCCAGCAGCAACAGGAAAAGTTATAAGCAAGTAAATAAAAGCAAGAAAAAGTCTATTAAACCTTTAAAAGCGATCAAAAAGATAAGAAAAAGAAATATCGAGATTTGTCGTAATGACAAATTTTGACACAAAGATTAAAATTTTTTTTTCTCTTTTTGGCTGTTGTTTTAACATTTTTGTGTCTCAAAAAAACTAACAAATGCTATGCATAAAAAAGATCAATGTAAAAAAATGGCAAAAAAATTGATTTCAAAATAGCATTAAACAAAAAATTGTTCATCAAATGTTTGCTAACTGTCTTAAAAATTTTTTTCGCAGTTTGCAAATCAATTTTAAGTTTTTTAAATATTTTATTAAATATCTTGAACTAAATTCTTTAATCATAATTGGTTAAATGATTTGATTGAAGTCAAAACACAATTGTGAACAAAAAAATCTGATAATGATCCCTCTGCATTAATGAGGAAGAGTTCATTAAAAATGTTTGTTTAATTGCTTTTGAAAACTTTGCAGATTTCTTTTAATCCGGTTTAATAAATATTACCAAAAAATTTAATTAATACATTGCCAAAAAAAAGATGAATCAACTGTTTATAATTTCCCCTGAGAATAACGATCGAAGTTCTCTTCAATTGGCTTTTTCGTCCATCCATGGAATACCTGAATATGATTTTAAAAATCTATATTTTATACAGCAGTATGCTAAAAACTGTTTTAAATAATTGTATGATTTGTAAAAAACGTTATGTTTCGTTTTTTTTAAAGTATTTTACCTTTAAAAACGGACTTTGCAAATGCAGGGATGGGCAAACGCCAGGCGCGCCAGAGCGCGCTTTCTTTATCAGTCGCCAAATATTTGGCGACGCTATTCTTTTGTCCAAAAAAAAGACAAAAAAAAGGCGCGCGAAAAGAAAAGCGACAGTGGCCAAATAAAAAGCGACCAAAAGACAAAAAAAAAGCGTTCAACATAATTTTTTTTTTGTAAAAGAAAAGGAAAAACAACAAAGATTTTTATTTACAAATAAAATCACATTTTTTGCAAATCCTGCATTTGTTTTTCTTTTCTTTTTGGTCGCTTTTTTTTTGTCCTTTGCTCGCTTTTTATTTGGCGACTGTCGCTCGCCAACGCCAAAGCGATTTTTTTTATTTTTTTTAAATATTGCTCGCCATTTTTTTCGCGTCTGCATAAAAAAACGTTGGCGAGCGTTGCGCGAAATGTTTTGGCGAAGCGTTTGCCCATCCCTGTGCAAATGGGAAGAATTAAAAAATTAAAAAAAAAGGAAAACTACCAGAAACTTTAACGATTTTTATCTTTCTTTTAGGGATTTTCGATTTTGGAAAGCACAGTGCCACCCTTCAAAAGACTGTCCTGTACACAACTGTTAATCAATAACATGTTTTCTCAAAGAACGAAAACACATTGTTCATGACGAATTTCTTAGTTGCAAATTATAAGACAATAAAGAAAATTTTATGTATTTATTTCACTGAAATCGTAAAGAAATAATTTTACTGTATTATTTGTTTGTACATTTTTTTGCTTTCATCATTACCTTTGATAGTTACTATTTGAACTTATCTTTCCCTTTTTTTCAATCAACGATAAAAAGTGTAAAGTAACATTTTGCACTTAAACCTTTTCTCTTTTTTTTCCTATCATAAAAATCAGATGTAACTTTTTGAACCCTATTTTTCAGCAATTGCATTTTAATACATTTTGACGGAAAATAAACATACGAGCCTAAAATAAATGAATAATAAACATGTTTTGTTGTCAAATAACTTTGATTAATGAACGTCAATCGTCCAATCAGAGAGAAAAAAAATTTGTTCTATTTTGTATTGCTTTCGTCATTGCCTTTGGGCTCTATTTTTTGAACTTTATTTTTTTTCCTTTGGTCTTTCTTTCTGTCTTTTAAATGGTGATTTCATGTTCTTTGAAAATTATAAAAAAGTATGTATTAAACAAAATTTAAATTTTGATTAATTTTTTTTATTGTTCTTAGAAAAAAACATTCATATATATTAAATTTGTTTCATCAACGGTTTTTAACACGGAAATAAAAAGCTTACATACACACATACAACATCAACAATTATATACAAAATTAAATTTAAAATTACTTGAAAAACTTTTTTTTTTCAAATTCAAAGAAACATGGGAAAAAAGATTACTTTTTATAATACAGTATACAACATTAATAATAATAATTAGACCTTTTTAAACAAAAAAAAAATAATGACTTAAAAGTTTTTTTCTCTATGTGTATTAAAACTTGAGGATTATTGAGGCAAAAATATTAAATATTAATTAATATAAAAAAAGTGAAACAACAAAAAAAAAGCTAACAATTTTGTAGACAAAAGTAATACATATTAAAGAGCATCGGGTAATTATATAAAAATAATAATATTTAGATTTTTTTGTTTATGACATAAAAACTTTAACCGGTAATGAAAGTGGTTGTTGATGATTGAGCATCTGAAAAATAAGGAAGAAATTAGTAAAAATGTACTGTATTTTTTTTTGCAAAAATATTCAAAAAAAGATGTTTAGGGACAGAATGCCAAAAAATAAAGAAATTTAAAAGTTTTGGCGCAATGTCACTGAACAACTTTTGTGTCAGATTTAAATAAACCTACAGAGCCAAAATTAAAACCTGCAAAATTGGCAAGAGATACGGGAAGGGTTAGCTGAGGTTGTTGGGGTGCATCCATTGCACGATTAATATTTAACATATTTGAAAGATTAAATTGTGCAAGTAAATTAATATTTTCTTTTGAATCTGGTCTTGAACCTGCAGCAGCAGATGTTGTTGGAATTGTTAAAGGTGAATGGGTTGGAAGGATTGATTGTCCAGATGTAAATGAACCAGATGGTGGTGCCATAGATGTTGATGGAAGGGTTGTTGGTAAAACTGGTTGAGCTTCAATTAAACCAAAAAGTGCTCCAAGTGTGGCATTTTCACAAATTTCTTTTGAAATACTGAATAATGATGGAAGAATCATTTGAAGGGATGAAAGTCGAACTGCTGCATCACTTATTGGTTGATTTTGTGACATATGTGTGAATAATGCACGAGTAAATGAATCACGAGATTCTCGAATTCTGTCTCGTGTTGTAACCGAAAGACCACAAATATCAGGTTGAAGAAGGATGAATGCTTTTAAGCATGCAAATTCAGATCTTTCAACATTTATTCTTCTCAATGGTGTAAGAAGTTCATCAAGGATTCTAGCAACAATTGTTGAAACTTCTGGAGCGTATGTTGTTGTCAAAGAGAGATAAGTTTCATTTGGTAAAACGATATGTGCAGAAGACATTGAACGTTGAAGAGTTTGTAAAAGTCCGAATGCAGAAGTACAATGTTTTAGAAGGTTCACTTTATCACTAAATTGAAGTTCTGGAAGTGGATGTAACATATTTGACCAAGATATTATTAAATTGATAATTCTTTGTCGAGCTGTAAGTTTATCATCATCACTTAAACTTGATGTAAGACGAATTTCAATATCCATTAACATTTCAATTAATCGCTTTGAAGCTTCATTTGTAAGATTTTGTTGTTGTTGTTGTTGTGAAGTTGCTGCAGATGTTGAAGTTGTTTGTTGTTGAAGTTGATGTGGTGAAAGTGATGATCGGCTATCCCCATTATCATTTGTATTATCATCTGATGATGCAGAGATTGATGATCTTGTAGATGACATTGGATAACCATTTGATGCAAGATGGGTTGGAAGTGCACGTTTTCGGGACCTTTTTGTAGAACCGATTCGATCACGTTCATTTTGAATTGCTTCAGGTTTCATGCCTTCGGTTAAACATTTTTGGAATCGACAATATCGGCATGCATTTCGATGATCTTTATCGATTTGACATGTTTTTTGGAATCTGCATGTATATTGTAAGTTTTGCCATACACTAAAAAAGTATTTTTTTATTTGTACGAAGAAAGGATATATTAATGTCATGAAACATTTTTTGGAGCTTATCCAAAGAACAAGTTTTTTTTATTTCCTCTTAAAGCTACCGTAAACCTTTTCCCACATATGTCTCTAAGTATTAAAAAATCAAATTATAAATGTTTAATGAATAGTTCTAAGTATTATTACGTTTTTTTATCTTTTAACCACAGGTGCAAACATTAGTTGAGTAATACTTTTTTTTAAGACACAAAATTTGTACATTTTTTCTCATGTCTGCTATTTCCTTTAAGGCAAATATATACTGTAGCTTAAAAAATTGCAAGTTTTAAAGAAAATTTTTTAATGACAAAGACGAGTGTAGTTTTAATGAATAAAAAAACGTAATTTTAAAAAAATAAAAAATGTTGTAAAAAAAGAAGGAAGCAAAAAAAAAACAGAAATAATACTAATTTAGTTTACTTCCTTTTTTAGCTTTTAAATAAAAAGTTTTTTGTTTGTGTATAAAATTTTAATATTTCTAAGAAATATGTGTATGTTTGACAGAAGAAAAAAGAAAAGCTATAAATAAAACTTTCAATTATAAAAGTTCATATTTAAAATAAAGTGTTGACTAAAGACTAATAAAGGTTGAGGGTTGAAAGAGGGGGGATACAGTAGAAAGAAGGGGGTTAAAAGGGAAGTAAAAAAATTTATTGGTAAGACAAAAAATATTACTATATTTTATGCAAAAACCGTTTTCGTTGCAAGAGTAAAATTACTGTATTTCGAAATTATTGTGTTTTGTTTTGTTATTTTTTGAAAAAAATAAACAACTTTTTTTGCACTGTTTTTTTTGATCAACAAACTCATCACATTTTTTTTCTATCGAAGACCATTAATTTTTAAAATTGACTGATAAGCTCGTATTTTTTTTGAAAAGGATTGGTTTTTCTCGACAAAAGTCTAAAGTTTATGACGTATCACTCTTCATTCACGCTCGGAATGCAATCATTAAAAATGATGAGTGTATTTCATGATTTTTGTGGAAAACGATAAAAAAATGAAAGGACAACGTTTGTTTTAAAGATTCGAAAAAAATACAGGGGCAACAATGTTTTTAAAAAAAGATTTTAATGAGCTTAAATGAAGACACATGAGGAAATCTTAATTAGCTACACTAAGAGAAAAGGGTTACGGTAACTATGATACTAATTCAAAATTTTGCAAAAAAGTTAAATCAACTTACGTTCTTCGAAAGAAACCTTTGCAGCCATTGCAGGCGCTGATACCGTAATGCTTTCCAATTGCTTTATCATGGCAGACATTGCATCTTTCGATTTCTGTAAAAAATTTCAATCACCATAATCCTAACCCAAAAAAATTCAACTTACCAAAATCTGATTCCATTGGAGTTTGACGTTGAGATGACATTTGTTGTTTGCAATCAGATTCTGGGCGAGAAAATGATGCACAAGAAGGTTGTTGCTCGGATGAGATTTGAAACATCTTTTACGATGTTGGCTTTGATGAAACGGGAATAGATAAACTGAAAAATGCAAATTTGAAAAATTTGTAATTTTTTAAAAATCCACGAAAATTTTTAATAAAACGCGAAACACGTAAAAATTATATTTTCAAAGAAAAATTCTGACATCAAAAAAATAATAAACAAGAAAAAGTTTTTAAGGGCAAACTTTAGTCAAAAATGAAAAAAAAGTGTAAATTTTGCTTCCTTTTTAATTTTTTTTTCAACAGCTGCATTTTTTTTTATTTTCCCTCTTTGCTTTATGAACTAAAAAAACGTAAGTTATTTTTTGATCTCTGAAACCTTTTTCATTTTCTTCTTAACAGGTATGTATAATATTGGTTAACTAAGAAAAGAAAAAAATTTTTTAATGGCAACAGAGAAAAAAAATTTGCTAAGTCGCACGCAAACACAATTTTTTTTTATGTTGCAAAAAATAGAATAAAAAAAGTTTGTTTCAAAAAAATGCCAACAAAAAACGACAAGGAAGTGAATTTTTTTTGCTTTTAGCTTTGATGTTTCTGCTGTGAGTGTGTACGTGTATGTGTGTGAGTGAGTGACTTGGCTCCTTAAACTTCTTTTTTAGTCAGAAAAGTTGCTGCCACAAACAAGCAAAAAATGAAATGTTTCATTGAATGCCCTTCTGAAGTTCTTTTTAAGACTCAACTAAAGATGATGATGATGATGGAAAGAAAAAGGTTTTTGGTTGATGCTTTTTTAGAGCAAGAAAAAAATATGTTTGTATCCGGGAAGGAATAAAAAAAAACTTTTGTCACTTTTGTTCTTGTTACGACACGCCTACTTTTTTTTCTCCTTAAGTGAATTCAAATGTGTTCTGCTCTGCTCAAGAATGAATGAGAGAGGGCTCAAAGATATCAAACTTAATCAAGAAAATATGGACTTTATGAAAACCTTCTTTTTTGGTCCCTGAAAAAACAAAGAGATTAATGAATGAATGATTAAAGAGAAAAGCAAATGTTTTTCTTCCTTATTTTTTTATTCGGCGTTCAAAGAGAAAAAGGAAGAAGATAATTAAAAACCTTTACTCTTTTTTTTGCACCCAATAAGAAAAAACATTAATGCCATTGGGTAAAAGCAAAGTCTTAAAAGTACCAAAGATTAAAATCAAAAAAAAAGAGAGATGAGTAAAAACGGAAAAACGAAGGGGGCAAAAAATGAATGAAAAAAAGGGAAGTAAAAAAAGACTGAAGAATCGTGCAAAGATAAACTTTAGTTTTTTGCAGCAAAAAAAGAAGGATGTCAAAATCACTCATATTTTTTTCTTCTTTCCTTAAGGCAATGACTTAAACCTAATCTTTGCTTTTTTTGGCAAAAAAGTGAAACCCAAAATAAACACATAAAAAATGCCATTCTTTATTTTTTATGTATAAAAAAAACCGGAAATGCTTAAAAAAAAGAGAAAAAGAAAACAACAAGGAAGTAATCCCGTGAAAATCTATCTATGCCCTTTTCCGTCTTATAGATAAGACGTGTAAAAAACATGAAAAAGAAAACGTGCCAAAATAGTATATATTTTTTCATGCTATTTAGAAGGGCAAAAACATGAATTTATTTCCTATAAATAAATATATTCGGTTTTAAGATGTTTCCGGTGAGACAAAAATGGCATATAAAAATACACATAGTATTTTAATCTTTTATGGATAAGATTACGGTATACCGCCTTCTATAGAAGAGGATATATTGGTTTTATTTAATTTCACATGTCTCAAAAATTTTTTAATTTCCTAAAATAACTATGAAAAAAGCAATTTTAAAAATTATGAAACCACAGTAACCTTCACTTTCAGACATCAAAAAAGATACCTTTTTTTGCAAGTTTTATATATTCTTTTGTTACCCTCTTTATTTTCCATTTTGCCTGCCTTTTTTTACCTAAAAACCAAATCCCACCCCTTTTTTAACTACAAAAAATTTTCAAACCCCTTTCAAATTTTTAAAGATCTTTAAAAGTTCATAAAAAATATAAAAGTTCATAAACTAACACCATACCTTTTTTAAACTTATTTTTTTATTTTTTTTTAAATCAGAATAAAAAAAAGAAAAACATACAAAAAATGTTAAGTCTTTAAAAGATACATACCAATGAAGCCTCCAATATGTATCCTTATTTTTGCAATTTTGGATATTAAAATTTTTTGCTTTCATTCTAAAACCTTCCAAAAAATTAAAAAATATTTTTTGTCCCTACAAAAATCAAAAAAGAGACCCCATATGCGTTAGTCATCCAAAAAGGTTAAACCCCACTCAAAGATTTCACTCTACCGTAATCTATGTAGATTTCAAAGATCCTAAAAAACAATAGAAAAAAAATTGTTTTTTACCACAAAAATATTTTTTAATTTAAATAATTTTTTGAGACTCCAAAAACAAAACCGATTTTTTTTGTATGATTCATTTTGGGGTTTCAAAAAACAGAAATGTGATTTTTTGCAGAAAAAAAAGTAATTTTTGAAATTTTTAAAACTCCTCCCTTTTTTTAGTCTGTAAATTTGAAGCTTTAATTTTTTTGTTGGAATTATGTTTTCGAAAGTTTGTAACAGCGGTAAAGGTTGAAACTCTGTTTTTTTGCACTCAAAAAAAGAAAACAAGGAAGTTTTAAGTTTTCACGTAAGCGTACCCCCTTTTTTTCTTTCTCCATAAAAGAAAAAGTGGTCTTTTTTGTTAGTGCCATTCTAGTAATTGAGTGTTGATGCCCCAAAAAGAAAACTTTGAACATTTTATGTTCAACACACATACACATACATTTTCAGTTGAAAGTGTAACAACTTTTTGTCTCATGTTTTTTTTGCTACGACTACTTTTTTTGGAGTAGTATGCGACAGTCAGTTAGTAGCAGCCTGAAAAAGGAAGCAAAAAAAATATTGCAGCCTTTTTTGAGAAAGCAGCAGCAGTTAGGACAAGAAAGGAAATGATGTTAGTTTGGTTTGTCTCTAGTTTTTTTTTTCAAAATAAATAATAAATAAAAGACAGTAGTATCTTTTAGCAAGAAAAAAAGCAAAGAAGGCAAAAAATGCCAAAGTTTGAAGAAAAGGCTGCCGACCAGGAACTAGTTTCTTATTTTAAAACTTCTTTCTAAAGTTTTTTTTTCTAAAAAAACATTTAAAAAAAATGTTGTTGCTACAACAACAAAAAAAAAGAAGTAAAGTAGTTGTCATTTTCATGCGCTCATGCATGCGTGTGCGCGTGTATGCATGTGTGTTGGATTACGGTATTGTCAGATTTTTTTTCGGCTAAAAAAAGGAAGAATGAAATTTATTTTAAAAGCAAAGAAAAAAGTTTTAACAAAAGAAAATGGCATTTATTAAAACAAGGAAGTGACGGAAAAATAATGCTGCAAAAAAAGAAAGAAAGCCTCGTGCCGTGGCATTATTGCATGAAAAGAAAAAATAGAAAGAAACCAAAGACAACATAGGTTTTAAAAGAATATGTTCGAAAATGTAAAAAGTAAAAGTTTAATAGAAGATTAAAAAAAGCGATTTATTGATGACTAAAAAGTTGTTCCGGAAATAAATTTAAAAAATGGAAAAAAAAGAAACCAATTTTTTTGGGTAAAAAAATGGTTTTTCCAAAAATAGATGATACTTTTATTTAAGGATTTAAAAAATTCATTGAAAAATTGAAAACAAAAAGATTCGTAATTTCGTTATGAGACACAAAAGGATAGTAAATGAAAATGGCCAAATTTTTAAAGCAATAATTACTATCTCTAAGATAGTAAACACACTTTCAAACATAAAAATTACTATCATAATTTTATTTGTTAAACTTTGTTTTGATAAAACATAAACTGCCTAAGGTATCTCAAAATTTATCAAATAACGCAAAAGAAAAAAGTTTAAAAACCAAAAAAGCCCTAAGGGTTAATTGCAGGTTACTGTAACAAAAAAAAAAGAAGTGCATTAATAAACTTACGTGACATCCTTTTTCTTCTGTCATGAGCATTTTTTTTATCGTTGACGATCTATTTTTATTACATTTATATATATATCCCTGATCCATCATCCCCAAAAAATCATCTATCAACTTTCAACTTTGATATATATTTTTTTGAATCCTTCGTGGATCAGAAAAAACATATAAAATAAATATTTCAGAAACAATTGACAACATATTTTTTTTGGAAGGAAGGGAAAAAAGGAGGCGGGAATAAACTTTTTTTTCTTTTTCTTTTGATTTTTCATAGATCAAGGAAAAGAGAAGAGAAAAGAGAGAGATTTTTTATTTGCGCGTTGGAATGCCCCCTAAGATCATCGTTCAAAGCAAACTTTGACTACGTCACAGTTTCTGAACTTCGCGACCAAAGCGCGGCGTGAAATGATCAAATTTATTTTTACATTATTATTTTTTCTCTCTTTGATTCAGAGAGGGAGAGAGAGCGAGCGAGTGAGGGTGAGGCAATGTTGATTTTTTTTTCAAGTGTGTGAATGTGTGTGTTTCCCTGCCAGGCAATGCCGATTGTAAGGAAGGAAATGTGTGTGTGTGTGTTTGATTGTTCATTCAAAAAACGTGTAAAAAATCATTCAATTTGATGAGAGATGAATGTATATAAAAAAGTTATTCTTCATCTTTCAACCGATCAAAAATGTGTGTATCACCGATCCCATGCTTCTTTCCTGCCCAGCTCCAACTCCCAGCTGTCAACAACCGCACGTCCCTATTCAAAAAGATTGTTTGTCATCTTTCAAAAACTATGAAAAAAAAACCCATTCACAAAATATAGAATCTTCCAATCCAATTTAATTAAAGATACACACATAGAAATTTTTCAACTTTGAATTACGAAAGACAAAAGTATAAAAGTTTTTTCTGTCAATCGCAAAAAAATCAGTAACTTTTTAAACTTTGATTGAAAATAAAAAAATCAGCAATAAATTATTAAACTTGTTTAATTGCATTTTTGTTCTTTTAAAACAGAGAGAAAAAAGGTAACAGTAAAAAATCA
Source organism: Panagrolaimus sp. PS1159 (assembly GCA_963922195.1). Classification (NCBI taxonomy): domain Eukaryota; kingdom Metazoa; phylum Nematoda; class Chromadorea; order Rhabditida; family Panagrolaimidae; genus Panagrolaimus; species Panagrolaimus sp. PS1159. The sequence goes on from CAWUHW010000008.1 coordinate 1,767,790, forward strand.
TCTTTTTTTCTATCGGGTGTTTTTTAAAAGAAGCAATAAAAAATCTTTCTTTCTTTTTTACAGAAAAAAAGGGAGAGAGATTTTTTTGCAGTGAAAAAAATGCTATTTTTAATGATTGAACAAACATGCATTTTTCCACGTTTTTTTGTTAGCTTTTTTTGCAGCACAAAACACAAATTTAAAAAGAAATTGAAAATAAAGTGATCGTGTTGATCTGATATCTTTGATCTTTGGGCTAATGTCATGGGCTTTTTAATCACGAGATTAAAAAGTTTTAAAAGTTTTAAAACAGTTCTAAACTATCTTATTAAATTTTTTATTTAAAATTTTTTAAGCAAATGCAAAACTTTAAAAATTTTGTTAAGTACATAAAAAAAATGTGATAGTAATATTTTAGTGTTCATATTTTACTATCAAAAAAGATAGTAAGTTTTTTTAAGCAAAACTGTTTTTTAAGAAATTACTATCATTTTATATTTAAAACGTTCATTTTAGTAATTCGATTTCGTCATTCATAATCATTTATTTTTAGAAGTCATCAGCAAAAATTAAGAATTTTAAATGGCACTTTTTTAAATAAATGATGTCAAAAAAGTTTAAATTTGCTTAAAATTTTTTATTTTTAAGCTTTGTTTGATTTCTTATGATAAAAAAAGTCATCCTTAATTATCTCAACTTTTTTACATGCACTCATCAGACATCACACACTTCCTTTTTTTCCTTCTTTTAAGGTCATCTTTAAAAGTTCTCGCTCAATAAAAATATTACTCTTTTTTCATCTTATCAAAATTTCTACTTTTATTTTATTGTGTCTTTTGAAAAACACGATTAACTTTTTTTTCTCTTCTTTCATCTCTGTTTTTCGTCTTTGTTAAAAAACCAAAAATTCATTGAATGAAAAACGTCAACGACTTTGGTCTTTCTCTCTCTTTTCTCTCTTTGGTGAAACAAACAACAACCGTAATATTTTTTATCTTTTTTTTTTTTTGCAAGGAAAAAATTCATTAAGCAAAGGTAACAAAAAAAATGAGGAAAAAAAGTCTAGGGACGGAGGGAAAATATATAAAATATAAAAGTTTCATAATCAATATAAAATCTGTTTTTTTTGAATCCTTTTATCCGAGATTCTTGGATTTTTTTACTCCAAAAAAAAGATAAGCCTAAGCTGTTTTTCAAGAAATCTTTTTTTTGGAGTTGAAAAATCCAAGAATCTCGGATAAAAGGATTCAAAAAAAAACAGATGTGTGGGGCAAAGAAAAAAAAGACAAAAAAATGAATTTTAATTAATATAAAATATAAAATACGTAAACGCCAAAATACAGTATGATGAATTTTTTTTTGTTAAAAGAGCTTTTTATTGAATTATCTAAGATCTCTGAACTATGACATATAAAATGTGTTCAAAGGCAATTTAATCTGAGGGCATTCCATTTAAATGAATATTTTTTTAACACCTGGCATTTCAAAGATCTTGATGTATAATTTGCAGGCGTTGGAAATAATTTTGAAATTACAAGAATGAATTTAATTGAATTTTAATGGGGATTAAAGTATGCTGTTTAAATTATTAAGAATGTGATTAAAAGTTTGGAAATTTTTAATGTAAATGCAATGCAACTGCAAGCTTTTGAACTTTTGGGTCTTAAAAATGATGTAAGGCGTACCAATTTACACGAAATAATTTTCTTTCACATCTGTTTTTTTGAATCCTTTTATCTGAGATTCTCTGATTTTTCAACTACAAAAAAAAAAGATTTCTTAAAAAACAAATTTTATATGGATTATGAAACTTTTTATATTTTATAAATTTTCCCCTTTTGAACTTTTGTGTCTTAAAAATGATGTGAGACTTACCCAGATTTTGACTTTCTTAGATTTTTAATGAAAATTAGATTTAAGTTTTTGCAAGAAACGTTAAAGGATTAAACGCAACGAAACTAACTTAAAAAGAACTTATATGTTCAAGCCCTACCTGTTTGATGATCCCTAAAATGGCATATCTGCGAATACGATATTCTGTGACGAAATCAAGGTGAACATATAAGAAATGGCAGCCATTTAACCTGATCGACATTCATGCGTTTTGTTTTAACCTTGAATAAATCCAATACGTGACATCAGTACATCCTGGCGGCTAGCGGGGGTTGAACCTTGGATTTTCCGGCTTGACTCCAACTGCGCTAACCATTATACCACTGACAAGGCAACCGATTTACATGTCCCGCCACTTTTGAAAAGAAACCTATTTCAAAATACTCCCCATATATTCAAACGTATTTCCCCAAATTATGGCGTGCCCGTTTCTAGAAACATATTTTTCACCTTATCGAATATAATACTATAACATACGATATCGTGTGCTACTTACACCAAATAAGTTGATTTTTTTAATGTTTTCTACCTCTAAAGATTAAAAAACGTTATCAGAATGATGAAAAAATATATTTGAACCATAAAAAGGTGTAAAACTAAAAAAAAAGCAAACTCTTTGTATAGGAAACATACGATATTGTGTAACATAAGTATACTATACTAATATATTCGATAAGGTGAAAAATATGTTTCTAGAAACGGGCACGCCATAATTTGGGGAAATACGTTTGAATATATGGGGAGTATTTTGAAATAGGTCTCTTTTCAAAAGCGGCGGGACATGTAAATCGGTTGCCTTGTGAGTCGGCAAAAATTTAAACGTCTCTCTTCTTTAAAAAAATTTCATTTTAAAGAATTTACTGAATTTGTAATTTTTATGGAGCAGATGGCATTAGCTGATTAATGAATATTTCAATGGCTTTTATTTTGAAACAAAAATTTCAAGGGCAAATATAATTTTTGATAAACTTTTTTTGCAAATTAATTTGTTTTCACTTTTAGCTTTGACATGCAGAAACATGTTTTTGCCTGATTTTCATGTTCAGCTGCAAGAAAAATTTGTCAGAAATTTCATTTAACTTTGAAAATTTATGTTTTAAAACAGTAGCCTAAAAGCTAAATTAATCAGATAATGTCTTTTATCTTCCAAAAAGTGCAGACAGATCTTATCTTCATAGTGAGTCATTTGGTTTAATGTTATTAAAACATTAAACCACAAAAAATAACATAAATTTTTTCTGATTTTTGTAACCCCATTAAAGTTACCTATATTTTTTATCTACTTTTTCAGTTTTGTTGAATTTATGTAATTTAAATGGAAGCACTGTGTACATTTGATCTTCTTTTTTGTTACGCATCATCAAATTTCTAACTTTGTGCCCTTAAATCAAGTCAAAAAAGAACAAATGTTTCTTAACGACAAAAGACAACACCGTTTTTTAGAAAATGCAAAATACGAAAACCAAGAAAGAGGCGACATTTGGTGATCGTAGTTACTACAAATGTAGTTTTCAAATGAAAAAAAAAAACGATTTTTTGAACTTAAAAAAAATTATATTTGAAAAACAACAAAAAAAGGCTTAAATTTGCAAAAATAGAATCACAGAAAAAAGTATTTTTCGTATAAATCTTTGAAGTTTTTACTTATCTCTAATTTCAAAAAGCAAAATACGATTTCAAAAAAATTTAAAAACTGCAGAAAGATATTGTTATGATATAAGTTAAAAAATAGTGATATTATTTCGAAAAAATCCTTTTAAAACCGAAAAAGTAATCTTTTTTAAAAAAAATATACCGTAGATTTTTTTTTCAAAAAACATTACGACATAAAACACGAGAAAAGAAGATTGTAAAATCAGGAAAACGAAATATTCTTGTAAATCCTCAGATTATTAAAAAGAATAAAAAGGATCAAAAAAAAGAGAGAAAAACAGTATGAAAAACAACTGATATTTAAAGAAAATGGAAAAATAAGAAGGTTACTGTTTTTGTAAAAACATTGTAGGATTAAAAATAGCAATGTGCATCTTTTTTTCAAAATTTCTCTAGAAATATAAATTTGGTACCAAAAAATTCAGGAGATTTGTATGAATAAAAATCAATGAAAAAATTTAATGGTTGCAGGTCTGATAAAAAAGATAAGTGATAAAAAAAATAAAAATACTGTAATTTTTTCAGTCGAAATTTTGATAACCTCGAGTAACCTATTTAGGATTATGCCTATCAGATGCAGAATTTTTTTCTGAATCCGATAAAATGAATTAAAAATGCGCGAAAGTGCGCGGGCATTGCATTTCGAGAAAAAAACGTAAATTCGCGTTTTGTCTGTGCACATTGCTAATTAAAATCCTCAAAAATTTAATTTCATCAATGTAATTGAAAACACGGTACTTTCAATGTATCTCAAAAAATGGATGGGAAAAAAAGAGATATGAAAATGGAAATTTGACAACGAAGTTTTTGTTTTTATATATTAAGGGGGGTGAATGATTTAATACATTTTTCATTTTAACGTTTTATTTGACGCAATGACATAAACCTGAGAATCAGACAAAAGAAGAAAAGAAAAAGACCTTGATAGTCAGGATTACACCATTTTGAAAAAAAGATAAGATAAAAAATGTATCAAATCGCCCGCTCGCTTTAAAGTAAAAATATCAACAATAATACAATGTTTAACAGTCCTCCCGTTGGCACTTCAGATTTTTTTCAGGTACTTTTTGAGCTGTTAAAATTTGCATTTTTTAGCCAAAAGTTTTGCTTGCTACAAAAGTTCATTGCGAGAATTTCAAAATTTCAAAATCCGAAAAATTGAAAGTTACGAAATTTCGATATTTTCTTACGTTATAAAATAGCTGGTAAAATTTAAAAGCCAACTGCGCTATTAATTCATTAAAAAGTACACCGGCACAACTCTGGTTTTAAAGAAGTAAGTTGAAAAAAAAGATGAAATTTTGTTTAGAAAACAGCCCATCTTTCAAACAAAACTTACAACAAATTTGCACTTTGCCTAAAAAATAAATCATTCTTATGGAACATCGAAATCTAACGTAAGCAATAATTCTAAATTTTCAACCCTACCCACCCTTCCGTAAGACTACCGTAAGATTGGGCTTCACCCCTACCTACCCATAAAACTGCTTACGTAAGGTCTGGATGTTCCCTTAAACATCCACAAAAAATAAATAAATCACATAAAAACAATCCAATTTGTTGAAAACTAACCTTTTTAATAAAAAAATGAAACATTTAAATACATTTTTATTTGTCCCCTTTCTTTTTTCCGTTTCCCATTTCTTTGCAAAAGCACAAACAATCAAGCCCAATATGTCAACAATCACAAAAAATGGCTCATTAAAAATCATGGATCAAACATTTTTTAATAGAATATAGAATTATCCGGAAAGAATCATTAAGTAAATATAAAGCCCAAATAAACATCCATTTTTGAAACATCAAAATTTGAACCTTACAATTTTTTTTCAAATTCAAAGCAGAGAAAGAAAGATCAATCTCAAAATACATAACAAAAAAAAAGTATTATATCTTTCCATCTTTTTTGCATTGTTTTGTTGTAAAAATCCTTGTATTTTTTTGGGATAACAAAGATCTAATAGTTTTTTGGTCTGGAAACAAAAATTCAAAGATTTGTTTTAAAAAATCTGATATGGTTTTGATTTCTGATGTATTATTTGGATAAATAAAAATGTGATAATTGGTAAAAAAGATCAAAGCTGAAAATATTTGAAACGTTTTTTTTTATCCGAAGTTTATCATTGAAGATGACATAGGATTTGTAAAAAATAAGATAAATATGTTTTTTTAGTAATTTTATTTATGACGCATGTTAATTCAAATTTTTTATAGCAAGATTTAAAAAAAATTCAACTACAAAAGTATTTTGGGAGTATTTTTTTGCAAAAACAAAGTGTGTTTGGGATTTAATATTGTTGTTTTATCGTATGCCGATATTTTGTACTTTAGACATTTTTGGCATTTTTTAACTTTAGAATTATGGTTTTGATGACAGGGATTGAAAATGAGGCCGGCCGGCCTCGGCCGGCCCGGCCCGGCCCGGCCCCGGGCCGGGCGGGCCTTAGTAATTCTGGCCCGCGGGCCGGCCGGGCCGCGTTAAGAAGCCCGCGGGCCGGCCGGGCCGCGTTAAGAAGCCCGCGGGCCGGCCCGGCATATTTTTCAAATTTTGTTTTTTGGTAGTTTTTATGTTTGTGGTGTGCGCAGTACGCACTTTTTCTTTTCCCATCACTATGAATCATTGTTATATTAATTCATATTGATGAGAAAAGATGCAAAAAACTATTTTTTGCAAGCTGCAGGTTTCGAAAAATATTCTAAAAAACTTTTAAAAAAACTTGAAATATTTTAGGGCCGGCCCGGGCCGGCCGCGGGCCGGCCGGGCCGACAAAATTCCGACGACGGGCCGGGCCGGCCGTCAATTTTTAGGCCCCGGGCCGGGCCGGCCGACTTTTTCGGCCCGATTTTCAATCCCTGTTTGATGAAAACAATAGTATTTAAAATAAAATTTTAGGTATTTTCTTTTGTACTTGTATTTACCATGACGCACAATAATACTGATAAAAATCGAATAAGTTAAAAATCAAAAAAACTCAAAATGGGTTTAATCAAGTTGTTTTTAACTTTCAATAAGAAAAATACATTAAATCAAATAATTACGGGAGACCCTAGTTTTTATCTTTTATTTGTCACAGTATAATTTTTTTTGAAAGACCCTTAAAATTAAAAGTTTACAAATGAATTATCAAAAAATATTTTTTATTTGTTTAATTTGTTTTAAACCGGAAGAATTTTAATATCACTATTTTTTTAAATAAATTTTTATATTTGTTCAACTAATCATCATTTGTCTGATTTTATTCAGCAAAATATATTGAATTAAATAGGATCAAAAAGTTCACAAAAAAGAAGCAAACAAAGCAGGTTTTAAATTTTCACGTATGTGTGTTTTTTTTTAAAAAACATTAAAATGTACAAAAATAACTTTTTTTTAACTCAAGTTTTAAATTGGGTGACTTTTTTTAAACACGAGGAAAAAAACTTTTTTACAATTTTTGTCAAAGTGCAAAGCACAAACGTAGAAAGTCAATAAAAAATTTTTTTTGTGCAAACTTTTGTTTGAAAAAGTGTCAAAAATCAAGCATAAAAAATAAACAAAAATATTTTTATTCAATAAATATTTTTTATGAATGATGTGAAATATCAAACACATCCACCACCACCCTTTTTCAAGCATTCGTTGAAAAAATTTTGTGAGTAAATTTTAAACTTAAAAAGTTTTGTTTATTTTGAATGAATAAAATTTTAATTTAAAAAACGAGGAAATTTTTTCCCATCTTATTCAATGGTGAATGAAAAGTTTTATATTTCAAAGATTTTAAATAGCTGCTTTTTGGAATAAAAGTTGAAAGTTCAAAGTACAAATAAAAGGCTTCTTTTTTTTCCACGAGGTTTTTTTTTTTGTTTTTGTGGTAAAAAAAGAGATGCATGAAAAAAAGAAAGAAGATAGGACCTTGGAGATGGGATAAAGTGTGACAAAAAAGAGGTTTATAGCAACAAAAAATGAAGGACATTTTAGAGATCATTGCCTTAAAAAAAAGCCATTCAAATTTTGCAAAATAAATTGAAAAATTTAAATGTTCAAAATTCGTTTTTAAGCTTAAAACCAAAGAAAAACGGATTTAAAATTTTTTGTTTTTGGGCAAACAATACAGTATACTAAAATTTGTAACCAAATTTACCAAACCAAAAATTTTATTATTACCAAAAATACAAAAATTATTATTAATATTTACATATTATAAAATTATTAATTAACAATGAAGATCATCTACCCCTTTCAAGAAGAAAAAAACGACTATTACAACCCTGTAAAAAATAAAAAAATAAAAGTTTTAACAAAGTTTGCAAGATTTTGCACAATTCTTTTTCTTGTATTCTTTTGTGTAATATTGATTGGCGCAAAAACCTGTATCAACCCAATCACGGCATTTTGGATGTGCATCAGCGCATGCGACGGCCAAAGGAATATGTGCCCCACAAGAGTTGCAAGTTTTTGGACAAAGTTTTTTCATATATTCCATGTATAATGGATGCCCACAAAGATTTGCTCTCTCTGAACAATTTTTTCCAACATCAACACAATTTCCATTTGTATTTGTTCCGGTTGCGGGAGCTGGAGGTTTTACTGCCGATGGAGCAGGGGCTGGAACTTCAGTAACAATGGGGTTGCTGGTGACTCCAGGAATACAAAAGCCACATGTTCGAGCACATTGTTTCTGCATTGTTGCTTTTTGTTCAGGATTTGTGCAAACACTTTTCATTTGTCGACAATCTGCATTTGTGTCTCGGCAAGAAGTTTTTGTACAAAGTCCACATGTTCCTGCACAATATTTTGAAAGAACATCAAACCATTTTGAACCATTACATTTATCCTTATTTTTTTGGCAGTCAATTAAACCTGAATCATCATCTTCGCAGCTGAAAAAATGAGTATATTTTAGTCTTGACGCGAAAATGATTTTTGTTTTCATAATTTTTGGCAAATTGTTCCAAAACATATTTCGCTTGTTTGGCAATTTGTGACCAAAAGCTTTTATTGTTAAGAAAATATGTGGCAAAACATAGACTTACGAATAATTCATATCTTCACAACAGATGGCACATTGTTTTCGGCATGACTTTGCAATATCTTCATATCCGGGTTCATCACATTTTGGATCACGACGACCAGTTTTTTCATCTGGTGCAGCAAAAAGTGATTCACAAACTTGTGGGCCACGTGCATCTGTGCATGCTTGTGCAGTTGGAATGAATTTTTTAGTTTTATCATCTTGGCATCGCATTCTTCCTGATGGATTTGGATTTTCAATATCAATTTTATTTGTTACTGGAAGTCCACCATTATTGTTAGATTCTTCAACAGGGCTGATTGGTCCTTTGTTTTCTTCTTTTGGAATTGTTGGAAGTCCATTATTTCCATTGTTTGGAAGTTCTGGTCCAAATTCTTCACCAATTCCACCACCACCTCCAGGTGGAAGTATTGGAAGACTTCCTTCACCACCTTTGCTTGCATTCTTTGCAAGACCACTCAAAAATTCCAATGCCTCGGCAGATGTCATTTCTTTATCTCCAACAGCAACACGATTTCGAACAAAGTTATCACTATCGATTGTTTCACCCGATGTAATTTCTCTTTTTGATCCAAAAACTGCCAAAGGCAAAATTGCAGCAAAAATTAAAATTGAACGAAATATCATTTTGAGAATAAAAAAATGGAAATGAAAGAAAACACAAAAAATTTGATGATTTTGACCAATGCTTCAATCGCTTTTATAGTAATTAAATTTCCACGTAAAAAAATGGTGGATATGAACAGGTGGTCAAATCTCTTTTATCTCATTTTTAGATTTTAAATATCCTTAAAATAAAATTGGTCATTTTACGTTTGTTTCTCTGTTTAAACAGTCATCCTTTTTTTGGAAGCAAAAATGTTGAACAACCAAAAAATAGTACTTTTAAATTCTGCAAAATTAGTTCTTGAATTTTTTAAATAACGAACTACTAAATTTTGATTTAAAATAACTTTAAAAATTTTTAAGAAATTATAGCAAAATCAAAAAAATTGTGTTTTTTTCTATGACCGAAAATAAAAAACGAAAAACCTCATGTTTCCTTCTTTTTAACTAATTTAAATTTAAAAAATTGGAAAGCTAAAAGTGTTTCTAAAAATTAACTGAAACTTATTCTTGCAAAACTTTGTTAAAAAGTTTTACTGCATATTTGCCATTTATGATAGTCCATTTTTTCATGGTTGTTTGAGACACCTGGTTTTACTAACATAATTTTGTTATAGTTTAACTATCATCATTAATTTAATTCATATTTTTGTGAAAACAATATTTTCGCTTTGAACACAAATCATTTGTTTTGTGTCCAAAAAACAACACTCAAAATTCTATTTTTGCCAAAAATAGTTGAACAAATATTATCTTTTTTTGTCATCCTTTATTCTCATCTTTGGATATCAAAAATCCAAAAAATAATAATAATGAATCAAAATTAGAAACAATTTATTATTTGTTTTCTTTAAAAAAAAATTCATTGTTTGTTTTAAAAAAATTTTTTTTTACAAATTTTTTGATGAAAAAAATAGAAACAAAAATGGACACAAAAAAATTAACAGAGAGATATTTGATGCTATATTTTTCTATCTCTTTAAATTATTATTGTGTATTTTTGTTTTAAAAATATCTATTTTTTGTTATGTTTGTTAAATCATCATTTTTGGTTTAAAGCTTGAATGAGTGTTTATTTGTTTGAAGTTAATAAAATAATGAGGGACCAAAAATGTGACAAAATGGCAAAAAAAATCAAACATGAAACTTGCTTCATCAAAATTTTTTTATAATTAAACTTAAAAATCAGGCAAAAAAGCATTGTTCATTTTTTTATTCAGTCAACAAAAAAAATTTCAACAATGCTGAAAAATTTTTATCTCTGATTTTCAAGCTCTTACAAAAATGAATGACATAAAACTCGTTATTTAAAGTTGCAAGACTTGTCTCCTCCAATTTTTGCGTTGATCATACCAAAAAAAAAGTCTGAACAAAAAAGAGCAACAAAAAAGCAAAATTCTTTTGTCTGCTTCAACGAAAAATTTTTTTACGGAAGTGAAAGTTAAATAAATCATATTTTTTTCTTTCATTTTTTTAAAGTCTTTTTATTTTTTTGAGTAATTAAAATTTCTAGAAAATTACGTTAGAAATTGAACCACTGAAAAAGGAAAGGAATAAATTATACTTTTTTTGAGTCACAAAAAAGGTATCTCTTTACTTTCTTTTGAAATCTCTTTTCATCGGAAGTTGTCATGCGAAAAAAATTTTCCAACAATTATTATTATTCAAACCTTAAAAAAAGGGGTTACTTTTTTTCGACCCAATTAAATTTGAATTTTTTTTTGAAGAAAGTGAGTTGGTTTATTTCTGTTTTTGGATTTTTGTATTATATATGGGATAATCCAATTGTTATCCAATATGTATATATTTTGTCTGTTAATATTTCTTTCATTTTTGCCAAAGGGGATTGGCTTCTTTTTTGGTCCTTTAATGGGAGGTGGAGGTTGTAATTGTCCACCACCACCATCGTGTGCACCACCACCAATTTGTTCACCTCCACCTGCTGCACTACCTTCAGATTGTGGAGGTGGTGGTGGTGGATATCAGGCATCATATCAAGGTGGATCATTACCACTTTATCGTCCTCAACAACCTCAACCATTTTATCCTAACAATGGTGGATCATTTAATGGTGGGGGTCAATATGTTCAATCACCACAAATTTTACCAAGTTTACAACTGGGACAAGGAGCTCCTCCAGCACCAGCTGTACCACCTGGATATCAACCAAATTATAATCAAGCTCCACCACCACCTCCTCCGCCGCCGCCTCCACCACCTCCTGTAAGACCTGAAGTAAGTTATGCCACATTTATTTTTTAACGAGAAAAATAGTCTAAAAGCCGGGGTTTTTTAAAAACTAAATTATTTCATTTATTAAATTATAGTATGCTATAAAGGGAGTGTCTTTTTTCATACATATGGTTTTGACCCGTGTTTTCTCAGCTCGAAAAAATTTACTTTAGAAGGAAAATGCGTTTAAAAAAGTTTATTCTGAAAAATATATTTGCATCATAAACGCACTTTAATTCCATGGTAAATTTTTTCATGCTAAGAAAGCACCGGTCATCTTTACTATCTTTATCTTTACCATTAGAACCAATTTTTTTTATTTCTTTTAAGGCTCCATCACCGTACAATACACACGGTGAATCAGATTATGATGAAAAAATTTCTGTTGAATCTGCAGAACGAACTTACACCTCCCCATCTTCAAATTACATTGATACAGATGCAAAAAGTGAAAGTCATCAAATTGAAGTTACACCTGCAAAGAAAAATGGAGAACTTTCATATAATGACAAAGTTTTTATTTTTTAACTAACAATTTCGTTTTGTAAAGCCTAAAAAAATGATTTATAGGATTTGGAAGAAGGATTTGATTTTGAAATTCAACAAAAGCCAACAAAAAAAATAATAGCAGAAACAACTTCTACTTCAGCAGGATCAGGAACAGGAATGACAATGAAATCAGTAACAATGATTCGAACAACAATTCCACCCTCAACAACTTCTTTATCAGCTTCAACAACAACAACAATTTTTCCTACTTTAATTACAACAACTTCTGAAGGACCAGATTTATATGATGATGATAATAAGCTTCCTGAAATTGAAGAATATTATCCAAATTCATCGAATAAAACAAAGATTAATAAAATTTTTAAAAGTGATGTAAGTTTTCTTTTTTTATTGATTTTCTGTTGCTTAAACAAACACAAAAAATTATAATGGTGAAACAAAATTATGCAAATTTTCTTTTAATTATTGTTTCGTTTTGCTATAAGATTTCGGTTTTTTTATTCATTAATAACCCATGAGTGTTCTTAAAGCGATAATAGTAATTACAAAATATTACAAATACACATAAAATATTTCAATATTAAAAAGAAAGCGTTCAGTTTTAAAAAAGATAATATTCTCTTTTTTGTTTTCTTTTCACAGACAGATTTTTTCGTGTCTATTTTTTTCCCAATTTTTTCTTTAGCTATTTTTCCGAAAATAATGTTTGTTAAACGTTAACCGTTACAAACAAAAACGAGAAGAAATGGAACTTTTTTTATTTTTGCATCATAAAGATTTCATCAAAAATGCAAGTAAAAAGTCTTTAAACCAGGGATGAGAAATCCGGCCTAAACACGATAGACGGCCGCGCCGCCGGCCAAAAAATCGTCGGCCGTGCCGGCCGCGCGGCCTAAACACGATGGCCGGCCGGTCGCCAGCCGCTCCGTTTTTAAATTTATAAGGCAAAAACAGTGTTGTTGCGACTCCGACCCCGGAGTCGGAGTCGGAGTCACGGCGATAGAGTCGACTCCGTTCAGATTTTCCAAATTCACAGGGAGTACGTTAAGAAAAACAAATTTTAAATTTTAAAATTTTATTTTTCTAATTTTGTTATTTAACGTAATAAATATCAAGCTATTCTAACATTGTTATGTTAAAACTAACATTTAAAACGTGTCTGGGCTTCTAAATTTCTCATAAAAAATTTTTGAAATTTTTTGAAAAATTTTTTTCAACTTTAAAAAAAATGACTCCGGAGTCGACTCCAGTGACTCCGACTCCGACTCCGGAGTCGGAGTCACCGCCGGAGTCATTTCAAATTCGAAAGCACAACACTGGGCGAAAAACAAAGAATTTTGCCAAAATCGCCGGCCGCATTTCTCATCCCTGCTTTAAACCCAAGCGCGCGTTTTGAAATAAAAATGACATGCAGAAGATAACATAATGGGAGTATTTACTGATTTTTTTAAAATAAAAAAGTTTAAACTTTCTTTTTTTTAATATTTTATTGATTATTTTTACACACATTTTTTAATTTTGAAGCTATTTCTTCAAATTCGGAATTTTTTAAAAAAATATTAAAAATTATAATCAGCAAAAAAGCAAGGAGCAAAGACCAATAATTATAAAAAATTCTTTAAAATACCATCGCCGTAATGACGATTATATGTGAAATTATTGATAACTATGATTCCAAAGATATTCTTACACGAATAAAAAATTGTGTTCAAAGTTTAAAACATTCAAATAATTCTTCTTAAAATGTCATTCCTAACCTTTATTGTATCGAAAACCCGCATTCTTTATGTTATTAATTATTTTATTCCATTTATGTCTATCTTTTTTATTTGATCACATTAATCATTTATATATAATATTTCTGGTCGTTTCCTAATAGCACTCTTCTGCTCCGTAGGCAGCCGCGTTGTCCAATTGCCGAACACGGCCGTCAGCAAAATTGCTAGAACGTTAATGACGTAATTTTCAGCTTCTTTTTATGTTAAGTTTTAAAAAATTACAAAATGTTTTTTTAAATTTTACTTTAATTCAGCCCGAAATATTCATATAATCAAAAAATATCTATTAAAGCATTTAGGCTTTCAAAAATGAAACTATATTTTTTTTGTAATTTAAAGGTCTGCGTCGTTTTCATTTCGAAATTCATCTTATTATTTTTTTCAAAAAGGTGTCTCTCTTAAATTTATGTGTCATATTTGCTTCCTTTTTTTTGATATGAAAAGAATAAACACTTTTTGTGGTTTTTACAATGGGTGACAAAAGTTTCAATACATTTTTTTCCATGATTTTCCATTTTTTTCCATTTTGCACCATTTAACCTTTTGCCAAATTTATTGGGTTAAAAATTTTTTTTAATAAATTTTTTCATAAAATCGAAAAATTTTGTATTTCTAAAAATTTTGAACCCAAGATATTTGGCAAAATGTTCCATGGTGCAAAATGGAAAAAAATGTATTGAAACTTTTGTCACCCATTGTAAATGTCTAGAATAACAAATTTTGGAGTAATTTCAAAAAAAATTTTTTCGACTTTTTTGGTTTAAGCTTTTGTTTTTCCTTTTTTTAAATCTTTTATTATCTTTTTTAAACACACTTGGATTTTTCGCGTAATATTTTTATTTTTAATTTTTGAAGAAAAAACAATTCAACTTAAAAACCATAATTAGTCAATAACATTGTTATGCTTGTTGACATTAATGATTGAAAGCTAAGAAATTCGTTAGTGTTAAAGGAAAAGAGATTTAAAAAAATATAGCTCCGAGAAGTTTTCAGTGATTCTTTGATTAAAACTTACAATCGTTAGTTAGCACAATAATTTGAATATAAAAATATTTTCGGCTCACATTTTAACACATTTATTTTATTTTTAATGTACAATACAAATACATTGTGAATTTTGCATCTTTTGCATTTTAAAATTGATAAAACTTTTTCTTTTTTGCTGCATTTTTAAAAATATTTAAATTTTTAATCAATAAAATATTCAAAAAGTAACAGCGAAAAACTATTTGTGTTCTATTTTTGCTCAAATGCATTCGCAACGATCTTTCTTGCTGCTTTTTTTTTTGCATTTTCACAAATTTTTTTTATTATCGCTTTTTTGCAAAATAGGTTTTTGTCCGTCGCTTTTAAGCTTTTTAGTTAAAATTTTCTTTAGCCTTTTTTAAATATTTTATTCATTATTTTTATATGCATTTTTTACATTTGATTCAATTTAATTAAATTAAAAATTTCACAGAAAAAAATTATATTTAAAACCCTAATCAGCCAATTGTTAATTCTCATGAAATGATCATTAATAATTGGTGCAATAATAATTAGTGGTTTATAAATCAATCTTTCCATTTGCTGAAAAAAATAATCACTTTTAGGCCCTTTCAAATGATTATTCTGATAGTTCATTTCGTACAAAAATTGCTGGTGTAAAAAGTCGAGTTGCAAATGAAAATGAAAAAGATGTTAAATGTGGAAATGAATCATTAAAAAGAATTATGATGGAAGTATGTTTTTTTTCAGGGCTATTATTTTAACATTCACCCATAACTTTATTATAGAATATTGTTTCATCACCAACAATTTCAAAGCAATTAATTTTTTCAGCTGGAAAACAAAGATTCCAAAAATTAATTGATGTTGTTTGTTCTCGAAATAAATTTTCGTATACAGTTGTTTCGAGTCATATTTATTGTGAAGTTACAAAGCCTCCTGTAACGTGTTTTGCATTCTTTCAACCTTAAAGAAATGATTTTAAAAATATTTTTGTGCAATAATAAAATAATATCGTTTTCTTTTTATTGAACAAAATTCTTTGAATTGTAAAAAAAAGCGTTTTAAAACAAAGTACATTATAAAATAAAAAAATTTTTTTCTTTAATAATGTTCGTCAGTATTTACATCTTCTTCAAAATACCAGTATAAACTAAAAAAAAAAGTTTAATATAACATAGAAGTAAAAATATAAAATTGTTTAAATTTAATAAGTAAAATATTCAAAGCAAAAAAAACGTATTTTAAAGCATAAATGAAATTGTTTTTTTGATTCAAAGGTTTGTGCCGGTTTTATGTCGAAATTCATATTGCAAAAAAAAGATGACTCTTAAAAATTTCTGCGTCTTTTTTGGTTTCTTTTTTATCGATCTGCAAAGAAAAAACGATTTTTTTCTAATGTCTAACATTACAAGGAACAACTATTATTTGAATATTTTAAACCATTTTTCTTTATTTTATATTTGTTTATTCTTTAAAACATGCTAAAAACGCAGTTAAGCTTGAAACACATCTAAAATTCAAAATATTATGGTTTTACAAAAAATCTTTACGTTCAAGTATCATTATTTAATGACAATAAAAATTTCATTGAACAAAATCTAAAATTTAATTTTTTTTATTATTTCTTTGTTTGTTATTATTTGATATCACATTTTTTAATTAATGAATTGGTGTCGACGTGGACCATATATTCAATTTTACCAGATGTTTTTTCATACAATATTACTTTAAGATTTCAAAATGGATTACATAAATATTTGAAAAAACAAAAATATTCAAATTTGACCTGTAAAAAAATATATAATTTTGTGCATCAAAAATCATTCTCTGAATTCTTTCTTATTCTTCAATGATTTTGGCTTCATCTTTTTTCTACGAAAAAAACGACGATCTTTATTTTTTCGTTTTTTGGAAACAACTAAAGTTCAAATGTTCGGTCAAAGAAATGTTCCGTTTTCCACATTTGTCGCAATTTCGAAATCGAAAAAAGTAAATAACTATTTGATGATTTGCAACAAAAAAAAATTTGGGATGAAAAAAAAGTATTATATCTTTAAAAAAATTTTTTGGGAGATTTTGAGGCAAAAAGTGGGAAATCTCCATTTTACAACCCTAGGCAGGTCACACAGTTTCAGAGATTGGGTTAATTTTTTAAAAAATGGTTTATTTAAAGAGATATTTTTTAGAACTGGATAAAATGTTCAAACAAGAGAAATTAACTGTTCCATATCCAAGCATTAAAAATTATAAAACTTGCATCTTTTCAAATGTATTTCAATAAAAAAAAAGAGAATAACACATTTAAAATTTGTTTTCTTTTCTTCTAAAGTAAAATATAAAAAACGTTGTTTATCGTTTTATATTACAAAATGGTGAATAAGTCTTTTTTATATTTATTACACAAAGCTTTAAAAACATTACATTTGTTTATTTGATTTAAAAGGACTTCAAAAGTTTGTATATATTTGCATTAATCACGATAGAAATTTCAAAGATCAGAAAAGAACAACGGATTAAAAAAATGTATATTTGTGTTTTGACCAAGTTTTTTTTTTACTTCCTTCAATTTTTCGAAATAAACAAAAGCGTAAACAATTGAATTTAATTCTCGTATCAGCTGTCTTTTCATTTAAAATGGAGGATTGAACAAATGCTAAAAAAAGCTGTTAGTTTTTAAGTTAAAATATATTTCAATTGTTTTCAACTATTTTTCTACTTATCTTTGACCACTTAATTGAAATTTTAATTTTTTACTTTAAATTAAAACTATGACAATTACATATAATCTTGATGTTCCACATAATCATTTAAAAGGTTTTTTATCAATATTATTTCGATGGCAGGGTTCTGTTTGGAAGGCGGTTTCATTTCCGTTATTTATTTGGTTAATTTCATTTTATATTGTATTTTTTATTTATCGATTTTTATTAAAAGCACACGATCAAATGTAAGAATATAAATCTTTTGTTATGAACTTTAAAAAAGTAATTTTAGTGTATTTGATAAAATTGTTGAAATATTAGAAGTAAGAGTTCAAACATTTATTCCAATGACATTTATTTTGGGTTTCTTTGTTTCATCAGTTTTAGGACGATGGCAAAGTTGGTTAAAAAATATTGGCGGAATTGAAAGGTAAGCTCTTTGGAGTTTCTGGTATTCAAAAGAGCATTTAATGCTGTTTTTTTAAATTCGAGAAAAAATCAAAAATAATATTTTCAACGACGAAATTTCAATTAAAAGCGGGACACCCACCTCGAACAGTTTTTTTTTTAAAAGTTTCTTGATGGTCTCGAGAAGCGTGAAAAAAAACAATGCACAATCAGGAAAAATGCATTCAATTTTTTTCTGCCCTTTTTTATGACAAAAAAGAAAGAAAAAACAAAAAAAGTGTTGAAGAAAAAAAATTGTTTAAAGTGCGTGTCCCTCCTTTAATCGGATCGACTTGAAACTTTGCAAAAAAAAATTAAATCAAAAAATTAAAAAAATGAGAGATTAAAAAATATAAAAATTCATTTCCCCAATTTGCATAAAAGCTATAGAAACTTTTGTATTTCACAACAGGTTTGTAAGAAATTTTAACGAAAAATTTCGCTTTTGAATCATCTTTCATCAATATTTCTAAAACCGAAAATTAACAAAATTTCATTTTCTAAGCACTGCTGTTGCCGTTGCCACATATATTCATGGTGATGATGATAATACTCGAGCAGTTCGACGTACAATTATTCGATATTTAGTTTTATGCCAAACTTTTGTTTTAAGAAATATAAGTGTACAAGTTCGTCGGCGATTTCCAACTTTGGAAGCAATTGAAGCAGCAAATTTAATGACATCTGAAGAACGGCTAATAATTGAAGAAACAACCGATGAATATACACAATTTTGGATTCCATCAATTTGGGCTGAAAAACTTTTATGTGAAGCACGAAAAAATGGAAAAATTCCATCTGATCCAATTGCGGCAAATATTTCATCAAGAATTGATGAATTTCGTATACATTTAAAAAACATGATTTTATTTGATTGGATTCCAATTCCGTTAGTTTATCCGCAGTTGGTGACATTTTGTGTTCGATTGTATTTTCTTGTTTGTCTTTTTACCAGACAAATTGTTAAATCTAAAGAAGCTGCGCTTCCGGTAAGGATTTTTATGAGAGGTCTATGATGATTTAACTTTGGTAGTTCCTTTGCTCGATTTTTCTCAAACATAAAATATGTTACCAATGAAATTTAAAAAAATCGACCAAGAAAGTTGAAAAAAGTTGAATCCACTTTGCCAAAAATTAGTGTAAAAAGTTATGTTCCATAAGTGCTCTAAAAATTTTGGTTTTGCAAAATTTGCAAAACTGAAATTTTTAATGATTTCAGAAAATTCGAGAGAATGTTCTAGAATGTTTTGGAAAATTGCTAATTTAAAGTTTCGCGGTGGTTTGGTGCACTTATGGAATTTAGTTATTTCCCCTAATTTTTGGCAAAGTGGATCCAACTTATTTCAACTTCTTTCAATCTCGTTCAACTTATTTTTTTCGCATTTCATGGTAAAAATTTATAAGAAATATCTGGAGTTCGTTAAAAATTATTACACCATTAAAATCACTTTAAAGCAGAAAACAAAAGTTTTAATAATCGCAAAATTTCAGGATTCACCAATTTTTTGGCTTCCAATTACAACCATTATCGAATTTATTGTTTACATGTAAAAATTCTTTCTCATTTAATTAACTTAATTTTATGCAAATTTTTTTATAGGGGTTGGTTAAAAGTTGCTGAAGATATGCTTCATCCATTGGGGGAAACATTTGGAGGAAATTTTGAATGCAACCATATAATTGATACAAATCTTATCACTGGTTTATCACTCGTTGATAGTGGTTCAAAACCGCTTCCATCATTGAGAAAAGATGCATTTTGGGATTCAAAAACCATTGCACCACTTTACACATTTGAAACTGCAAATCGAGATATTTTTACCATGACTGGAACGGCTGCAAACGTTAAGTAAAAGAACATTTTAAAAATTTATAAAAAATATAAAATAATAATTATAGTTATGTTCAAAAAGTTGATAAAATTATTATGGTCCCACATAAATCAAAGCTTATAAAAATGACGCAAGAAGAACAAGTCTGTTTAAAAATATGCAAATTTCAACTTTTTAAAAATTAAATTAATTTTAGGATAAATCATTTAAAAAAGTTGATGTAAAAAAGTATAATCGTAAATATCAAAGATTTGAAAAGCAAAAAATGAATATGGACGAAAATATTATAATTAAAAAATTGAGAAAAAAAGCCGATAAAGAAGAATTGGATCAAATGATGGTTAAAACTCCGATAATTGACGATGTAATGCTTAAATTATAAAAATTTTTTGTTTATAAAAGAAATAAAATGTAATATTTCATGGAGCTTTTTCTGACAAAATTTTAAAAACATAAAATATTTCAAATGTCTTTCGATAAAGAAAAATTCATTGATGTCTCGTAAAAAATTTTCTTTAACAAATATTATGTTAAAAAAGCATACATAAAATTAAATTTTTAAAATTACTGGAACCACAAAACTACACATTTCTAACTTTTTATTTATAGTTTTTAAACAAAACTACTCCTTTTGTTTTACTTTTTACAACATTATTGAATTTAAAATTTCTATTTTTACTTACAATATAAAATTATCACATGTAATGGTAAAAAATTAAAATGTTCAAACATTGTTTTCTTGTAACAAATTATAACAAAATGGTGAATTACAAAATTTTTGAATAATAGATTCTCTTTTAAGTGTTTCAATGATCAAAAACACGACGCTTTTAAAAACGGTGTTATAAATCGGCTTTTTTCTTTACAAATTTGCTTGTCTTTCTTTTTTCTTTAGCTTTCTGCTGCTTATTTCATAGACTTTTAAGCAACTACATATGTTGTTTTTACGTCTTTCGTCAGTTTTGAATGTTTTGGATTTTTGAAAACGTTGGAGAAAAGAAAAATTTTTGTCATTTATCCATTCATTACGTGTACAAAGAAAACGTTTATTAAAACGAAGGGATAAAACGTGCATTATTAAATAAAAAATAGAAAGAAAAACTAAAAGCGTTTTTAGCGTGTTTCTCTCCATGCCAAAGTAAGAACAAAACAGATGGATTTTCTTTATTTATTTTTCTTTTGTTTGTATATTTTATTTATTTTTTTTAGTAAATCGTCAGAAGGAATATAAAAGTTCAACAAATGAATATGGCTTTCATCTTTTTTGGGGATTTGTAATTCATAAAATTAAATTCAAGCACCAACAACATTACATTATAAATCATTTTTAACAGCATTTTGATGTAACACATTTTTGATGGAGTTTAATGGTAAAATATATCTACGAATAGTATGAATAAAAATTAAAAAATTCTGCATTTTGCCGATTTTTTGTCATTTGTTGAATTCGATTTCAAAAGATATTTGTAGGAAAAAAATTTTTGATTTCCACATTTTTTCTGCTTTTAAAAGACATAAAAAAAATTTTCAGTGCGTTTAATGAGAAAAAAAGAATTACTGCAGTGTTTGTTGACTTTTTTAATATTTTAGTAATGTAAAAAGAAATCTTGTATAATTTTAAAAAAAACAGAGAAAAAATTTTTTTACTCATTTAATTTTTAATTAAAAATATTAAAACTACGTAAGCAACACTTTAGCATATGCTCGATTTTAATACAATCATTTCTAAAATTATCAGCAGCATAAACAATAAAAAAATTTTAAATTTTTTTGTCATTTTTGAAGAAAATGCAACTTCGAACAAAATTTTCATCAATGATGATGTAATGCTTAAAATATAAAAATTTTTTGGATTTCATTTATAAAAAAAATGCAATATTTCACAGAGCTTTTTTTCTAACAAAATTTTGAAAAACATGAAATATTTTGAATGCCTTTTGAAAAAAAAATCCATTGATTTAACGTCGAAAATTTTGGTTTACAAATAATATGCAAAAAAAGCATACATATAAATTTTAAAAATTACTGGAACCACAAAACTACACATTGTTAACTCTTTATTAATGTTTTATTAACAAAACTAATCCTTTTTTTTTACTTTTTACAACACTTCTTAAACTTTTATTTTTGTTTACAATATAAAATTATCACATATATTTAATGGTAAAAAAATGAAATGTTCAAACATAGTTTTCTTGTAACAAATTATAACAAAATGGTGAATTAGGAATTTTTTGAAAAAAATAATCTGTTTTAAGTTTTTCAAAGATCGAAAACAAGACGCTTTTTTAAAAACGGTGTTATAAATCGGCTTTTTTCTTTACAAATTTGCTCATCTTTCTTTTCCTAAGCTTTCTGCAGCTGCTTATTTCATAGAAGCAATTGTATATTTTTTTTCGTTTTTCGTCAGTTTTGAATGTTTTGAATTTTGTAAAACGTAGGAAAAAAGAAATTTTTTGTTTTTTATTTATTTTTTACGTGTACCCAGGGACGTCCAAACCAAAAGAAAACGTTAAATGATCGAACAAAAATCTAATTAAAACAAATAGGAAAAAGAAATTTTTCTTTAACCTTTTATTATATTTTTCTTCTAAAAAATTTTCACAGCTGCTGAAAAGAAGACATTTCGAAATAACATTTCGAAAATGGCGGCAAAGAAAAAACCACAGAGAGCGTTTTTAAAAGACAGAGCTTCGTTTTTGCTTGGCATATATGAAGGTAAAAAGTGAATGGAAAGAAAAATTGATTATTTGTTTGTTCTAATGTTTGAATATTTTATAGTTTTTTGAAATAATGGATGTTTTTAGTCTAAAAATTTGGTAATATCTCTGAATTAATTAATAAGTGTTAAATCAGAAATGCTTTTCACTACTCTCCCAAATAACACAATTTAAACAATAATATAAGGTTGTTCCATAAGTTCGTGCCGCGCTTTCAACGGTTGGAAAGTCAGAACTTTTTCATCAGGTCAGACAAAAAAATTCTGTCTTTACATTATGTATAACTCGATGGGGCGAGCAAAATCTTAAGACAGAATTTTTTTGTCTGACCTGGTGAAAAAGTTCTGGCTTTCCAACCGTTGAAAGTGCGGCACGAACTTGTGGAACAACCTTATAACAAAAACTTAGAATAAATATGCAACAAAAAAAAGTTTTGAAAATTATTCAAATCACAATTTTTATTAAATTTTAATTTTAATTTTCTAAAAAAAAACTATTATAAATAAAACTAATTAATTACAAAATGACATTTTCATAGTTTATATAAACATAAAAAAACGAAATAAAAGAATAAGCTTGATGTAAAAAAATCTATCGCTTTGATTGTAGTTTCAAATGCAAAAATCATTTAATTTAAACAATTTTTTATTATGCAACAAAGATATCATAGAATATGGGTAAAATATTTAAAACTGTTCCATCGATTCTAAAACCGATGTAAATATAGGCTTCTGCAACTTTATTGATACACATTTTTAACAAAAAAATTTAAAAAAAAATTGTTTTTTGTTAAATCAATAAAAATTTCAAAAAAACAAATTTATGAAAGAGCATTGCAGTCTTTGAAAAGTGACTGAACAAAAAAATTTGCCGATTTTTTGTCGTTTGCTGAATTCGATTTCGAAAGACATTTGTGGTGAAAAAATTTTAATCTCCGCCTTTTTTGTGCTTTTTTAAAAAAGACATAAAAAATTTTTCGATGCGTTCAATGAAAAAAAAAGAATTACTGCAGTTTTTGTTTTTTTTTAATATTTTAGTGATGCAAAAAATAATATTGTGTAATTTAAAAAAAAGAGAGAACAAAATTTTTTTACTCATTTAATTTTTAATAAAAAATTTAAAAATATATAGCAGCATATGCTCAATTTTAATACAATCATTTCGGAAACTATCAGCAGCTTAGATAATAATTTGTGAATTTTGAAGAAAATGCCATTGATCTATGAACAAAATTTTTTATAGTTTCGTACGACTCAAGTATTCTTACATTCAACAGTAAAAATAAAGAATATAAAAAGTTCTGAGATTATCCACAAAAATTATAAAAAGAGGTTATGCAGTTTTTCGTTCATTGATAAATTTTAGATTCATTTTTCGTCACAAAATCAATGAGTTTTTTTTTTATTTATATAATTTTTGCAGCAATATTAGTTTATGCATAATTATATAAATTTGTATGATAAAATAAATTATTGAAAATTTCGTGAACTATAATACGGTAAAATTTTTTATGAAATTCGAACCTTAAATTAGCAAACTTTTTTTCATATTATGCTAAATTTCTTTTTTTAAATGTTTTTTTTCGTAATTGTTGTAATACGACATCGGTCACAATCATAAAAAGTGTCTTTCATTGTTTGGTTTTTCGTTAAATTTTCTGTTTTTTGCAAAATGCACATCTGAAACAACAAAAACTTTGTTTTTTTAAAAGTGAACGAAGACAAAATAAAATATTTAAAATTTTGACATCTTTTTGGAGCAGCTTTAAAAGCGAAGAAACACTATAAATGACTGAACAAAAATCCAATAAAAACAAATAAGAAAAAAAAAGATTGAGAAGTTTTTTTCTTTAACCTTTTATTATATTTTTCTTCAAAAAAAAATTTCATAGCAGCTGAAAAGAAGACATATTGAAATTTTGCCGCCTCCTTG
The DNA here is from genome assembly GCA_963922195.1 of Panagrolaimus sp. PS1159. Lineage (NCBI taxonomy): Eukaryota > Metazoa > Nematoda > Chromadorea > Rhabditida > Panagrolaimidae > Panagrolaimus > Panagrolaimus sp. PS1159. The sequence continues at coordinate 1,792,076 of CAWUHW010000008.1, forward strand.
TCCGCCGCCTCCTTGTCCTGCCGCCTCCTTGTCATAGTGGTTAGTGCTGAGGAATGTCGACCGAAGGGTCCCGGTTCGACTCCCCCTCGGACGTGCTGTTGATGAAAACCCGGAAGATCCCGGGTTGGATTCCTCAGCAGCCATTGGGGCGGTGGGGCTGGGTGCTCGGTGGATCCGAGGTTAAAATGAATTCCATGGGTGGATCCCAGGTTAAAACGAATTCCAACCCTTCGAACACTCTATAAAATAATCATATGAAGGCTTTCTTGTAAACCAGCACTGTGTTAATACACTTTAATGTGCACCACAAAAACCACCCTCAAAAATTCGGCTAGTGTTCGGGGTAGCAGCAGTCCAAAAAAAAAACATCTCTAAGATTACGACAAAGAAAAAACCATAGAGATCGTTTTTAAAAGACAAAGCTTCATTTTTGCCAGGTATAAATGAAGGTAAAAATCGAATTTAAAAAAATCGCTAATTTCTTTTTTCTTTGAATATTTTATAGTTTTTACAAATAAGGGATAATTTTTGTTTAAATATTTGGTAATATCTTTGAATTAATTAATATGCGTTTAATCAGAAATGTTTTTCAAACCTTCATAAATGCAATATAAAAAGAAAGTAATAAAAGCTTAGAATAAACATGTAACAAATTTTGAAAATTATTCAAATCTCAATTATAACGTAAAACAAACGAAAGATAAATTTTAAGTAGATTTTTAAATTTTAGTTAATTATGAAATTTAAACAAAAACAAAAATAATATTTTGACAACATCAAATTTGATGTAATTAATGGGGAACAAGATATCGATGAGAACAGACATTAAAACTGTGTTTGTCAAAATGGTTGAAATACATATTTTAAAATGTCCGTATCTAACGGTGGATGATTAAATAAGCTTTTGACAGATCTTTAAAATATCAAGGTCTTGAAACTGTAAAAGACAAACGTATCTATTTGTTAAGAATAAATATGCAACAAAAAAAAGTTTTGAAAATTATTCAAATCACAATTTTTATTAAATTTTAATTTTAATTTTCTAAAAAAAAACTATTATAAATAAAACTAATTAATTACAAAATGACATTTTCATAGTTTATATAAACATAAAAAAACGAAATAAAAGAATAAGCTTGATGTAAAAAAATCTATCGCTTTGATTGTAGTTTCAAATGCAAAAATCATTTAATTTAAACAATTTTTTATTATGCAACAAAGATATCATAGAATATGGGTAAAATATTTAAAACTGTTCCATCGATTCTAAAACCGATGTAAATATAGGCTTCTGCAACTTTATTGATACACATTTTTAACAAAAAAATTTAAAAAAAAATTGTTTTTTGTTAAATCAATAAAAATTTCAAAAAAACAAATTTATGAAAGAGCATTGCAGTCTTTGAAAAGTGACTGAACAAAAAAATTTGCCGATTTTTTGTCGTTTGCTGAATTCGATTTCGAAAGACATTTGTGGTGAAAAAATTTTAATCTCCGCCTTTTTTGTGCTTTTTTAAAAAAGACATAAAAAATTTTTCGATGCGTTCAATGAAAAAAAAAGAATTACTGCAGTTTTTGTTTTTTTTTAATATTTTAGTGATGCAAAAAATAATATTGTGTAATTTAAAAAAAAGAGAGAACAAAATTTTTTTACTCATTTAATTTTTAATAAAAAATTTAAAAATATATAGCAGCATATGCTCAATTTTAATACAATCATTTCGGAAACTATCAGCAGCTTAGATAATAATTTGTGAATTTTGAAGAAAATGCCATTGATCTATGAACAAAATTTTTTATAGTTTCGTACGACTCAAGTATTCTTACATTCAACAGTAAAAATAAAGAATATAAAAAGTTCTGAGATTATCCACAAAAATTATAAAAAGAGGTTATGCAGTTTTTCGTTCATTGATAAATTTTAGATTCATTTTTCGTCACAAAATCAATGAGTTTTTTTTTTATTTATATAATTTTTTGCAGCAATATTAGTTTATGCATAATTATATAAATTTGTATGATAAAATAAATTATTGAAAATTTCGTGAACTATAATACGGTAAAATTTTTTATGAAATTCGAACCTTAAATTAGCAAACTTTTTTTCATATTATGCTAAATTTCTTTTTTTAAATGTTTTTTTTCGTAATTGTTGTAATACGACATCGGTCACAATCATAAAAAGTGTCTTTCATTGTTTGGTTTTTCGTTAAATTTTCTGTTTTTTGCAAAATGCACATCTGAAACAACAAAAACTTTGTTTTTTTAAAAGTGAACGAAGACAAAATAAAATATTTAAAATTTTGACATCTTTTTGGAGCAGCTTTAAAAGCGAAGAAACACTATAAATGACTGAACAAAAATCCAATAAAAACAAATAAGAAAAAAAAAGATTGAGAAGTTTTTTTCTTTAACCTTTTATTATATTTTTCTTCAAAAAAAAATTTCATAGCAGCTGAAAAGAAGACATATTGAAATTTTGCCGCCTCCTTGTCCGCCGCCTCCTTGTCCTGCCGCCTCCTTGTCATAGTGGTTAGTGCTGAGGAATGTCGACCGAAGGGTCCCGGTTCGACTCCCCCTCGGACGTGCTGTTGATGAAAACCCGGAAGATCCCGGGTTGGATTCCTCAGCAGCCATTGGGGCGGTGGGGCTGGGTGCTCGGTGGATCCGAGGTTAAAATGAATTCCATGGGTGGATCCCAGGTTAAAACGAATTCCAACCCTTCGAACACTCTATAAAATAATCATATGAAGGCTTTCTTGTAAACCAGCACTGTGTTAATACACTTTAATGTGCACCACAAAAACCACCCTCAAAAATTCGGCTAGTGTTCGGGGTAGCAGCAGTCCAAAAAAAAAACATCTCTAAGATTACGACAAAGAAAAAACCATAGAGATCGTTTTTAAAAGACAAAGCTTCATTTTTGCCAGGTATAAATGAAGGTAAAAATCGAATTTAAAAAAATCGCTAATTTCTTTTTTCTTTGAATATTTTATAGTTTTTACAAATAAGGGATAATTTTTGTTTAAATATTTGGTAATATCTTTGAATTAATTAATATGCGTTTAATCAGAAATGTTTTTCAAACCTTCATAAATGCAATATAAAAAGAAAGTAATAAAAGCTTAGAATAAACATGTAACAAATTTTGAAAATTATTCAAATCTCAATTATAACGTAAAACAAACGAAAGATAAATTTTAAGTAGATTTTTAAATTTTAGTTAATTATGAAATTTAAACAAAAACAAAAATAATATTTTGACAACATCAAATTTGATGTAATTAATGGGGAACAAGATATCGATGAGAACAGACATTAAAACTGTGTTTGTCAAAATGGTTGAAATACATATTTTAAAATGTCCGTATCTAACGGTGGATGATTAAATAAGCTTTTGACAGATCTTTAAAATATCAAGGTCTTGAAACTGTAAAAGACAAACGTATCTATTTGTTAAATCAATAAAATATTTAAAAAAAAATTTATAAAGGAGCATTGCAGTCTTTGAAAAGTGACTGAATAAAAAAATTTGCCGATTTTTTGTCTTTTGTTGAATTCGATTTCGAAAGATATGTGTTGTGAATAAGTTTCGATCTCAGCTTTTTTTTGCTTTTAAAAAACACAAAAAATTTTTCGATGCATTCAATGAAAAATGCATTTATGTGATTCTAATGATTAATACCAAGTATTTTTTCATAAAACATTTTTACTAGAAAAAATGATTAAAAGCTAACACTAATCTGCTTATATTCGAAAAACGATTTAAAAACAATAATAAAAAATGCTTTTGATTCGTCGTAAAGAAAAAGGGTGCCATAAACGTCGTATTTACAACTGAAATAAATATTTTTTCAATTTTACGATTTGCTAACTTTTTACTTACAAGAGAACCGATTAACATGTGATTTTTCTTTTGAAACCGGACCTATTTTAGAATACTCCCCTGATATTCAAACTTATTTTCCCAAATTATGAGCTGCCCCTGCCCCGAAAGCTAATAATATAAAACAAAGAAATCCAAATTTTTTTAATTCATTTATTTTTTTAACGTTAAAACTGTCATTGCCAAAGTTTTTATATAAAAATAAACCTTTTTTGTAAATATCAAAAATGTCTTATACGTTTTCAAAAATGTTCATTTGCATTTTTTTTTTGGTTTTTCAAGAAAATGTTGCTGTCAGATTTAAAAAAATTTTCAGTCATTTAATTTGAATAAATAAAAACAAATACAAATTATCGATGAAACAAAAAATTCAAATATTTCGTTACGTTTTAAGCTCATAGTGTATGAAAAAAGTTTGGAAGACACTGCACTCATCAATGTCCCTTTTCTTCATATCCTTACTATTTTCGTTATTAATGTAATACTTTTTTTCATATATTTTTTCTCTTTTTCGTTTATTTTTAAAAATTGTTTACTTTTTTGCGCTTTTTTTGTAACATTTCTGTCTAATGTTTTACAAAATGTATGGCTTCTTTTGACATTTTTTTCACAAATACTTTTTTGCGTTGAAAAAAAATTGAATTTTTATGTTTTATCTTAAAAAACGCAAAAAAAGTTTTCAACGAAATGTGTTTGTTTTTTGAATATTTTAAAAATTGTTAATAACACTTCACATCTGTAGTTTTTCCAGAAAACTTTGCTAAAAGTATTTTTGCCGATTTATGTTTTGAAATTACGCTTAAAACAATGTGTGCTATTACTGAACAATTTTAATTTTGAAAAATATTTGATTAATCCAAAAATTATTCAACAATCAATAGAAAAATATTTATAGTATCATTAAATTATTAAGTAAAGATATCCAGAAACTTTTAAACATCTTTTTTAATATATTTCACATTATTCAATTACATTTAAATTCACTTTTACAACCTGCATATTTCGAAATTTCATCAAAAAGATAAAAACTCAAATCATGTCAGATGCTAAAATAAAAGTCTTTTTTAATTTAAATTTTTGACATTTTTTGACAATATTTTGTACATTTTTATTAATGTCCAATCATTGAATTCTGTTAAATTTGTAAAATTTTTTATACAATTATTTTAATTTTTAAAACGATCACAAATTGTTGATGAAACGAAAAATTCAAAAAATTTTGAACTGAATATTTGAAAAAAACAAAACATTCATCAAAGTCTTTTTTTCGTACATTTCATGTCTTTGCTTTTAATGCAATAATTTTTTTTACATATTTTCTTCCTTTTTAAAGACAGCTGTTGCTTTTGCATTTATTTCGTAACATTTCTCTTTAGAAAATATGTTTCTCTGATTTATAATGAATGACAAATCAACAAAAAGAAAGCGGCAAAAATTAATTTTTTTGCAAATTAAATTTTTAGTTTTTTGAATATTTTTAAAAATCAGTAATAACGCTGCAAAACTTATGTAAAAAAAGTCTCATAAAAGACGTTTAATGGGTATTTTAAAAATTTATTAAAGAATTTGAAAATGGTTTTTTCAACAATTTTTATTTAAAAAATTGTTGGATAAATCCATGAATTCTTGAAATGTTAATAAAAAAACTATACATCCAAAAATTATCGAGAAAATATCCTAAACATCTGTCTTTATAAATTTTCAATCTTCCAATGATATTTAATCCACTTAAACACCTTCTTCTTTTTTTAATGGATTTAATGATGCCAAGTTTACAAAGACTAATAAAGAAATTATTTCACTTTCAAGTCTTTATAGGCAGTTTTTGAACACCTTTTTTTTCTTTTTTTAAAGTATTACCGATTCAATGTATATCTATGAGATTTGTTTCTTATCAGTTGTTTTTTATTGATATACCATGTGAAGTTTATTTATACAATATTTTACGACCTTTAAAAATCAACAGCAAGATTTGAGCTCTGCGGTGTCATTCATTTCTTATCTGCTTTTTTAGAGAGTGTCATTTCCTTGTTCCTTAAAGATAAGAAAACTAGTGTAAACAAAATGGCAACAAAAATCATTAATGGGAAAGCACCAGACAGAAAAATCGTCCTTTTTAATGAAGGGTACTTTCCCTTTTTTTATTTTTAACCAAATTATATTTTTATAGTAATTAAAACTATACTTTTTTAATTCCAAAAACGATTTTGTATTTTAAACTTAAACATTTTTGGGATTTTTAATATTTTTAGCTTTTTGAGATTTATTCTTTATAATTTTAGGTAAAATGCAATTCAAATTTTTTTACCTTTTTTTATTTTTTTGTCACATAAAATTTATAAATTCATCAAAAATTTTATTTATTGTTCCTTCATTATCCAATTCTTTACAACTTCAAGCAGGAAGATTAGCGGATATATTAGTTTTAAATGGTCATAATGTTGTAAGCTTGTTTCATATCGAATCAGAAAAAAATTTTATTGTCTTGGCAAAATGTATTCTAACAGTATTGGCAAAAAAAGTTTTTTTCACTCTCTAAATGTCCTTTATTAGATCTGTAACTTTTCTTTGCCTAATGCTGTTAGATAACACTTTGCCAAGCTACTGACAACAAAATTTCTCTGTTCAATATGGTTTAACATATTTTTAAAATATTTACAAATAATTTGCAGACATTTTTTATACCTGAATTAGTAAGCATAAATAAAGCAAATGGAACAAAGCTTGCAAAAATTATAAGAATGGAAGGATTTCGCGATAGATTTTTGGAAAGTTTAAGAGATTATGGTGAATTATTTGATCCAAATACCAATACATTTTATGCCAGATTTAAACTTATTTCATCACAAATTGATTTTTGTGGTGATGTTTTAGAAAGGATTGATGAAATTGAATATTTAAAGCATGAAGTATTTGATTTAATTTTAAGTAATCAAATTGATTATTGTGATGTTGCATTAGCACATTATTTTGAACCAAAAGCATTTGCATGGATTTCTACGGGGCCATTACATGAAAATAATAATTATGTTCTTGGTAAGTGATCGAAAAGAGAAATTCTCTCACGCCAGCCCGCCCTTTTCAAAAAAAGGGGGGTTGCGCGCAAGCTGCATTTAAAAAATAACTCTTTTGACTTCTTTTTTTCAAAAAGAGCGGATTTTTGCTGCAGCTTACGTGCAACCCATTTGCTTTTTAGGTCTGACATGTTTTTTCATTTTCCATTTTTTTAATACTTAATTTAGGTAAAAAATACCTTTTTTCCAGGATAATAACTTATGTTTTTGTATCATTTTCAAACTAAAAAATTCCCTTTAAAGTTGCATTATTTGACCAAAAAATTGAGGTATTAATTTTTTAGGTATTCCAGCAATGCCAAGCTATTTGCCAACTCTTGAAGATTCAGAAAATGGCGCTGAAATGTCGTTTCCCGAAAGAATCCACAATTTTTGGAATTGGGTGTTAGCCACATTTTTACATCGTTATGTGTCATTCAGAGTTAGTAATTTTTGGTTCTCACTAGTTTTTTTTTGACAAACTCATGCTGATCCTTTCTACATTATTTTGCCTAAAATTTTTAGGTAAATCGATTATTCCAAAAACACATTTCTCCCGATTTCCCAAATGTTGATGAAATATGTGCAAAATCATCACTTGTTTTTGTAAATAATGATGAATTCTTGGATTTTGCTCGACCAATTTTGCATAAAACAATTTATATTGGTGGTGCAGGACTTCAACAACCAAAATCTTTAACACCATTTTTTGAAAATATAATGAATAAAGGAAACCGTGGAATTGTTTTAGTTTCATTCGGGACAGCCGTTTATACTCCATCATTTTCAATTCAAAATCGAAAAGAAATGTTTAAAGCATTTTCAGAATTTCCAGAATATCATTTTTTAATGAAAATTAGTTCTGGTGATAATGGCACAATTGAATTGGCAAAAAATATATCAAATATTGAATTTGTTGAATGGTTTCCACAAAGTGATTTATTGCATCATTCAAATATTAAAGCATTTATCAGTCATGGCGGATTTAATAGTGTTTTAGAAACAGCTCGAACGGGCATTCCTGCAATTATTCTTCCATTCTTTTATGATCAATTTCGAAATGGAAAAATGCTTGAATTTCGTGAAATGGGAAAAATAATTTCAAAAAAAGATTTTGGAAAAGAAAGTTTAAAAAATGCATTGAAAGAAGTTTTATATAATCCAAAGTAAGGGCAAATGTCATAAAAAATTTTTCCTTTGGCTGAATTTGCAAATCTGTCAAAAACATTATTATGCTTGATTTTCAAGCTGGGATATCAAAAAATAATTTTTTTTGATGTGATTTTTCGTATTTTTTCAAAATTATTTTTAGATACAAAAAAGCTGCAGAACGAATGAAAAATTTAATCACCAAAAAACCGAATCAACCAGATGAGACTTTTCTTAAATGGATAAATTTCCTTCTTGAACAAGAAAGTCTTCCAGAATTAATTCCAATTGGAGCTAAAATGAATGTAATTTCATATCTTTCATTGGATGTTATTTCAGTATTTATTTTATGTTTTATATTATTTATTTGGTCCATCAAAGTATGCCTTAAAAAATTGTTTTTTTCATTTTCTTTCAAAATTAAAGTTGAATAAAATGTTTGTTTTAAAGAGCAGAAAACTGAAAAAAAAAGAAACCAGAGCCATTTTTTATTTATTTATTGAATTTTTATGTTCCATCTATTTCCTAACTAATATTAATAATCGAAAGTTCAAAAATAAATTTAAGAAACAAAAATCGTTTTAACATTAAAAAGCCCAGAAAAAATTAATAAAATATTCCAAAAAAAGAGTTTTGTGAAAGAAATACGATTGAAGAGAAAGAAATGTAACATTTTTATGTTCGTTAAATAACGCATCCTTTTTTGCTGCGCTTTTTACTTTGTTTATTTTTAAGCAACATTTATTTCAAAATTTGCAAAAAAGCACGCGCTAAAAATAAATGTCAGTGAAAAGTTTGCGATTTGCATTGAAACTTTACGACAAAAAATATCGTTTTATTTTTCTTGTCGTTCCCTTTTTGCAGTTGAAAAACTTTTTTGAAAAAGAAGCAAAAAAATGAAAAACTTTTTATATAATTTTAATATTTAATCATTTTAATGTAAGTTAAAAATGCAGCATCATGTAAAAAGAAGTTTCATTAAATCATTTACCCTGATAAATTGGTGAAAAACAGATTCATTCTATTTAAATTTAAATTTAAATTTTTGGTTTTTAACAACAAAGAATATTTTAATTAAATCATTTGCAATGATAAATTTGCGATATATTTTCTACTCTGTGAAACTTATATCGTCTTTAGGCATTGTTAAAGATTTTTTTCACTATAAATATCCAGAAAAATTGTAATCTTACATAAAAATAACATTAACAAAATGCATTTTAAAATGTTCAATTTAATCTCTAAAGTTTACAACTTGAAGATTTTTTATATTTGCCATTAAAAAATTAAAGAAAGCACGCTTTTGATCTTTTACCGCTTTTGGCACGCGTCAGCAAAAGATCACAGGATTTCGTCCATTTCGGCACGTGCCCCTCCCCGCTGCTGACGTCCTTGAAACAATCTTGTTCAAAAAAAGATACAAATTTATTTTCTTTTTTGATGTTTGTGCACAATTAATTTTTTAGGAAAAAAAGGAAAACATTTTCTGCAAATAGCTTAAAATAAAAAAAAAATACAAACGTTTTATTATTTGAAGCGAAAAGTAAATCACGTTTGAATCAGATGTTCATTCAAAAAATGGCTTGGCATTGTGTTCTTTTTCTTTTTTCGTTTATAAAAATTTTTTAAACAAAAACAAAAAGAACACAATGCCAAGCCATTTTTTGAATGAACAAAAAGAGTGGACTTGATTCAAACGTGAAATGTTAAAACAAAATTTTTGAGTAAATTTAAATACGAATTTTATCGTAATATTCTGATAATTAGATTGCAATATAATTTTTAACGTTTTTATTACGCTTGAGTAATCACAGATTTTTTAATACTGTACAAAATCAGCATGTCTTGTTTTTAAATGTTTTTTTTTTTTAATAAAAACATTTGTGCAAATTTTTGAAACTTTTTTGTTTACTCTTTCAACGACTTTATAAGCATTTTAAAAAATAACATCACCAAAATATTCAAATGGAAATTCGATTTTTACAATGCAACGTTTTTATAAAACTAATGTGGCAACTTTTTTCTTCCTTTCACATTTATATTTGTTGTGGCGAAGGTTAAAAGAAAAAATGGGTGGACAACATCATTTTTGCAAATGTCTTGAAATTTTCCAATGAACAAATGCGTTTTTTGGTTATTATACGGCTGAATAAAAGACAAAAAAGAAAGAAATGCCAACAATTGTAATTATAAATATTTTTATATGTTGAGAAAAATACTTCGAAAAAATTATGACGGACGTTTCTTTTAATATATAAGTGAATAGTACAGAAAAACAGAAATTACCTGCTCTCTTTTTTTCTACTTGATTATTATTTAAAACGATGTAAAAATTTAAAAAACTTTTGTAAAATATATCAATGAAATATTCAACGCATCTGTAAATGCAATGGCTTTTAGAGACATTTTGCTGCCCAACAATCGATATGCAGAATTATTAAAAGCAGTTCGTTATATGTTTTGTGTTGGTCAAACAAATCTTCAATGTGGTCTTAAAAACTAACAAAATTTTTGCAAATGTTCATAAAAAACGAGAAGTTTCTTATTTTTTTTTGAAATCTTTTTTCGATTTACGAAAGAAAACAAATTTGTGACATTTAAAAAGTATATGAAAAAGTATCTTCTTAATATATATTTTTTGTTTTATATTTTTGTAAATGCGTTGGAATTCGCTAACGAAAAAGCATTTATTTCAATTTTTCTTTCTATATTTTTGCAGCAATAGCAACAATATTGAAAATTCTGATAATATACTATGTTCATATTGACAAGATTGAAATGGATTCTGATTTGAATAAGTATAGTATTTTTTGTTTTTTAAAAACTTGCTCCGGGAACAAATTCAGGCGCACATAGGCTTAGGTGCACGCCACTCCACATCATCCCTAGGTAGTATCACAAAAAAGACATCAAAAAGATCATTAAATCTGGTATTTTGATATCATTATTTCTCTACAAATTTGACATAATAAAATATAAAAAATCGATGTTTTCAATCTCCTACAGTTATTTGAACACTAATAATATAAAACATGGAGATCAAAATTTTTTTAGTTCTTTTATTTTTTTAATGAATGAAACAAGTTAAATGTCAGAAAATAATAACATAGCAGAAAAAAATTTTACAATTGCTCACAACTTTTTGTTATTTATATCATAAAAAACTTTTGCGTTTCTAACAACGCCGAAAAACAGATCACATTTGACAAAAAAGTACCAAAATTGGGCATGTTTTGAAATCTTTTTGAGCAACAAAAAACGATGCAGCTTTGCAAAATGTAAAAGGAAAATTTTTTAGCAAAGTTCATTGGTTTCTTTTTTTGATACAGAACTGCTTTCACTTTTTTAATATTTTGGTTTTAAATGGTGTTAAGAAATTTAAAAATCTGAATTAATAAGTTCGATTTTTTTGAGAGAAGCTATTAACAATTATCTTCAACCTAAACGATCTTGAAACATTAAAAATAAAAAAAGCACCAAAATCTCTTTTATATTTATATTTTAAAATATATTTTTTAATGTTGTATAAAATATAAAGTATGATGGCAAACTTTTTTACTTTTTATAAGCAAAATTTTCCATAAAAAGCACAATTTTTCTTGCAAAAACAAGCATTAAATTCACAGAATTCCTCAGCTTTTTTTATGGAAGCGGAAATTTTAAAATGTTACTTCTTAAAAAATAAATCTTAAAATGTCAATTCTTAAAAATTTATTTCTTAAAAAATAAATCTTTTTTGACTGCACTCTTAAAAAAAATTTCTTTGAAAGTTACACCGCCAAAAAAATGGCCCAAACTTTGCACATTTTTTATTTTGTCTATAAAAGAATTGTGTCTGTCGTTTTTCGAAGTAAAAAAAATATTTTTGTTACAACTGAAATATCATCGCAATTTCGTAAAAGAAATAACGAAGAAAAAAGGGGATGTGCAGTTTTTGACAGCATTGTAAACAAAAAATGGAACTAATGTGACAATCGTTTCTAATGAAATTTTGTTAGAAAAATTTAGCATTTTCCAGCAGCATCATTTTTCAAGAGCTTTTCAAGCATAGAAGTTTTTTATGTATCATTGATATAATTTTCTCTGAAACGCATTCATTTTTTTTAAAAACTTTATAAATTAATCTCTCTCAAAAAATTGCTGACAAATGCTTTTGACATAAAAGAATCATAAAATCTTTTTTATTAAATTTAAATAAAAGAAAAAGTCAATAAAGTTGAGTAAAACAATTTACATATGAAAAATGTCATGATAGATAAGATATTTTCCATCTTCACCACGTTTGAAAATTTGTGCATACCATCCATTTTTGGATGAATCACTTTTATGTTCAAATGCGCCACCATAATGAACAAATTCTCCATCAGATGTTGCAACAGCAGGCTTTTCTTTGACATCAAAATCCGAGAAAGAAAGTTTAACAATTTCTTCATTCTTTTTTAAAATTTCTAAAAAGAAAAATATTTTATTAAAATTTAAACGACAACGGTGCTGTATAGCCGATAGTGATAAGACACAAGTGTTGAGTTTATCACCAAAAGGAAGATATGAACTTTATATTACTGTAGCATATCTGTGGTGCAGTTGCACATGCTACAGCACAAGATATTTTGGTGCTGCACCATCACACATTAATGTGATGGTGCAACACCGACATCCCTTTCCCATCACCTATGCTATACCCTATATCCGAAAAACCCCCCATACTAACCATCATGTCCATAAGCAACCCATTTTCCTTTTTTAACAAGTACAGCATCTGGATGATAGAGAGAAGTTAAACCTTTTGCATCAGATTCTTTACAATACTTTGTAAATTGATTATGAAGTTCTTTGCTAACTTTATCAGCATCTAAAAATGTATATAAATATATATTAACATATAAATAATGTAAGAAACATACCTGCTTTTGAAGAAGCCATCATACGTTGAATATTATGCTTTGGAACGCTTTGTAAATTGACAGTAAAAGTTTTTGCAAATTTAAGCATTAGTTGAAACAAAAAGATCAAGAATAAATGAGTATATTGTTTTGAGCGTGTATCTAAAAATTATTGGATTATATATTTGACAAAAAAGAGAAATGTTAAAAATATACGCACAAATAAAAACGGAAAAACGGTTACAAATAAACTTTAAAGTTGAACGCGGAAAAAACTAAAATTTTTACGTTGAAAAACAAAAAAAAACAATGTTGTTGAACGAAACTAAAAAAACGTAAACAACAACTCTTTTAAAAATGTACACAAAAAAAATGAGCCCTGTGAAAAAATCTCGCTTTAAATATTTTTTGTTTATTGATGTTTTTCCAAAAAACAATCTTTGTAGTTTGGTTGCCTTAAATTTCTTTCTTCCTTCTTTTTGACAATGAAAAACACAAAGTTTTTACAATTTTTTTTTCAGTAAACACAAACAAAAAACAACCAATAAAAAATCAAATAAAGAATTAATGAACTGACCAAGCACGGTGAGTCGACTCCGTTATAAATTGTCCATTTGGAAAAAACTTCGCTTGAGTCCGCGAACACTTTTTCCCATATTAAATCTTTAAACATAAATTCTAAAGGCGCAAAACACTTTAAAAATAAGCTTTTACTGCTAAAAATTAGCAAAGGGGTACTAGAAGCTATGTTTGCAGGGACTAAGAAAAATATGGATTCTGGAGCCCAGGATTCAGAATCCAAAACAAAAATTTCTTCCAAATGCTTTAAATTTGGTATCATTAAGTTCGTCTCGGCGAGTAGATTACAATGAATGTAAAATTGATCGTTGTAAAAGGCTTCAAAAGGCTTCAGTGATCTAAAAATAAATGTTTCAAAAAATTTTTCGCCTTCTGTATTTCGATTCTGAAGCCTTTTACAACGATCAATTTTACATTCATTGTAATCTACTCGCCGAGACGAACTTAGTGATACCAAATTTGAAGCATTTGGAAGAAATTTTTGTTTTGGATTCTGAATCCTGGGCTCCAGAATCCATATTTTCAGTCCCTGCAAATATAGCTTCTAGTACCCGTTAGCTAATTTTTAGCAGCAACAGCTTATTTTTTAAGTGTTTTGCGCCTTCAGAATTTATGTTTAAAGATTTAATATGGGAAAAAGTGTTCGCGGACTCAAGCGAAGTTTTTGCCAAATGGACATTTCAGCTCACCGTGCCAAATCTTAACTTAATACAATGACCAAATTAAACCAAAAAGCTCGCAGTTAAACTACCCATTTTAAACTGAAAAAACAGCCTTTTTTTAATTTCAAACAAAAAAATTCGACACTCATAAAAAATCCACAAACAAAAACAAGAAAAACTCTCCTTCAAAAATCATTGGTGTTTGCTCTTCTATTTTTTTGTTTATTAAAAAAAGTAGAAGGAAAGAATAAGGAAGGAAAGATGCAACATTTGGTCAGTTAGAAAAAAGGCCAAGTCTTAACTTAATACAATGACCAAAAAGCTCAGAAAAAATAAAACAAGATTTTTTTAAAAAAAATTTCACTTTGATTCATCTAATGCGCGCTTCAGATCTTTGAATTGAAAGTATGCTACAAACGCATTTTTTGTTCGAAAAATTTGAGAAAAATTAAAAAAAGGTCTAAAAAGACTGAAAATGCAGGCGATTCAATTCAAAGATCTGTAGCGCGTATTAGATGAATCAAAGTGAAATTTTTAGGGTTTGTTATCGATGAATAGGAGTACTTAAAAATGTATTTTGACAGTATGTGCACCGCTGCACCGCCGAGTTAAACATGGCGTAAAAACCTTTTTTAAAAACAAATTTACAAATTTTAAGCCAAATTTTAAGCAAGTGAATGCTTGCGAAAAACTCCGTTAAATGTATGCATCTTCAAAACATGCATTTTTTCCATTTTTGATTATTTGATCTCAAATAGAAAGAAATATTATTGTTTAAACTTTCACAATGAATTTTTTTAAAAGAGCTGCAGAGAAGACATTTATAGAAAGAGAAAACATTCTTATCAATCATCAATAACAAATGTAGTGTTGTCCATATAAAGAAAATTGTATAAAAATAAATTTAATCGATTGTCTTCACTTCTTTTTTTTAAAAAATTATGCTAATAAAATGTTACTAATAAAATTTTTTTACAGTATGCCGAAAACATTTTTTATTACTGATTCATTTCTTCTAAAACATCGATGTGAATGGGAGAATTCACATGTTGAAACTCCAGAAAGATTAGGAAAAATTATTGAAAAATTAGAAAGCTGTGGAATTTTAGATCAATGTGAAAGGCTTGAATCTCGAGATGCAGATGAGAAAGAAATTCAACTTGTTCATTCTAAAAAATATTATGAAACTATTAAACGATCAACGAAAATGAATTTGGTTTGTTTAATTTTTTTTTCAGTTATGTTTAGATTCTATTTATAAGTTATTCAGATTGAACTTGAAAATCTTTGCACACAAATTGAAGATTCATTTTTAAATCAATATACTTTTGATGTTTCTGTTAAAGCTGCCGGATGTGTTTTAAAGCTAATGGAAAATATTTTAAGCAATAGGTAATTTATAGGAGGGGGTTGTGATTGGGGACGACGGAACATTTGGGGATTTTAAGGTGATCTTTTTAGGGATTTTGTCTTTAGGGATAGGTTATTAGAGGATTGCTATGTCAGAATCCTAAAAATTTTGTTGTTAAAAAAAATTGCTCTGAAATCCTCGAATGCCCGAAAACAAAATACCTGAAAAGCCGTCCCTAAAATCTGATCTACAAAAGTCCCAAATATAAAATCCCCATAAATCGAGAATCCCCAAATTTCCGTCTAACGTGGCATAAAGTGAAGCAAAACTGATGCATCAAAAGATATAGCTCGGATATAACCACAAATATCCAAAAACATTAATATTAGTTTTTTTTTATTTTTAGTGGATCAAATGGATTTGCAGCTATCCGACCCCCAGGGCATCATGCAAATCCAATAAATGGTTGTGGATTTTGTATTTTTAATAATGTTGCAATTTGTGCTAAAAAAGCAAGACAAATGGGATTAAAGAAGGTGCTTATTATTGATTGGGACGTTCATGCCGGACAAGGCACACAGTATTGTATTGAAGATGATCCTGGAATTTTTTTGATTTCAATTCATCGATATGAAAGTGGAAATAAATGGCCAAATTTGCCTGAAAGTAATATTAAAAGCAGCTGTATGTTTCTAATTTGTAGCATTTTTTATGCTTAAACTTTTTAGACAAACAAACCCTAAACGTTCCACTACAAAAAATTGGATTGGGTGATGCTGAATATGCAGCATTTATTGATTTACTTGTTCGACCAATAATTGCTGATTACAAACCAGAATTAATTCTTGTTTCCTGTGGATTTGATGCTGGATTTGGAGATTGTGAAGGTGAAATGAATGTAACACCTGCTGGATTTGGACATTTAACTGGTACCCTTGCATCATTAAACATTCCATTAGTACTTTTACTCGAAGGTGGATATTTTGTAAACGCATTGCCGGAACATGCTTTTCATACTTTAAAAGCTTTGATTGAAAGAGCTCCAACGGCATTACCTTTGGGATTTCCAACATTAAAGGGTGTGGATAAGTTTTTTATGGAAACTTTGTTGACTATTATGAATAATGAAAAAGAGAGATTTCCGATGTTTAAGATTTTGTTGAAACAATTTGAAATTTTGACACAAAATAAAATACAAAATCAGGTTAGTGCTACAATTAGCTAAAGAAATTTCTAAATGAACATGAGTTTTTAGATAATTCCATTCACCGGTAAACCGAAATATACTTTACCCTATACCACCCGAGGTGCATACGATGTTATGCCAGATGTAAACAAATTTGATGATATCTTTTTCAATCAACTTCTGCCCCGATATTCAAATCCTCCCATCCGAAGTACAATTGATTTTACAAATGAAGCAGGTGCCATTGTTATTTCATGCAATGGCAATACACTAATTAAATTTACACCAAGCAAAAATAACAAGGATAAAGAAATTATATTTATTTATCATTTCATCTATTTACCTCTGACATGGCAATATAGAAGTGATTGGGAAATTTTGAAAGAATTAATATTAAAAGCTGAAGGCAAAAATGAAGCAAAATTGGAAGTGGAAAAATGTTCAAATTTGATTAATTCTGTTTTGCTTGAAATTTCATAGGAAAAAACTTGTTTTTTGAAGTGAATTTTTATATTTTATTTTTAAAAAGATTTTAAAATTTTACCCAAATAAATAAATACTTTTGATACTTGTATAGTTCTACATTTTTTAACTAAGAAATCTGTAATATTGATTGACTTGAATTTCCATATCCTTCATTTAAACTGTCATCAAATTTAATTGGAATTCACAAAAATATTTCGTCTCATCCAATTTTACGAAAAGAAAGCTTTGTGCAGCCCTATTTGCAATATGCTTGCCTGATTTTTTGGTGTGCTTGAAATAAAATAAATTTATTTTTGCTTTCAATAAAAAAATGCAAAAAAAGTGCAATTCTCAATATATTCTTCTGTTTTTTAAATGTGTTACTAATTTTGCTGTCATTTAAAAAATTCACAAAAAGTTCCTATTTGGAAATTGTCCAGGTCTGACGTCAGCACGTTAAAGGGTTTTTGGGGTCGAGCCAAATCTGATGGAACAAAAAATCAAAGGAAAAAAATCTGACAATAAGGGAAGGGTATCGGATTTTTGGTTTTTTTGCTGACGTCAGATCTGGACGTCCCCTTGTATAAATGATGTTTAAACAGCTAGATTTCCATTCCTTCGTTTAAAAAAGGACGAGCAATTCATGAAACAAAAAAAATGTTGGGCAAAGAAATGTTGCAAAAGCCAATTTTTAGTTTTTTTAGGAAATGAAAGACATATGTCGTTTTTATTTTGGAATATTTTATTGATTTTTTTAACTGCCTTTAATGGAGCCATACTGCTATAAAGCCGTCTTCCAAAAGTACACAAGAAATATGAAGACTTCTTCGTATTATTCAATAAAAATTGAAAAAAATTAAAAGGACTTAAACAATAATTCTGTGTGAATTAAAATTTTTTTATTTCCAATAAACACATGAACAACGACAATGACGTCTTAAAACATTTACTTTGCAGTTTTTTGTAAAAAAAAAACATTTCTTTTAATAATGCATATTTAATTTATAACATCATTTAACACAAATGGCTCAATTTAAAAAGCATAAAAACTGAACTTTACAGTAAATACATCCTTGATAGAAAAAAAAATTAAAAATTCAAAAAGCAACATTAACATTTTTTTTGAAAAAAAAAACCGAACATTCTCTTAAAAAAAGTCAGAGACACCGCTTGCTTGTAGCTGATTCAATTTTGTTTCACTTTAGGAAATGAATTAAAAACAGTGTTTTCCCGATGCTGGGACACAACGCCCAAGAACAGTGGAACAAATGTTCCAGCATCGGGAAAACACTGATTAAAAACATTCAAAAAGGACGTTTTTTCTCAAAAAAGATCAATTTTGAAATAATCCAATTTTGAAGAGAAGTGCGATTTTGAAATAATTCAATTTTGAAGAAAAGAGTGCTGATGATGAAAAGGATTTAATAAACACACTAGTTTTTTTTTTTTTTTGGACTGCTGCTAGCCCGAACACTGGCCGAATTTTTGAGGGTGGTTTTTGTGGTGCACATTAAAGTGTGTTAACACACTGCTGGTTTACAAGAAAGCCTTCATATGAATATTTCATAGAGTGTTCGAAGGGTTGGAATTCGTTTTAACCTCGGATCCACCGAGCATCCACTTTTTACGTCTTGGTGCTGACGGCTGGAATTCGTTTTAACCTGGGTTCCACCCATGGAATTCATTTTAACCTCGGATCCACCGAGTACCCAGCCCCACCGCCCCAATGGCTGCTGAGGAATCCAACTCGGGATCTTCCGGGTTTTCATCAACAGCACGTCCGAGGGGGAGTCGAACCGGGATACCGTTTGAAAATCGAGGAAAAATGCAATCGTAGGTGTCAAACATTTTAATATAAAAAAAGGTAAAAGAAAGTTTCGTAAGGCGCTTATACATTTAAAAAAAATATCTGTTTTTAATTATGTTTATTTCAAATAAACTACAATACACAATTGTATGTATTTTCTAACTGAGGTTTGATAATTTTAAAGTTGTTTTGTATTTGCTGAATATAAATTTAATGTGATTGCATACATACGGCTGATATAAATATCTAATTATTAATGTTTCCACCAGCATATATGTTGTATAATTAATAAGATTTTTTTCAATTTTTTTAAAAGTTGCAAACATTTTGGCCAATAATCAATTAGCTAAAAATAAAATAAAAAATTCAAATTCGTAAGATTAAAAAAATTTCTTTTTGCTTGCACAATAAAAAAATAAAGAAGACTGTTTCTTCCATTTTTCTTTTTCAAATGTGACTGTGATGCAAAAGGTTTTGCAGGCATTATGAAATCAACAATGATATTTGAACACTGAAATCAATTTTTTTTGCGCTAAAGTCTGTAAAAAATATTTCAGTTTTTTAGCACAAAAAACATCTTAAACACTGAAGAAGAAAAGGTGTAAAATAGCTAAAGCTGTCATTGTTTTAGAATATTTTTCGTTGTTTGAATATTTTTATTTACCAAAAAAATTACATAAAATTAAAATATTTGAAAATAATTATTCAAGTTGTATTTAAAATGTTGATGATGATTTTTCTTTCCCATTATTAAAAACAAAATTATTCACTTTTAAACCATTAATATTTAGAAAAATATATTATTTCGATATTCGAACCAGGGCTGTCCGGAACAAAAATTTTCATCCGGAATCCGGAACACGGAATTCCGGATTTTTTTTTGTCCGGAATCCGGAAAAATCCGGAACAATCCGGAACAAATTTTTTCAGACCTTATATAAAAGGCGAAAAAATTTTTTTTCGTCTATTTAATATCAAAAAACGATCATAACAGGCTGTATTTTAAGAAAAGTGAAAAGCTTTAAAGTAGAGAAGAAGTTTTGGTTTTTGTATTTATTTGTTTTCCCGCTTGTTAAGAAAATCAAACACAAATCATGGGTAAAACTTTGCCCTGAAATACAAATTTTTATTTAACATAAACTAAAATTTAACAAAATCAATGAGAAAATAACAAGAGAGATTACTACCAAACATAGCAAACGATTATGAACGATTATAATCTTTAAGAATCAAAATATTTCTATTTAAAAAAGTAAGTTGTGCTAAAGTTTCGGGAAGCATGGAGTTTCTAAGTTTTGTTAAAGTTTGACCAGTAACGCTGAAAGTTCTTTCAGATTCATCTGATGCGGCTGGAGCTGAATGATACTTCTTTGCTAACACTGATAATATTCATTATTTCAGAACAAAGAAAACAAATTAATTCAACCACAATAAAGGAAAAAAACATATAAACTTTTATTACTTTATAAAACAAAATTAATAATGTGATAATCCATAATTTTACGGTTTAAAACGAGTTGTTAAATTATTTTTAAATATTAACTAAAAGTGCAAAAAAATAGTATTTATACTTTAACGTAATATACAGATTGTTCCGGATTTTTCCGGATTCCGGACAAAAAAATCCGGAATCCGGAACTCGGAATCCGGAACGCAAAAAACGTCCGGAATTCCGGATTTCCGGAACACGGTCCGGAATTCCGGACAGCCCTGATTCGAACTATACGTCGGTAAAGCTCAATAATGTTTCTCGTCACGCCAAACCATAACCGTAAAAATAAAAACAAATGAATACGTGTTTTTTAAAAATGTTTATTTTTTGCAGTATTGTTTTAAAGAAATTTAACTGAACTTTTCAGGGACATTTCATTTCCTAATCTAAACAAAATTAATTCACTGTAAAAATTTAGTTCTTGATTGAATTCTGTGTTTTATAATATTTTATTCTTAGATTTTGATCATGCAATTTTTTCTCTGATTTTTCTATATTTAATCCGTTTAAAAATATAAAAAATTACTACATCATATTTAAAAACATTTGTAAAATTTAGCATTTGGTATTTACATCCTCAGTTGATTGAACTTGCTTGTACAATCATGTACGTATAACATAAATTAAATCTTTTTTGGTATTTTGTTTTTCGAAAAAAAAAAATAAAAATGAGTAAGCCAAAGAACAAAACTTAGTTGAAACATCTGATCACCTTCAAAAGCTTTTATTCAATTTTTTCATCATAAATGTTGCTTTCCTTTTTTTACATCTGTCCATAATTCAAAATGCTGTTTTAAAAAAGAACAAAATGGAAAAAACCTTTTTTTTTCAAGAGATGTGTTTCATTTTAAATTCAGTGTAAAAACATCTCCTTCAAAAAAAGCATTTTTTTCTGCTAAATTAATTGAAAGTCGAAATCAAAAGCGAAAGCGTATAGTTTTTTTTTTGAAAATTTTATTATTTTTTCAAGTAAACTAAAATAGAATGTTATATCAAAAATAGTTCAAAGGTTTTTATAAAATATTCTTAGGAATGTTTGGTATTTAATGGTTCTGAACAATATATTAAAATATATGAAATAAAAATTTTCACTATTTTGGAATTTAGTTAAATCTTTAACTTTACCATTAAAAAACTCTTCAACAAAGATTGTTAATCGAAAAATAAATTATTGCAAAAATACGTGTTCCAAATCCAAAAATATACATTACTACTGCAAAATTAAATTTTTTTGTGAAATCAGGAAATAAATCAAAAAATGAAATGAAAAGCAATTAAAACAAAACTGGAAAACGAGAGATTTTTAAAAAATGATAGTTTTAGACACAAAATTATGAAATTCGTACCAATTTATTTACAATAAAATTGAAAAAAACAGTTAAAAGATTGTGTATTTGCATTTTTGAAATTAAAAATGGGACCATGTGTAAAAGAAACATATTCAGAATGTTTTATGTAAATTTTGATTAAAGCTTTATGTACCTCAAAAAAAATACTAAAAATATAAATCAAATTTTGCAAAAAATAATAAAATATTTAAAAAAAGAAAATGTTAATGCATTTTTTGCATTTTATTTCATCCGCGTGAATAGACAAAAAATGAGAAAAATTTTTTTGCTCTTTTGAGAGAAATTTTTTTGTTGACTTTAGTAAAATTTCTTTTTTACGAAGTTTCGAAATGTGTTTCAAAAAAAAGTTGAAGGAGTGTCTGCTTTTTTAGTTGCAGCAAAAGCGTTACAAAATCGATTTTCGACATTAAAAAATTTTTCAAGCTGTTGCATTTTTTTAAATATTTTAGTTTTTGTCGAATAAAAATAAAAATCTTCAGAAAATTTAGAAAAGAGTTTTATTGTAAGCATCCCTGAAAAGGTTGTTTCTGAAAATGTTGTTCACTATTAAATAAATTTTTTATTTTAATTTTAAAGTTTTTTCAAGCAAAAAAAAATTAGAAAACAAAGTACTTTTGCAAAGTAAATAAAAACCCGATTGTATTATATAATTTCAACAAGTTTAAGCAAAAATTTTGAACAAAATATTCAAAGAAATTTATTTTTTTAAAAATGTGGAAAGCTTTTTTGCATTTGAATAAAATGCCAAATTGCTTATGTTTTTTTGCAGCTGTATTTCGAAATAAAAGCAGGCGAAAAGAATTTTTACAAAAAATAGATTTCTGAAAGATAAGCTTTTTTCCAAATTTCTTAAAAAACTTTGTCATTAGAGGTGTATTTGTATCTTTAAGGATTATTAAATGCGTAATTACAAAAAATTAATTAATCTTTATAATATATGATACTAATGATATAAATGATTGCAAATTGGATTTTGGGCAATTTTGGCTTGTTATGAATTTTTAAAATTTCATCAATATTTGATCAATTTTCATATACGGTAATTGGACAAAAATGGCCAAAATTTGTTGGCAGGGACCAGTTTTTTTTGATCTCACTTTTTTCCTCACATAATTTTACAATTTTGTAATTTTTTTTGTATTGCAAATAAAAAGTGTGATAGTTTTATTTGTGGTTAGCATTGAAAAGTTTATCTGTTAATCAACATGAAGCTGATAGATTACATTACTATTATCAAAATCAACGTTATCGTTCTTTACCGTAATGTTTTTTTTCGAAGAAGGCGTTTCTTGGCAAAGTGTCACTTTTTTGTTGGAGTTTTGTTTTTGTCTTTTTTTTGCTTCGAAACTTTTTAGAGTTTTTTTTTCCTTCCGTTTTCTTTTGTTGAACAATGCTCGGTTGATTTAGCCTCATAGTATCTGAGAACCTCGTAGTACAAAATACACATAACGAGTCTTCCCAGAATGCAAAAAAATAATTTGCCTGCAGCAACCTTTTTGAAAAAATATACTTTTTTATATACGTTTTTAATCGCATCGTTTAAAACTTTTTTTTAAAATGTTGTTTTATTTTCTAACTCTTATCTATCGCTTTTCAGTCAATCATGCCTGTATTGATTCGAGAACTCTTATTTGCAATTGGAAAAAAGCTCGTAAAAGATGGTGATTCTGTAGATGTTATCAAAGTGGCTCTCTCTGGTAAAGAAGCTTTAGAAGCAATGAAAAATGTATTTGCATCTGTTTCAACTCTTGAAATTGATAAGAAGTTTTGTGCTATTGGATGGGTAAGTTGTTTCTGTTTTTTTTATTGTTACACTCCCGTCCTTCAATCTTCGAACGCCTTTCACTTCACTTTTACATTTCTTTTAAGGGTGATCCATGCTGTAAATTTGGATTCAGAAATGATAAGCAGTATTTAAAGTTTTTGATGCATTGTATCGGAAATTCTGTTGCTGATCTTCGTGTTAAGTTTTCTACTTTTGCTGACACTCATCAAACAATTTATAATCCAATCTTAAATAAAATGCTTGCTCGAAGTCGCAAGTTCTTTTTTATTTGCTAATTTTTGCTTAAAAAATCTTTTTAGAATTACGTTCTTTCTCACTTCTTGTTGATGGTTATGCTGTTCGAAAATTCTTTGGCGAATTTCTTCTTCAATTTTCTTCAGCTCTTAAAAATGTTAAAATTCCAAGTGAATTTATGACTCGAACATTTCGTGATATCTTCAATCTTGATTCTGTAATTGTTTTGGATTCTGGAAATAAGAATCTTCTTTTATTTTGTTGCAAAACTACATCTCTTTCTTATGGTGGTCCACTTCCTTTTGCAATATTTAATCGGTTTGTTACAAAAAATCTTCAACACAGGTATATTTTTTACTCTTTTATAAATTTGTTTATACACTTTTTTACAATTTTGTTAGTACTCCATTATTCTCTACTAAGAAATTAATTTTTGGACCTCGATATCTTTATTCTCAACATTTGAATTATGGTAGATTACCAGATTTAATGAAATATTTCCCTGAACTTGAATATGTTAAATTCAATAATGCATTGTTGTTTTTCATTGATGACGTTCGTCGA
Organism: Panagrolaimus sp. PS1159; assembly: GCA_963922195.1. Taxonomy (NCBI): domain Eukaryota; kingdom Metazoa; phylum Nematoda; class Chromadorea; order Rhabditida; family Panagrolaimidae; genus Panagrolaimus; species Panagrolaimus sp. PS1159. The sequence goes on from CAWUHW010000008.1 coordinate 1,816,522, forward strand.
CTTATTCATTCTTACACTGAAATGATTAATGAATCTATCAAAGCTCCTGCTAAAGTTGTTGTAGAATTTTTCAAATATAATAGAAGTATGGGATGTCCTGTGAGTAAAACTATCATTTTTATTTACATTTCCTTTTTTTATTTTAGACTCTTGATTCTTATAAAGCTGATTATCTTGATAATACTTTTGAATACGATGAAGCAGTTTCTGCTTCCTTCTGTTTCCGAAAAAATGTTCCAATGGCTGGCTCTGAAGTTAGAGTTTTTGAAGTTTTATTCCCTAAAAAATAATTTTTAAATTTTTGTGTTTTACCGGTTTGAATAAATTTCATTGTTTTTTTTAGAATCTTCGGTTTTATTTTGATTTTTATTCAGTTATAATTTTGGTATTATTGAAATTTTCTTGCATATTAACATACTATTGTAAATTATGGCTCAAAAAGTTTAATCTATTTTTCAAAACGTTTGTATATCAATTTTGAAAAGGAAAAATTTTATTTTAATTTTTACTCAAATTTTTTCTCGACTTAATTTTGGGAATAGACCGTAGTCCATGGAAAAATTATTAAAAAAGTTGGCATATAAAACGATAAAATATAAAAGTTTTCATTTTTTCCCATTTACAAAAAATCATCATCATTTTTGTAAATGAATTCAATAAGAGCGTCTTACTGATTCAATAAGTCCACACTTTTTGAGTCTTGTTGAGCAAATAAATAAGACGAGTTTATTGAATTCATTTACAAAAAATGATGATGATTTTTTGTAAATGGAAAAAAATGAAAACTTTTATATTTTATCGTCTTATATGAATTTTTTTCATTGACTGAAAAAAAATTTCGGTCTTTCACTTTCTCTGGGTAAAAAATAGGTATGAATGCTTACCAGATTTTTATAAATTATAATTTATAAAAGTTTATTTAATAAAAACGTTCTATTTTTTTCAATATGATTTTTTTTATTTTTGTCGTTTTTTAATATTTAAAAAAATTTTTTTGTACGGAAAAATGGGTACTTTTATAGATTCCCCCCCCCCCCTTTTTTTAAAATTTTTCAAAGTCTTTTTTCTCGGGATTTTTACAAGTCCGAATTTCTTTTCGAACTTGTAAAAATCCCGAGAAAAAAGACTTTGAATAATTTTTGAAGTTGGAGAGAGCGATGAATGAAGCAACCGTTCAGCAAACCGATGAAGATTGAAAAAAAGCCAGTTTTGTGTGCTTTCTCTCCTTTTATAGCAATTTCGTTGATTTTGCTTGATTTCATGTAAATTTTTTCTTGGTGAATGCAAAAAACTTATTAATGATAATGCGGGGGGAATACTATAAAAGATGGCAACTGCCTTCTTTTATAGTATTCCCCCCGCATCTTGCAGTTTAAAAACACGGCAGAAAAAGTACACGGTAGTATTTGTAAGAAAAAAATGTCGGTTATGTAAGCTTCAGGGTGTTTTGAGAAATAATTTTTTGCAAAAATGGGGGGGGGGGGAATACTACAAAAGATGGCAATTGACATCTTTTATAGTATTCCCCCCCCCCCCCCCCATTTTCAAAAATATTTTTCAAAGAATCCATAAATTCATTTTCCGGTTTATTAATAATTTCATAAAAATCACGATTTGTTAAATTTTGAAGTTCATCCATAATTTGGAAAATGGGGAAAAAAAGTGAAAATTTTAGAAAGGGAAAAGTCATTTATATTGATGCGACTTATGCAAATTTTAAAGAAAAAGTGTAATTTTTTTTTCAAAATTTGTAAAAAAAATTTGAAAATGCGGGGGGGGGGGGGGAATACTATAAAAGTGCCGAAAAATGCTTATTGTTGTAACCATTAAAGGAAATCACAAAATTAATCGTTTTTGAGAATTTAATGATGGCTTACTTTAAAAGAAATTTATTAAAATCCAATTCGTTATTTAAAAGGAATGATAAAATTTTTAAAGATTAATCAAGATAAGATGACATTTTTTGTGCGCAATTTTTTTGATATTTTGAAAACTTTTACTGGAGGCGTATTTATAAGTTTAACGATTATCTGATGCGTAATTACTAGAAATCAGTTAAGTTTTATAATTTATGTAAAAAGGATGTCCAAAAATTTTTTATAAATAATGTTCTTTTAACCATATTAAAATGTTTCCATAGAAATTAAAAAAATTGCAAAAATTTCATTTTTCAAAGTAAAAGTAAAAAAAAAGAGCAAAACCATGTTTGCAAAAATATATTTTAATATTCTTGACAGATGCTTCCCTTTTTATGACAGCAATTTTTTTTCCAAAAATGCAATACATTTATTTAAAGACGGCGTTTTCCTTCAAAAAATAAAAATGAAATTAATACACATAAATGTGTTTTGGATTTATAATAAAAGCTATTTTTGAATATTTTATTTGTAATTTTTTTATTTTGTAATTTTTCTCTAATTTTTCTGCATTTAATCTGTCTAAAAATTTTAAAAATGACAACATCAAATTTAAAAAACAACATTTGTAAAATTTAACATTTGGTATTTACATCCTCATTTGATTGAACCTGTGTTTACTATCATGTACGTATAACATAAATTAAATCTTTTTTGGTATTTTGTTTTTCGAAAAAAAAAAACAAAAATGAGAAAACCAAATAACAAAACTTAGTTGAAACATCTGATCACCTTCAAAAGCTTTTATTCAATTTTTTCATCATAAATGTTGCTTTCCTTTTTTTACACCGTGTTAATTTGTTTACAATAAAATTTAATAAAACAGTTAAAACATTGTGTATTTGCATTTTTAAAATTAAACATGTGTACCCTTTTAATGCAGAAACATATTCAGAATATTTTTTGTTAATTTTGATTCATGCTTTATGTACCTAAAAAAATTACTAAAAATAGAAATCAAATTTTGCAAATAATAATAAAATATTTAAAAAAAGAAAATGTTAATGCATTTTTTGCATTTCATTTCATCCGCGTAAATAGACAAAAAATGAGAAAAATTTTTTTGCTCTTTTGTGAGAAATTTTTTGTTGACTTTAGTAAAATTTCTTTTTTACGAAGTTTCGAAATGTATTTCAAAAAAAAGTTGAAGGAGTGTCTGCTTTTTTAGTTGCAGCAAAAGCGTTACAAAATCGATTTTCGACATTAAAAATTTTTTCAAGCTGTTGCATTTTTTTAAATATTTTAGTTTTTGTCGAACAAAAATAAAAATGTTAAGAAAATTTAAAAAAGAGTTTTACCGTAAGCATTCCTGAAAAGGTCGTTTCTGAAAGATAAACATTTTTGCAATTTTTTAAAGACTTTGTTATTGGAGGTATATTTATATGTTTAAGGATTATCTAATGCGTAATTACAAAAAATTTATTTATCTTTATAATATATGTATAAAAGGTGTACAAAAATTTTTTATAAATAATGTAAAATGCAGTAGCAATGCACTTTATACAATGCTACTCAAATCATTGTTCTAATACTGTCAAATTTGTAATTTATTTCATTACTATTGGAAAAATTTTGCAAAAAAAAGATACAATATTCAAAAACCAACATAAACCTTTTTCAATAAAAAAAATGAAATACTTTCGACAGCTGGTTCTCTTTTTTTGTCTTTTTTTTTTCGAAGAAACGCAACATTTGTTTAAAAAAATTATCGTAAACGTTTTTCTTCAATCGAATTCACATAAATGTGTTTCTCTTTAAAAAAAGGCTGTTTTGAAATATTTTATCAGTAATTTTCGATCTTCTTTTTTTGTATGATTTTACTGTATTTACGTATTTTAACAATATGAAAAAACAACAATAAGAAAGAAATTACTTTGTGAAAAATAACTTGATACATTAACATCATTTAAAAAATTTAACATTTAGTAATTGCATCCTTAATCGAATTAATTTGTTTATTTCCGTAAAGCATAAGTTAAACTTATAATTTTAATATAGTTTTTACAAAAAAATTAGTAAAAATTTTTTAAATCAAACGAATCAAATAAAAAAATTCAGTTGAAACAGTTGCTCAATGTTCAAAAGCTTTTATTTAGTTTTTGCGTCGGTTTTTTACATCCCTCTCCATTTCAAAATGCTGTTGTAAAAATAGCGACCGGCAGCCGAAAATTTTTTTTTAAAAAATCGTATTTCTTTAGTCAGATTATACTATTTTCAACCCTGAATAACACGAAAATAAAAATAAAAAAAAGCATCTGAAACCTCTAAAACGCCGTCAGAAAGTTTCATGAAGCAAAAATTTTTCGTCGAAGAAAAAAAGGAACACTTTTGTTTGACATTTTTTCATTCCTTTTTGCAAAAAAAGAATGCATTTTCTTTTGTTCTTTTTTTCTTTCCTTTTTTTCTTCCTTTTTTTGGGTGTTTTTTACCAAACTTTAGCTCTGCATTTGAAAAAATCTCATGTGCGCACATACGCGCACACGAGATTTTTTAGTATGTTATGTAATTTTTGACGGGCTTTCTAATGATGCTAAGCTTGAAATTCAAGTTTGATAAAGAAAAAAGTTATAGTTATAACCACAACAAAAAGTGGCATTTTCGGCATTTTTTCCGGCATAAAAAAAATTTTAAGTTGCATTTTCGGAATCAGCGTAAAATTTTAGGTATAGTAGGTCTGATTATTAGGGTGTAGCTAAAAATTTTATTTTTCTTACTGTAACGAAAAAAATGTCAAAGAAAAGAAAGGAAAAAGTGTTCCCAGCCGGTCTCTATGTAAAAAGGAGCAAAACAAAGAAAATATTTTTTTGAAAGAGATCTTTTCATTCCAAAAAATGCAATGTAAAGGCATTTTCTTAGCAAAAAAAAATGTTTTTTTTGCTTTATTAAAAAGAAATCGAAAGCATAATATTTTTTATTTGAATTTTTTATTTGGTATTTTTGGAGAAAGCTAATTAAGCTGGATTGTATATTAATAGATTTGTTTCAAATTTAAAAATTATGTATAAAAATAAATTAGCTATTTTTAAAATTACAATATTAATTTAAATTGTTCATTCTATTGAAATTTAGTTAACCCTTAAACTTTACCATTTAAAAAAAACCCAACAAATTTCGTTAATCAAAAAACATGTTTTTGAAATTATAAGTATTTCAACTAAAAATTAATCGGTGTTGGAAAAAAAATCAAATTTATTTGTGAAACTTTGAAATGAATCGAAAGTGAAGCTGTTGTTTGTTGGAGAGGAGTTTCTGAACTAGAAGTCAAGTAAAGGAGAATGGCGTTCCTTTTATAGATGTCAAAATTAGAAGGGGAAAGAGGAGTTAAAATTGTTGTGCAATATTGTGTAACAAAGTTACCATTACAAAAGCAATTGGTAAAAAAAACAATTTCTGCAAAAATGACAATGTGTTAGTTTTTTTTTTTTTTGATAAAACTGTAAAAAACTGTGCATCCTCCAGGGATTGAAAATGAGGCCGGCCGGCCTCGGCCGGCCCGGCCCGGCCCCGGGCCGGGCGGGCCTTAGTAATTCTGGCCCGCGGGCCGGCCGGGCCGCGTTAAGAAGCCCACGGGCCGGCCCGGCATATTTTTCAAATTTTGTTTTTTGGTAGTTTTTATGTTTGTGGTGTGCGCAGTACGCACTTTTTCTTTTTTCATCACTATGAATCATTGTTATATTAATTCATATTGATGAGAAAAGATGCAAAAAACTATTTTTTGCAAGCTGCAGGTTTCGAAAAATATTCTAAAAAACTTTTAAAAAAACTTGAAATATTTTAGGGCCGGCCCGGGCCGGCCGCGGGCCGGCCGGGCCGAGAAAATTCCGACGACGGGCCGGGCCGGCCGTCAATTTTTAGGCCCCGGGCCGGGCCGGCCGACTTTTTCGGCCCGATTTTCAATCCCTGGCATCCTCTTTTTTTAAAATTAAAAATGAGAATGCTCATAAATAATTGCTTTTTCGCATTTTTGTATTTGACTTTTGATGCAAGTTTTTTGCACCTGAATAAAACTAATAAAAATAGCAATCAATTTTTCAAAAAACAACAAAATATTAAAAAATGCTAAAAAAAGATGCCAAAGCTCAGTTTTTATTCAATTTTTTCATCTGGGAGGATAGACAAAAGTGTAAAAGATTTTTTGTTCGTTTGAGAGAAATTTTTTGTTGACAATTATAAAGCTATTTTTTTGACGAAGTTTCGAAATAAATTTCAAAAAAAGTCGAAGATGTGTTTTCTTTATTTTTTTGTTGCAGCGATTAACGTTACAAAATTCGATTTTTAACATTAAAAATTTTTTCATTATGTTGAATTTTTTTAATATTTTAATTTTTGTCGAATAAAAATAAAAATGTTCAAAAAATTTAGAAAAGAATTTTATGGTAAGCATTCCAGAAAAGGTCGTTGGATCTGATTTAAATTCGCTATTATATAAATTTTAAAAAAGTCCCACAAATGTACAAAATTTGAGAAAAACTAAAACTTGACTTTCTAAAACATTTATTGCCACAAATTTAAAAAACAGCTATTTTAACCATTTAAATTAACAATGTTTTATTTTTTAATAAACACAACTTTTAACAAATATTAATTAATAATCGGTGCAAAAACAGCATTTGCTAATCCGCAACTATTTACTCCACGTTTCATTTTAAGATATCCTGAATCACCATATAAAGTTGCCCAACTATTTTTAATTAACCAATATGTTTCACCATTCATTTCACCATATCCAACAAAAATCAAAACGGGCTAAAGTGCTACAAAAGTGTGACACTTTTTGAATGTACAAAAAATGGTTTTACGACAAATTTAAACTATCGTCTATTGTTGGATGTTGAAACTTCGTGCATTGTGATTCTACGCCTTTTTTGAAATTCTGGCACTTTTACTATTGAATTTCGTCTATGAATAACTTTTGACCATTGCTTAATCAAAAATCGACGATACGGCAAAACAAAATATAATGTTACCAAAAATTCCAATATGCAATGAAAACTTAGAATTGAAAGACAAAAACAAACAAAATTTGAAGAATTTGGAATTTCAAAAACAAAAAGTCCTGTCATAATTAGCGTTGGTAGCATATGAAATAATAAACAAACAAAAATTTGTGACGTTACAGAAATAATTAATGAATGGTGAATTTTTGATAATGAAGTTAATGAAGAACTTTTGTTGATAAGAGTGATAAAAAATATTGTAATTCCAATTCCACCAAAAATTATAAATAATAAAATTATAAAAAATCCGATTATATAAATTTTAAATGTATCAAACGAAATATAAATTAACGAAGGTTCATCAAAATTTTCGTAAAAAGAGTCATATTTTTTTGTTTCTAAAGTTGTTAAGCTAAAGTCAGTTTTAAGCAGAGTATAAAAAATTATTGCATAACCAAAAATCGAAATTATCCCTGCGGAACCAATAATAAATTCTTTTTTTATCCATTTTGTATAGGGTGAAGGAAAAACTGTTAAATATCGATTGATAATTGCTGTTATAAGTCCAATTCCATGATTCATTCCAGTTATTGCAATAAAAACTAAAGTCAAAGCCGTTTTTGTTGGATTTCCATTTTCTTTTATTAATGTAAGTGGAAATGCTGCCAAAGATGGAGATAAAAGAATTGGCTTAAAAAGTGCAAGCATTGTTTCAAGCAATAAACACCAAAGTGAATGATTAAAAATAAACCATTTATAAGTTTTTAACTTTTCAGATTGCGTAAAAATTGTATAAAATAAAATTATCCCAATTATCCAATCAATAAAAAATGTCACATTTGAAAAATAATAATAAAATGAGAGAACAAAAGAATTTGGAAGGGATACTTCTGATGCATTCATCAAATTTTTTTTATCAAATATCTTTAAAGACAAAATATCAACAACTACGAAAAACTGTTAATATATTTGTTTATTATAAAAAGTAAAAAAAAGAAAGTCAATAAATAATAATAAACTTTATTGAATAATTTATGTACGCATTCCAAAAATACTTTACCTTATATTTTACTATTTATAATTCAATTTTTAAAAACAGTTTTTTTAGTTGCAAAGTAAATTTTTTTTCTAATTCTAAGAAATTAAAACAGCTGCATTTATTAGTACCGTAATGAACGTGGCATATGAAAAAAAAATTTTGGAGAAGAAAGTGACAAATAAAAAAAAAAGAGCGGCAGCTAATCACTCAGAAAATTGCCAATTCTTATAATATCTGTTGCCGACAAAAATCAAAATCTTCTTCACAACTATTTTTTTTAATAGCAGTAAAAAATTTTGCATTTTCTTTTTTCAAATTATAAATGAGAATTTTAACTGCATTTGTTGAATTTTGTATTTGACTTTTGATGCAAGTTTTATGCACCTGAAAAAACTAAAAAAAATAGCAATCAAATTTTCAAAATATACAAAATATTAAAAAATGCGAAAGAAAATGCCAACGCTCTGTTTTTATTCAATTTTTTCATCTGTGAGAATAGACAAAAGTGTGATTGATTTTTCGTTCTTTTGAGAGAAATTTTTTGTTGACAATTCTAAAGCTGTATTTTTTTTGACGAAGTTTCGAAATGTATTTCAAAAAAAGTCGAAGATGTGTTTTCTTTATTTTTTCGTTGCAGCAAATACGTTACAAAATTCGATTTTTAACATTAAAAATTTTTTCATTATGTTGAATTTTTTTAAATATTTTAATTTTTGTCGAATAAAAATAAAAATGTACAAAAAATTTAGAAAAGAATTTTATGGTAAGCATTCCAGAAAAGGTCGTTGGATCTGATTTAAATTCGCTATTATATAAATTTTAAAAAAGTCCCACAAATGTACAAAATTTGAGAAAAACTAAAACTTGACTTTCTAAAACATTTATTGCCACAAATTTAAAAAACAGCTATTTTAACCATTTAAATTAACAATGTTTTATTTTTTAATAAACACAACTTTTAACAAATATTAATTAATAATCGGTGCAAAAACAGCATTTGCTAATCCGCAACTATTTACTCCACGTTTCATTTTAAGATATCCTGAATCCCCATATGAAGTGGCCCAACTATTTTTAATTAACCAATATGTTTCACCATTCATTTCACCATATCCAACAAAAATCATTGCATGTGAACCCAATGAATGATGAGCACATTCATCTTCACTCGGATTAAATACTCCAGAAGAATATTGATACATTCCACGTGTAACATTTACACCTTAAAAAATCAAAATCACTTTTTTTATTATTAAATACTGTGCGTTTTAAGAAAATTTGTTAAACTAAAAAATGTTCACCTCACGTTGGAATCAGCTGTTCAGTCAAAAAATGCTTTCGCATTGTTTTTTTTTCTTTTAATTTTTTTTGTTAAAAAAAAGAAAAAATGAGCATTATTTTTTACGATTATGTCTGATCTTATATTTGTTTTTTACATACATTTTTTACAAAAACTCTCTGCAATCCCACTCAGTTTTTTTATGCTGATTAATAATATTAATATAAAAAGGCATGACGTAAGATCAGGCACAGTTTTTATTGCTCGGTTTTTCGTTTTTATAACAAAAAACTTAAAAGAACACAATGCCAACCCATTTTTTAACTTAACAAAAAGAGTGGAACTGATTCCAACTTGAAAAAGTTTTTTAATGACTAAAACTGAAAATTTGGAATTTTTGAAAACACCATTTTTATGCCTAGTGATTTTAAAAACTGAGAAAATCCTGCTAAATTTCTAATTTTAAAGTATCATTTAAAAATCTTTTTTTTATGGATTCTTTTTGTAGTTACAATATTTCGTAATCAAGAAAAAAATGACAAACCAAATGAAACCGGTCCATGTTCGGCAACCCAATCAGCAATTTTATCTTCATCATTTCCAAGATATTTATGATTATCAATTTTTCTTAAATTTGCAGTAATATTTCGACATTCTCCTTTTCGGCCTGTATAATAATATAATTGTTCAATTGTTTGGCCTTTACTTTCAATATATCTAAAAAAACATTAAATCTTTTAATTATAATAAACTTTGCAAACAATTTTTAAAATGTTTTAATTATCTTTGAGATAATAATGTGTAAAAACATACTTGAAAGCCCATGGCCGATATCCACCACTGCATCCACGATTTTCAGAATCACAATCAATTAATTGTTGTTCAGATAATTCAATCAATTCATTTCGTTTGATTGCAATTTGTGATTCTACAGCGGCTGTAACAGAGAATGCCCAACACTGAAAAAAGTAAAATGGGGTAAATTTATTTCACAAAATTTCAATTATTTTCATATTCTTAATTCTCGTGTTTTTTAAATCCAAAATATTGAAATTTTATAAAAATGTCAAAATTCGAAAAAAATTTTTAAAATTTTAATTTCGAAAATTTTTTTTTCTGGTATTTTGATATCGAAAATTTCGATTCGAAATCAAACATAGAAAAACATACCGAACCACATTGCCCTTGATCTTTTACTCGAGTGACTTTTCCCTTTGTTCTCCAATCAACAAATGCAGGTCGACCTTTCCATGCTTTTTTTGATGAAGAAATTGATTGTTTATCAAAGATAACACCATCATCATTATTGCTGCTGCTGCTGCTGTCTGCTGATGATGAAGTTTTTATTGCAATTTTAACATCTTCAACAAAATCTTGATAAGGAATCAATCTTTCTTTTAATTCACTATCAGTCATTGCAGAAAATTGATTAATTTCATATAAAACATTTTCATCAGATTTTTGTCGATCTTGTAAATTTCGAAGATTTTCAACAAAAATATCAAACCGATATAGAGTTTCTGTTAAATTTGCATATTTAATGTCAAAATCTTTCAAGTATCGTAAAAATTGATTAATTTCATCTGGAATTGCATCATCAGGTGGGAAATGGGATGACATTAAAATGGATGGCATTTTTTCATTTTTGTCATGATCTGTTTTATCAATGACATGCTTTTTTAGGCAATGCCCTGTTAAAATAAGCAGCAAACATAAAATAAATAAAACAGTAAATAATTGAATAATTTTGCATATTTCACTAAAAAATTAGTAATTACATCTGTTTTTAACAGAAATTACTAAAAAATGCCATAAAAAAGCTTACCAAGAATTTGCAGCTTTTTGTTTAAGCTTTCTAATTTCAATATTTGAATTTCCAAAAAGTGATATTTCACTTTCATTTATTGGCTTCATAATATTAAATTTATCAAATAAAATCGAATAAAATAATTGAAACTTTTTTTATACCAAACTTTTTTGACTTGTGCCAAATAAATCAACCAAAAAATAGAACGCAAAAAGAAATTTTTTGCTGTCCCTGAAAAGTTCAGAGAAAGATGTATGAAGGGAAAAAAAGATAGGGAAGTCTTTGAACAAACACATAAAAAGGTGTATCAAAGCATGCTTTTTTGATTTTTCCATTTTTTTACCTTTAATGGTGTCATGGAAAAAAAAATCCCAAATAAAAACAAAGTGCAAAAAAGGGACTAGTGTTGGCGGTCTTTCAGTCTTCGGTTCGGTTTTTCGGTCTACATTTTCAGTCGACCGAAAATCTTTCGGTTCGGTCCAGACCGAAGACCGGACATTTTTCAATCTAACATTCTTCAAAGAAAATAATTGTATTTAAAAGATAAAAAAAATTGCACAAACACAGTGCTTTCTCTTTTTATGGATTTATTCGTTAAAAATAGCTTAAGACAGATGTTTGCTAAAAAGTTTTTGGAAAGCGTTGTCTCTATTGTAAAAAATGGACGATGAACTTGATGACTTTATGTGATACATATTCCATCTCACCATTTTCTCCGAAAATTCTTTTTTGTTATGCGCATTAGCAAAATGATGAAACGACAGCTGCAGAACAAAAAGTTTCTCATCCAAAAAAACATTGTGTGCTAAAAAATACAGAATTCAATCAAGAGTATAATTTTTACAGTGAATTAACTTTGTTTAGATTAGGAAATAAAATGTACCTGAAAAGTTCAGTTAAATTTCTTTAAAACAATACTGCAAAAAATAAACATTTTTAAAAAACACGTATTCAATTGTTTTTATTTTTATGATTACGATTTCGCCTAATGAGAAACATTATTGAGCTTTGTCAACGTATAAGTCGAATATCGAAATAAAATATTTTTCTAAATATTAATGGTTTAAAAGTGAGCAATTTTATTTTTAATAATGGGAAAGAAAAATCATCATCAACATTTTAAACACAACTTGAATAATTATTTTTAAATGTTTTCGTTTTATGTAATTTTTTTGGTAAATAAAATATTCAAACAACAAAAAATAATCTAAAAAAATGACAGCTTTAGCTATTTTACACATTTTCTTCGATGTTTAAGATTTTTTTTGTGTTCAAAAACTGAAAAATTATTTACAGACTTTAGCGCAAAAAAAAAGTGTTTCGTAAATAGTATTCTTTTTTTCAGTGTTCAAATATCATCGTTGTTTTCAAAATGCCCGCAAAACCTTTTGCAACACAGTCAAATTTGAAAAAAAAATGGAAGAGCAGTCTTTTTTGTGCAAGCAAAAAGAAACTTTTTAATCTTACGAATTTGAATTTTTTATTTTATTTTTAGCTACTTGATTATTGGCCAAAATGTTTGCAACTTTTTAAAAAGTGTATAAAATCTTATTAATTATACAACATATAAGACGCGGATATGAAAAATGTTTTTTTACCCCATTCAAAAAAGTTTCGAAAAAGACAAAAAAGCCATTTTGCCAAAAAAACGCGTTTTGTTAAAAAAAATCTCATTTTTTCCATACAATTGAAAAAAAAAATGTTAATGTTGCTTTTTGAATTTTTTATCTTTTTTCTATCAAGGATAAATTTACTGCAAAATTCAGTTTTTATGCTTTTAAAATTGAGCCATTTGTGTTAAATGATGTTATAAATTAAATATGCATTATTAAAAGAAATGTTTTTTGTTACAAAAAACTGCAAAGGAAATGTTTTAAGACGTTATTGTCGTTGTTCATGTGTTTCCTCAAAATAAAAAAATTTTAATTTACACAAAATTATTATTTAAATCCTTTTAATTTTTTTCAATTTTTATTGAGTAATACGAAGAAGTCTTCATATTTCTTGTGTACTTTTGGAAGACGGCTTTTAGCAGTGTGGCTCCATTAAAAGCAGCTTATAAAAATCAATAAAATATTCCAAAATAAAAACGACATATGTCTTTCATTTCCTAAATAACTAAAAATTGGCTTTTGCAACATTTCTTTGCCCAACATTTTTTTTGTTTCACGAATTGCTCGTCGTTTTTTAAACGAAAGAACGAAAAGCTAGCTCTTTCCAAACACCATTTATACAAATATGAATTTTTTAGCGGATTTTTTAAATGACAGCAAAATTAATTATACATTAAAAAAACAGAAGAATTGCACATTTTCTTGCACGTTTTTTATTGAAAGCAAAAATAAATTAGTTTTTTTTTTCAAACACACCAAAAAAGCAGGCAAGCATATTGCTAAAGCCGGTTTATTTTATTAATACTGCAGTGACAAAAACGTAATTAAATCACACGATTTAAAATATAAAGCCGTTTTGCACAACATTTTTTTTCATTTTTTAAAAATGTGTTGTAGATGTAATGTGTTGAAAAATTAATCAACATTCTTCATTTCATATAAAATTGTACAGTTATTTTTTATTTATACAGAAAAAAACAAAATATTCAAAAATTCACTCGGAAGCAGTATGTCTTTTAATTGTTGCACAAACGTGCAACACATTTTTTCTGTGCGTAAATAAACAATACCCTTTTGCGATTTTATGGGAGGAGCCCCTTCCTTCTTTTTTAGTTTTCAATAAAAAAATTTTCGCGAAAAATATATTTTTTCAACTTTGGGAAAAGAAATCAAAACGTTGCTTTTTTTGTTTTTCATCATATAAAAAAATGTCGTCTTTTTAAATATTTTAAAAAAACTTTCAAACTATATTATAAAACATTTTATAATTATCCACAAATAAGAAGGAAATAAAAAACTGCATTATATGGCATCAATTTCCAAATACAAAGCGACAAAAAAAGAAAACATTATTTATAATGTTTTATCCAATTGAAAATTGTCATATTTGTTTTTCAAGGTTTTGTACAAAAAGTGCTTTGAAACTCCTGTTCACAAAGTGTTTTTTTTGAAGAAACAATTAAATTGTTAGAGCACAAATTTTTATTTAAATATCAACATTTTTACCAAATTTTTTGCGTTTTGTGTCTTTTAAAACTTAAAATGGAAAAAAAGGATTTTTTATTTTTGAATTTACGCACTTCAAAAAAATCACAGTCCGAAATTTTCAATGAGAATGCCTTCATTTAACTTCATTTCATCGGCATTTTAGCACATTAGCGTTTTTAGTTTTTAAAAACGCTTTCATTATTGTGCCGAAATGATAATGTATATTGCAAACCTTAAAAATATTATTCTTGCTTTACAAAACTTTCGAATTGTTAATGAAATATTCAAATTAGGTATGCCTAATAACAAAATATTTTCTTGCATTGATGCGTTTTTAAGTCGATTTTATAAAAAAAGAGTGTGTAAGTTTTTTTATTGATCGCAATCCTTTTCTCTTTTTTTAAACGCATTTGTTTTCGTAAAAACGAAAGAAACTTTTAACACTTTGAGGAAAATAAAACTTGCAAAATAAAAGTAATATTTTTTTCTGTTATTTGATCTGACTCTTATTTTTATAATTTCGTCACTCGGATCACTGAGCTTGAAAAATTTTGTTAAACGTTTTTCAGTAAATCAATAAGGATTTATTAAAAAAAATATTATTAAAATTACAAAAGTTGAAAAGCATTTTGAATAAATATTGCATTAAAAACAAATTCATTGGGTGATTATTAAATTCTTTTCTTTCCGACAAAATGTTTATAAATTCAAATTAAGATTACTAATATTTTGCTTGAATAAATTTATAAAAAGTTTAAACAAAAAAATTAAAATAATCAGATAAGCGAAACTTTTTATACTTGTAAAGCTCAGAATTTTTTATGTAAAATTTTATCATCAACGTTTAACATATTTTTATTTTGTGCAATAAATGAGCTCTTTTTTCAAAGCAAACAATTGAGTTCTTCAAATAAATTTCTTTTTTTTTGTCACATTAGTTTAAATGGATTAAACTACAAACAAAATAACTGGAAATAGCGGGGTTGTTAAATTTTAATTCAAAACTTAATTAAGAGAAGAAAAAAGAACTGGAAAACCTTTCTTTTCAAATTAAAATTCTTTTTTCCTTTTGATAAAATTCAACTTTAGAAATAAGTAATAAAAATGTTGAACTTGATTAACGCAGTAATTGTTTTTGCGAATATCCGTGATCATTTTTATGTTAGTACTTAAAAAATTTTGTTGTTTTTGGCTACCTACTTAAAAAAGTTATGTTGATAAAAAATTATCAAAATTTTTTTGTTTTTATTAATTTGATATATTTTTGTAATGGATGTTTGAGAACTCCTGTTGTTGAAACTGCTCCAACAATTACCGTTGCCCCAATGATAAGTAAATTTTTATTGTTTTTACATATTTAATTTTTTATTAACTGTAAAATATTTATTTTAGCATGTCCTCCGAATCTATGTTCAACAGCTCCGATTATGAATATCATGAATACAGCAATATTTGGACCTGCAATAGCTGATGCAAATTGTGTTTATCGTATTTTGGTAACATGTCAACCGGCATTTACAACATTTTTACAAGTGAGAGTGCCTCAAAGATATATTTTAAACATTCTTTGATTTTGACCTTTTAAGCTTAGTGGAAGTGGAAATGGTGTTTTTGGTCCTCCAACAAATCTCCCCCAACGTGAAATAACATGCTCAACACCTGGTGATCCAACTGGTGGATATACATTTATTGATAATGCACCTTCACAACAAATTGTAACAAGTGTTTTTTGTACATAAAATTTCGATTTTAAAATTTGTCAAAAAAAAACGATCAATAAATCGTTTAATATTTCCTGCAAATTTTAATATTATTTAAAAAATTTGCAGGAATTAAAATTAAAATTTTAAAAAAATCAGCTTTTTTCGGATATTTAAAAAAGCTGATCATATTTGTTTAATTTTTTAAACAAATCTCATTCCATTTAAAATAAAACAAGTTCATTCTTTATTTTGCCAATCACTTATTAGCTGTTAATGAAAGAAAAACTTATTGAATTCATAAAAATTAGTTTTTAATAAAATTAAATAATTTATTTTTTATACCGAAGTCTACCAGAAAATTTCAATTTTTAGTGTTTCAAAACATTACTTTTTGTTTTCCACGCACGCTTTTGCTATTCCTTTTTTGTCATTTTACTTTCACAAAATGCAATTTTTTTGCTTTTATGAAATTTATCCGATTCTAAAAAAGGTTCAAAACAAATTATCGTTTTTGTTGTCCTTAAAAATTTGTGTCATCTGGTACACATTTGCGCAAAAAAACACATTTCATAATTTTTGTTTTTAAAAATTTTTAGATCGACAAAAAAAGGAAGAAGCAAAAGCTGTGTTTCTGTTTTTGAAAAAAAAAACAAAAGCCAAAAAAGGAAACACTCCTTTATTTTGCCTTACGTTTTCGTTGCTTTCAAAAATGAAACAGATGCAATTTTTTGTTTTTCGGAAAAACTTTATTCTTGTTCCTAATTTCTATTTTCTTCTTGTTTTTTTCGTTATTAACATAAAAAGTTGAGTGCAAAATACTTCTATATTAAAAATTTCTTTGAAAAAGCATTCAAAAAAATTAAAAATGTTTTTTGACAAAATCTAATTGAACAACTTTTTTTGTAATTCCTACTGTAATGCAGTTTTTTTTACATGTTTCTTGCAAACTGCAGAAATTTCACCACTCAAACTAAAAGGACGTGCACCTTTTATTTGGGGAATAAAAATGCAATTTTTTTTATTTAATACACAAGCAAAAAGCAGGCTATTATATAGATAAATCACGTTTATTTAATAGTTTAAATATTGCAGTGCAAGAAAATACAAGTCAAAAATCATAGATTTAACAATGTTTTTGCAATTCCGAACAATACTGTTTTTCAGTTTTAAAAAATGTTTTGGGCTCTTTATTTGATTGGATGTTTTTTTTTTAGGTGAACGGTCAAAAAAATAAAGACAAAAAAAAACCGGACAAAAAATAAATTTATCAAAAGCGGCAAAAAAGCGACACTTTGATAAATTTATTTTTTGTCCGGTTTTTTTTTGTCTTTTTTTTTTTTGTCCTAGCGCCGTTTTTTACACTTACAAAATTTGAAACACACAATTCATTTTCTCTAAAATTTTTATTTGACTGTGTTTTTTGTTATTCTTTTAACTGTTCATTATTACAGAATTCATTTGAATATGTATTTTTAAAAAATTGTCACAAGAAACAGTCATCAACAATTTGCCACGTTTTTACATTATTTTACGTTTTCGTGACACTTTTTTATATTTAATATTTTGAAATCATATAAGCAGAAACAAAATATTAAAAGAAACCCATATTTTCAAAATTTTAAAACTCCGTTTTTTCTACGTAAAATTTTATGTTTTTTATAATATTTATTATTGAATGATACAGTTTCAATTGTTGTTCTTTATTACGCAAAAAAATTCCTTAATTTTTTTATTTACAAATTAGTTTTTAAAAATCAATAAAATATTTTAAATAAAACAGCATCGATTTTTTTTGTTTCACTGAAAAATAGTAAAATAAAAAATAAAGTGCGCACACATTTCATTTTTATTTGTTTCGAAATTTTCTATGGAGACGTCTTTTTTTGCAGCCTTTTCCGTGTGCTGGACATACAAATATTTCAAAAACACGTCTTTTTTTATACACAAAAGTTGAATTTTCCAAATTAAAAAAGCATTTTTGTTTAAAAGTGAAACACAAGCATGCTTATACGCAAAAATATTAAAGTTTATTGGAGATTTTTAGAGTCAAAAACTTTAGACGAGGTGTTAACATAAAAAAAATATTTGTTTACAACAAATAAAAAAAGTTGAACGAAAAATTCAAAAAATTTGGAAAAAAATCCTTTTTTTCTGTCATTTGTAAAACAAACCAAAAAACTTGCAACTCAGACATGAACGCTTGTTTAATTATGACTGCACAGTTTCTTCTCTATAATAAGATATTTTAGCAAACAAATCATTTAAACAGTTGTAAAACATTTTTTTACTCATTTTTGTCAATTTTTTAATGTATAAGAACGTGTTAAAACATGCATTGTTTGATTTCTTTTTTTTTAAAAACAACAGACATGAGAAGCTTCCACTGTTTGGCGGCCTGACGTAGAACGCTACATTTTTATCCTGCTTCTAAATTTTATTTTTTTCTTGTTTTTCCTTTAAAAAAGGGTGTCAAAAAAAGGATATCAGCATTTAAATAAAAAATAATGAAATAAAAATCCTTATCAGTGCTGATAATGCGATTTTGGCGAAGTGCGTCAGGCCGCTATTCTCATGCCTGAAAAACAACTGTTTGTTTTTTTCCAGAGTCTTCGAAGATTCAAACAGTAAAAAATCAATAAAATTTTCAAAAATTAAACTTCAGACAAAAATAAAATTTTAAATAGTGCTACATTTTTTGAAAAAATCAAAAACACTGAGCCATTTTGAAACGTCTGTTGTTAGTGCTTTTATTTTACTTTTGCAAAGAAAAATTTTTTTGGAGAAATAATATAAGACGCCTAAACGAATTGATAAAAAACAAGAAAAACATTTAATTCCAAACTTCTGAAAAAGATTTAGAATTATAATTCTAAATTAAAAATCATGTGTTTGTGAAATGTTAAATGTCAAGTATAGCCGGCTTTAACAAATCTTATTTTCACGTTTGAATCAAGTCCACTCTTTTTGTTTATTCAAAAAATGGCTTGGCATTGTGTTCTTTTTGTTTTTGTTTAAAAAATTTATATAAACGAAAAAATGAGCATTATCTTTGACGACTGAGCCTGATCTTGTATTAATTTTTTTATGCTTTTATCATACACGTAAAAATAATCAGGGAAAAAAACTGAGTCGGATATCAGCGAGATTTTTTTAAAAAAGTATCTGAAAAACAAAACCAATAATCAAAGATGATGCTCACTTTTTCGTTTTTAAAAAATTTTTTAAACAAAAAAAAGACAAAAAGAAAAAGAACACAATGCCAAGCCATTTTTTGAATGAACATCTGATTCAAACGTGTTTTACAAATACAAATTCAAAAAATTAATTTTAAATAATCTTTATTGTATAACTTTTTAAAACAAAATTATTAAAGTGCAATAAAAAATGTTAAAAGCATAGATAAAATTGGAAAAATGGTTTTGTATGACATTCCTCCACTTTGTGGTGCTGGTGTTGGAATAGACATGCCTGGAATATCTTGACATTTTGCTTCACCATTTGTTGTGTTTGCAATCCAATCACAATAAACAGAAACACGATTATATATACCAAATTCTAAAAAAAAAGCTGTAAATATAAATGAAACTATAATAATGGAAAACAAAAATTAGAGCGCTAAATAAATTATTGGGACTCCAGTTTTGAATATCTAAAATATAAAATCATGAACCTGCATTATTATTAGCTGTTTCACCATTTTTTTTGGCTCCACCATGAACAATACCAATTTGATATAATATATCATTTTTTGCATAAAAAAATGGTCCACCAGAATCACCATGATCAATTCGTTCAGTTTTAGTTCCAGCGCATAAAACTTTATAATTTTGTTGTTTCCATTTTGCACAATCTTTTGTTAAAATTGGTACTTGAACTTCAATTAAGTTCGATGGAGTTGTAAAATCTTCTTCTGCTAAAAAAAAAGTAAAATGCCATTCAAGATAATGTTAGTTTCATATTATATAAATGTAACTTACAAGGATTAGTATCACCATATCCAACAGATATTCCAACATCACCATCAGATTCAACATAATTTTTTGCCAATATAACAGGTTTGATACCAAGTTTTGTACCAATTGGAAATTCAATAATTCCAATGTCATAGTCACTTATATATGTTCTATTCTTCCATCCAGCATGCATGTAACCAGTTGTTGAAAGACCATGGCTTTTTAGAAGCAGTTTTGTTTTACCGTTTCCAAAATTTGTATCAAGTTCACCATAATCAATAAAAGTAATTGGAAGACTAAAAAAAGGGGAATATAAATATATGACTTTTGATCAGAGAAGCGATTTCCATGTGATTACATTGCACATATCTCTGCTTTTCAAACATAATCATAAACAAAATTAAAAACTTACGGATCGATCGCAAATTCGATTGCTGATTTTTCAGTTGGGCGTCCAAGGCAATGTGCAGCTGTTAAAATATGACGATCAGAAATAATTGAACCAGTACACTAAAATTGAAATTATATTTTTTTAAAAACTATTTGTCATTTAAGGAAGTGGATGATTTGATACATTTTTCATTTTTAACGTTTTTTCACAGGAAAACGAGTTTGTTATAACCTTCCTTTAACTTCTCCATAAATTTACTATTCCTTTCGTTTTAGTGTGAAAAAACTTTAACTTCTCAATAACTCGTTTGAGTGATTACGGAGAAGTTAAAGTTTTTTCACACTAAACCAAAAGGAATAGTAAAGTTATGGAGAAGCAAATGTCGCGTTATAGAGAACCCCTTTTTCCTGTGTTTATAAAATGGCATAAATCTGACAAACAGCAAAATAACAATATAAAAGGACCCTGATTGTCAGGTTCATGCCATTATAAAAAAAAAGCTTCAAAACGTCAGCTCTGATGATAGTAAAAATTTAAGAAATGCTTACCAAATTACTTCTTATTTTCGGATAGCCAAAAAGAATTATTTCTTTAGTTGTTTCATTTGTGTAACCAGCAGTTTCCATTTGAAGACTGAAAAGACG
This sequence comes from Panagrolaimus sp. PS1159, assembly GCA_963922195.1. NCBI lineage: Eukaryota > Metazoa > Nematoda > Chromadorea > Rhabditida > Panagrolaimidae > Panagrolaimus > Panagrolaimus sp. PS1159. The sequence continues at coordinate 1,837,292 of CAWUHW010000008.1, forward strand.
AGGAACATTTGGATATTTATTCGGTGGTACAATATTACCATTCCAAATACGCTAAAAAATATTAGATCATAGAAAATGTTAATTATAGTAAAAAAAGTAAACTTACAGGTTGATTAAAACCATAACAAAGAATGCCGAAATTGAAGAGAAGCAAAACCAACAAAAATTTCATTGCCGCCGCCACTGTTTTTGTTGAAAACTAATGAATGAAGAAAAAAATGTTACAAATCCAAAACCTATATCATTTTTGGTGACTGAAGAATGATGCAATAATTATGCAAATTTGTCAATATTTGAATCAATGAAAAAAATGGTGTTCTATATTTATTTTTTATTTTTCACAGACATTAGCCAATAAACAATTTTTAGCACTTTCATCAAACTTCTTTCATGTGTTTCATTTTAAAAATTTTTTTCAATTCGTTTTTTAAAAACTTTAAAAAATTGAAGACTCATTTTTCTATAGAGGTGATTTTTATCAAAGCTGTTCTTCGTTAAAGTTATTTTAAACAAACAAATGAAGAGTGCTAACGCTTTTAATGTCTTAAAAAAATTTTTTTAATCAAATCTGGAAAAAAAAATTTCGGGGCTTTTTTAAGGCCCTGGGGCCGACCGGGGCCTGAAAAAAAAGCGGGGCCCGGGGCCTGAAATTTGGGCCCCCGTCCATCCTTAGGAAAAGACATTGGTACTGTTGCAAACAGTGTTGGAAACATTATTGATATCTTTGGCAAAATTTTTTAACTTTCAATGCCAAATGATGATTATTTGACTTTGAAATGAGTTAAAATTTTTAATTTTACTTTTTTTTTAAAAAATTGTCACAAGAAACAGTCATCAACAATTTGCCACGTTTTTACATTATTTTACGTTTTCGTGACACTTTTTTATATTTAATATTTTGAAATCATATAAGCAGAAACAAAATATTAAAAGAAACCCATATTTTCAAAATTTTAAAACTCCGTTTTTTCTACGTAAAATTTTATGTTTTTTATAATATTTATTATTGAATGATACAGTTTCAATTGTTGTTCTTTATTACGCAAAAAAATTCCTTAATTTTTTTTATTTACAAATTAGTTTTTAAAAATCAATAAAATATTTTAAATAAAATAGCATCGATTTTTTTTTGTTTCACTGAAAAATAGCAAAATAAAAAATAAAGTGCGCACACATTTCATTTTTATTTGTTTCGAAATTTTCTATGGAGACGTCTTTTTATACATTACAAGAAATATAACTACACTTGCCTTAATCCTAAACACATTTATACTGTCGAGGTCGAACGTTCAAAAGAACGGAGAAGAAAAGAGAGAAAACATTTTCTCGAAACGAAAATGTTGATGATTGAATGTGGACAGCAAAGACCATCACTTTTTTCCTCGACACTGTTGTGAATGGTCGGTTAATAAAATGCTCTCATTTTATTTTATTTTATTCTCGTTTAATAATTTATTGTTTCTACAAAACATGGATTAGTTATAACATAAGCCCCGCTTATGCATTATTGAGGTATAATTTCTGGTAATTGTTGTCCCTGGCAGCTTTGGAATATCAGTACCTCTTTGATTTATTTTTTCGAGTTAAGCCATGCTTTCTCACAAAATTTTTGTATAAGATTCGATGATAGTTGTCCATGACGACGTTTAATCATCAATAACAAACATTGTTATTTTGGTTTTCTTCATGATTAAAGCTAGTGGTTGCTTTATATGATTTTATTTAAGCATCGAATAAGCCTTGATTATACACAAAAGTCGAATCTCGGCTATGTATTCTTCGTGGATGGATTTCCATCTTGTAAAACCTATATCGTATTCTTCTTTAAGCCCCGCTTAGCATTATCTTGAAGGATTATATATGTTTTTGTTTCCTGCAATCCTCATTGGCCTTGCCATTGCGTTATTGCTTTAATATTTAAGTATAGTCTTTATGGAACACATGGTGTCATTGTTTTTATGCTTGTCCTTACCTTTGCTATATGCTTGCGTAAGTTCTTTAGTTTTTTTCGATACTTTAGGTGTCATGAGAAATCTGAACCTCAAATATAATGTCGCAGCCGCATGTACATATAATTTTTCAATTTTTGTTATTATGGATTTTCAATTTGGATTAAGCCCCGCTTTTTCTGTAATATATGAATATACATTTCATCGAATCAAACTTCGGCATATCTGTTACTAGGCCCTCGGCTATACAAGAATTTATTTAAAGCTGTATAAAGCTATCTCAGATAATTACAAATTTATGCGCTTGGATAAATCGCCTTTCATAAATTGAATTTATCATAGATGCCAATTTTCCTCATTCTTTTGCACACAGAAGTATATTCATACATTAAAATCTGCTTTGCACTTCCCATGGAACGTTTAATACAAAACACTTAAGCAACTTGTCAATCAATGGAGAAATATTATTAGATTCTGATCGTGCCCTAGCATTGCCATATCTGCTTCCTGAAAGCTACATGATAATTATTTTCTCTGATTACTACAATAATCATATCTATTTTAAAACAAAAAGGGTAACACCGCTTTCATTGAGGCTAAACAACAAGTGGTACGAATATTAATTACAACAAGTGTGTTTATCATTGATAATCTGCATTGTCTCAGAATATCGATTGTTTCTCAAATTAGAATCAAATTTTTGGATGCCCAAAGTTCCAGTAACTTCCGTTGGGGGCCGTACAAAATATATGTTCGATCAAACTTAAATGACATAGATTTGTCGATTAACACGTCGGAAACATTTAGTTAATGCATTGACAAATTTGGGTCAATGGCCATTTATTTTAAATGTTGTGGGAATATCACGAGTTGCAGTGGATCATCCTATTACTCGTTGGCACCTACACATGAAAAAATTTGATTCAATGACAGAAAGTAGAAGAATAGATCTTTACCTCCATATCCACATTAAAAGAAAGAAATTTTTCCTCTTATTTGCCAGGCAAAATAAGTTATTGGATATTATGGATTCAAATTACATTTTATTGGATCCCAAAGCACGTGGCCCGGACACCTTTAATGCTTACATAGGTAAACTGTATATTCCAGACAGTATTTCATTTATAGCTTCAACAGTAAGATAACACACATAACAAAATTAAGTTATTTTGTGTACAAAGAAACTAGTACTCCACCACGTGAGAGTTATCCTTTTTTTTTTTTACTGTTTTACGTCCAGCACAAACAAATAACAGTTAAGAATAATTTACGAACTTGGCCTGGTATTCTTTCTTACCCTTTTATTGGCTTGAAATTACCCTTCCGTGGTGTATAGGCTCTAAAATTAATTTTTTGTGAGATGACTAAAAATTTGAACAAATGCCACAAAAGATCCTGTCTTCCATTTTATTGGCAAATTGTTAATTAAAAGTTCTTATTATACAAACGAACAGAGAACTCAAGCTTTCAAACTTTTCGTTTTAGACGAATTAAACCATGAATAACTGTGATCCTCAAAGGATGTGATCACTTATGGGACACTGGTTTCGGTTATCTTTGGCTTACAATAAGCTCTAAACTAAATCAAGATAACGCGTTTCGTGTTGCAACTATGAAGCTCTTTCTTATTTGGTGAAAGGCTATATCCTATCAAAAAAGTACAAATATCAATCGTCAACCTTTTGCCTTGGCCGTCGGCATTTCACATTGCTGCAAGAAAGTATAACGAAACTTCGATATCAGAAAGACGTATTGAAGTTTAGCAGGGGCTTTGCACTTTAATTTTGTTGAAAAATCCTACCTTCTTTAAGGTTAATAGGAGGAAATTTATTGGAATTTTACTATCCAACGCTATGTTTTCTGGTGTTTTAACTAATTTTGATTACTGTACGTCGTTGCCTCTTCCTTAAGGCCTATGTAAACTAATAGTTCAGCCATGCTGAAAAATTTATGGAAAATTGGTTGTGTTGTAATAAAATTATAAATCACAATGCATTTTGTGATAAAAAGTCAACAAGTGATTGAGAAATTGTGGGTACGATTCCCATCAAATGCAACCAACACAAATTTTTTGCACCTTGTCCATCAGCGCTAGAAACTTGTTATAATTTCTACAATTCTGTACTGCCAACAAAGAGAAGAATGCATCACAAAAATTGTCGAAAGTCATCTGCCCCGAGCAAGCATAGACACCTCAATTGTGAACAAAACTTAAAAATTTCCCTACCATATACAGGGCTAGAGTTATTTTTTGCCAAATTAATAAACTCAGTGGCTAATATTCTGTTGGGTGGCAATCAAAAACATAAATTTCCTGCTAATCTATAAAAAATCTTTTACATTAATTGTTCTTATGTGATCCCTGAGATCAGAATTTAAGTACATTCCATCAGGGTTAAAACTCAAGAATGTCAAAAAAAAAAAAAAAAAAATCTGAATATGATGTTTTTGCAATTCACAAGGATTCTTTTCTTTCAGGAAAATATATTTGGAAAATCCAACAATGGTAGAAGATTTGAATCTTATTCACAAATCAGATTGATTCCACGGATCAATACTTACCACTATGCTGTCAAAGAAAACTTTCCAATAATTCAAAAACATGAAGTGTTGTTAAAAACCCTGCTAAAGGAGTTCCATTTAAAAGCACAATGAATACATGCTAGACACTAAAATTTTGGCAGGAATTTTAGTTCATTATTTAAAGCAAAGGTTCCTCGAGCTCTCATGATAAATCCACAGAAAATCGATTTGCATAAATTTGATTCCCGAAATCAGAACATTTAACTTCTCAAGGATTTATAAGTGAAATGGTAAAATTCAATTTTACAGAATTGCAGGGATTCTTTCTTTCTCTTAATTTTGAGCAAAAAAGTGACAAAGAATTCTTACGTTAAAGCTGGAAGAATTGGTTTCTTCCAACTCACACATGATTCATCATAAAATAATTCAGTTGTTTAATGTTGATTCCCGAAATCATAACTAAAAAAGAACATATTTTATAAAGCTGAATTTGACAAATTTTGGAGAAAAAGGGACCAATAATGAAACTAGTACTCATATTTGGCAATCTCTCGGCTCTCGGTCGTCCTGATTACTGTTCTTAAAAACAGTTTACCAAATACATGGAAAAACTTATCATCAATGGTTTGTATTATTAAACAAAATGCGTCATAAGAATGCCATTTTAACGAACTTCGATTATCATGCACTCGAACAAAGAGCCTGCTGTACACATTTTATAAAGTACCGTATCCCACGGATAACAATATAGCGTGCTTTCAATTCAACTTAAACTTTGACCGTATAGTTACAATATCATAGGTTGACCTGATCAACATATCAAAACAAATTGGTGAAATTTGTCTAAAACACAAACGAATAATTGCTGTTGACCTTGTCAAAGCTCTGCTGTATTCAGTGTTGAACTAGGCAAGTGTAGTTATATTTCTTGTAATGTATAATGATTATTTTTTACAAGAAATTTATTTTAAATTAAAAAATATATTATACATTACAAGAAGATATAACTACAAACCCACCCTCAATATTTCCCTCCCTCTAACAGCAGCACGCTTTTCCAAGTGCTTTCATTAAGTTCCATTATGTCATCGTATCCCCTGGATTACGGCAGAAAATTCGAATTATTCCTTATGGAAATATTTCAATTCGATACAGGATCCCATAATGAAATAAAAACATTGAAAGATTTTCAAATTTAATTCTATAATTTCTTTCACCCGCTGGTTGAAAAATGTTTATTTTTAATTGTTGCTGTTGCTCCTGAAGCATCCACAAAAAAGCTTATATTTACAGCACAACCCCTTTCTTTTGAAAGGCCGATTTGCTGTGATTCTTTTCATCTCGTAAAAAAGTGATGGTCTTTGCTGTCCACATTCAATCATCAACATTTTCGTTTCGAGAAAATGTTTTCTCTCTTTTCTTCTCCGTTCTTTTGAACGTTCGACCTCGACAGTATAAATGTGTTTAGGATTAAGGCAAGTGTAGTTATATTTTCTTGTAATGTATAATATATTTTTTAATTTAAAACAAATTTCTTGTAAAAAATAATCATTTTGCAGCCTTTTCCGTGTGCTGGACATACAAATATTTCAAAAACACGTCTTTTTTTATACACAAAAGTTGAATTTTCCAAATTAAAAAAGCATTTTTGTTTAAAAGTGAAACACAAGCATGCTTATACGCAAAAATATTAAAGTTTATTGGAGATTTTTAGAGTCAAAAACTTTAGACGAGGTGTTAACATAAAAAAAACATTTGTTTACAACAAATAAAAAAAGTTGAACGAAAAATTCAAAAAATTTGGAAAAAAATCCTTTTTTTCCGTCATTTGTAAAACAAACCAAAAAACTTGCAACTCAGACATGAACGCTTGTTTAATTATGACTGCACAGTTTCTTCTCTATAATAAGATATTTTAGCAAACAAATCATTTAAACAGTTGCAAAACATTTTTTTACTCATTTTTGTCAATTTTTTAATGTATAAGAACGTGTTAAAACATGCATTGTTTGATTTCTTTTTTTTAAAAAACAACTGTTTGTTTTTTTCCAGAGTCTTTGAAGATTCAAACAGTAAAAAATCAATAAAATTTTCAAAAATTAAACTTCAGACAAAAATAAAATTTTAAATAGTGTTACATTTTTTGAAAAAATCAAAAACACTGAGCCATTTTGAAACGTCTGTTGTTAGTGCTTTTATTTTACTTTTGCAAAGAAAAATTTTTTTGGAGAAATAATATAAGACGCCTAAACGAATTGATAAAAAACAAGAAAAACATTTAATTCCAAACTTCTGAAAAAGATTTAGAATTATAATTCTAAATTAAAAATCATGTGTTTGTGAAATGTTAAATGTCAAGTATAGCCGGCTTTAACAAATCTTATCTTCACGTTTGAATCAAGTCCACTCTTTTTGTTTATTCAAAAAATGGCTTGGCATTGTGTTCTTTTTGTTTTTGTTTAAAAAATTTTTATAAACGAAAAAATGAGCATTATCTTTGACGACTGAGCCTGATCTTGTATTAATTTTTTTATGCTTTTATCATACACGTAAAAATAATCAGGGAAAAAAACTGAGTCGGATATCAGCGAGATTTTTTTAAAAAAGTATCTGAAAAACAAAACCAATAATCAAAGATGATGCTCACTTTTTCGTTTTTAAAAAATTTTTTAAATAAAAAAAGACAAAAAGAAAAAGAACACAATGCCAAGCCATTTTTTGAATGAACATCTGATTCAAACGTGTTTTACAAATACAAATTCAAAAAATTAATTTTAAATAATCTTTATTGTATAACTTTTTAAAACAAAATTATTAAAGTGCAATAAAAAATGTTAAAAGCATAGATAAAATTGGAAAAATGGTTTTGTATGACATTCCTCCACTTTGTGGTGCTGGTGTTGGAATAGACATGCCTGGAATATCTTGACATTTTGCTTCACCATTTGTTGTGTTTGCAATCCAATCACAATAAACAGAAACACGATTATATATACCAAATTCTAAAAAAAAAGCTGTAAATATAAATGAAACTATAATAATGGAAAACAAAAATTAGAGCGCTAAATAAATTATTGGGACTCCAGTTTTGAATATCTAAAATATAAAATCATGAACCTGCATTATTATTAGCTGTTTCACCATTTTTTTTGGCTCCACCATGAACAATACCAATTTGATATAATATATCATTTTTTGCATAAAAAAATGGTCCACCAGAATCACCATGATCAATTCGTTCAGTTTTAGTTCCAGCGCATAAAACTTTATAATTTTGTTGTTTCCATTTTGCACAATCTTTTGTTAAAATTGGTACTTGAACTTCAATTAAGTTCGATGGAGTTGTAAAATCTTCTTCTGCTAAAAAAAAAGTAAAATGCCATTCAAGATAATGTTAGTTTCATATTATATAAATGTAACTTACAAGGATTAGTATCACCATATCCAACAGATATTCCAACATCACCATCAGATTCAACATAATTTTTTGCCAATATAACAGGTTTGATACCAAGTTTTGTACCAATTGGAAATTCAATAATTCCAATGTCATAGTCACTTATATATGTTCTATTCTTCCATCCAGCATGCATGTAACCAGTTGTTGAAAGACCATGGCTTTTTAGAAGCAGTTTTGTTTTACCGTTTCCAAAATTTGTATCAAGTTCACCATAATCAATAAAAGTAATTGGAAGACTAAAAAAAGGGGAATATAAATATATGACTTTTGATCAGAGAAGCGATTTCCATGTGATTACATTGCACATATCTCTGCTTTTCAAACATAATCATAAACAAAATTAAAAACTTACGGATCGATCGCAAATTCGATTGCTGATTTTTCAGTTGGGCGTCCAAGGCAATGTGCAGCTGTTAAAATATGACGATCAGAAATAATTGAACCAGTACACTAAAATTGAAATTATATTTTTTTAAAAACTATTTGTCATTTAAGGAAGCGGATGATTTGATACATTTTTCATTTTTAACGTTTTTTCACAGGAAAACGAGTTTGTTATAACCTTCCTTTAACTTCTCCATAAATTTACTATTCCTTTCGTTTTAGTGTGAAAAAACTTTAACTTCTCAATAACTCGTTTGAGTGATTACGGAGAAGTTAAAGTTTTTTCACACTAAACCAAAAGGAATAGTAAAGTTATGGAGAAGCAAATGTCGCGTTATAGAGAACCCCTTTTTCCTGTGTTTATAAAATGGCATAAATCTGACAAACAGCAAAATAACAATATAAAAGGACCCTGATTGTCAGGTTCATGCCATTATAAAAAAAAAGCTTCAAAACGTCAGCTCTGATGATAGTAAAAATTTAAGAAATGCTTACCAAATTACTTCTTATTTTCGGATAGCCAAAAAGAATTATTTCTTTAGTTGTTTCATTTGTGTAACCAGCAGTTTCCATTTGAAGACTGAAAAGACGAGGAACATTTGGATATTTATTCGGTGGTACAATATTACCATTCCAAATACGCTAAAAAATATTAGATCATAGAAAATGTTAATTATAGTAAAAAAAGTAAACTTACAGGTTGATTAAAACCATAACAAAGAATGCCGAAATTGAAGAGAAGCAAAACCAACAAAAATTTCATTGCCGCCGCCACTGTTTTTGTTGAAAACTAATGAATGAAGAAAAAAATGTTACAAATCCAAAACCTATATCATTTTTGGTGACTGAAGAATGATGCAATAATTATGCAAATTTGTCAATATTTGAATCAATGAAAAAAATGGTGTTCTATATTTATTTTTTATTTTTCACAGACATTAGCCAATAAACAATTTTTAGCACTTTCATCAAACTTCTTTCATGTGTTTCATTTTAAAAATTTTTTTCAATTCGTTTTTTAAAAACTTTAAAAAATTGAAGACTCATTTTTGCAAGCAAATATTTTTAAAAATCAACAAAAAAAATAAAAACAAAAACAGTTCTTTAAATTTTTTGAAACAATTTTTTGTTTTTAAAAACAAAACAGCTTAAAATTCTCATTATAAAAGCAGTGTTGAAATTTTATTTGAATTCACTTTTACGGTGTATTTTTTATATAACCAAAAATGAAATTTATTATTTTCCTTTTCGTCGCTTTTTTTTGTTATTCAAGTAATTGCAGCAAAATCAATTGAAATTGAAGCTGAAGAAGAAAATGTCGGAGTTGATCCAACAAAACTTCATCGAGCAATTAAAAATGTTGCAAAAATCAGGGCTGTCCGGAACAAAAATTTTCATCCGGAATCCGGAACACGGAATTCCGGATTTTTTTTTGTCCGGAATCCGGAAAAATCCGGAACAATCCGGAACAAATTTTTTCAGACCTTATATAAAAGGCGAAAAAATTTTTTTTCGTCTATTTAATATCAAAAAACGATCATAACAGGCTGTATTTTAAGAAAAGTGAAAAGCTTTTAAGTAGAGAAGAAGTTTTGGTTTTTGTATTTATTTGTTTTCCCGCTTGTTAAGAAAATCAAACACAAATCATGGGTAAAACTTTGCCCTGAAATACAAATTTTTATTTAACATAAACTAAAATTTAACAAAATCAATGAGAAAATAACAAGAGAGATTACTACCAAACATAGCAAACGATTATGAACGATTATAATCTTTAAGAATCAAAATATTTCTATTTAAAAAAGTAAGTTGTGCTAGAGTTGTGAATTTTTAACGTACTCCCCCCTTTGCCCGTTTTTGTTCCGGATTTTTCCGGATTCCGGACCGAAAAATCCAGAATCCGGAACACGGAATCCGGAACGCAAAAAACGTCCGGAATTCCGGATTTCCGGAACACCGTCCGGAATTCCGGACAGCCCTGGCGAAAATTCAAAAAGCTTTGAAAGCTGTTGAAGGTAAAAGTTTCTTTAAAGCAGAATTTGTAAAAAAAAACTAATGAATTTTTTTTCAGATGAATATCGGGCACAACAATAGGAAGAAATACCACAAAAATCAATTCATCGAAAAAGTTTTGGAAAAGATAAGGATGGACGGGAGCCCGGGGCTTTTTTGAACGCCCCGGGGCCTTACGGAGCCTGGGGCCTCTGTGAAGGCCCCGGGCCCCGATATGGGGGCACGGGGCTTCGATATAAGGGCTGTTGTAACGGGTTTTAGGCATGATCTATCAGAAAAATGAAAAAAATGACCTCTATAGAGGTGATTTTTTTCCAAAGCTGTTTTTCGTTAAAGTTATTTTAAACAAAGAAATGAAGAGTGCTAACGCTTTTAATGTCTTAAAAAAATTTTTAATCGAGTCTGGAAAAAATTTTTTTTTTTTCAAATCTTGAAAAAAAAATTTTTGGGGCTTTTTTAAAACCCCGGGGCCCGAGGCCGACCGCGGCCTGAAAAAAAAGCGGGGCCTGGGGCGGGGCCCGGGGCCTGAAATTTGGGCCCCCGTCCATCCTTAGGAAAAGACATTGGTACTGTTGCAAACAGTGTTGGAAACATTATTGATATCTTTGGCAAAATTTTTTAAATTTCAATGCCAAATGATGATTATTTGACTTTGAAATGAGCTAAAATTTTTAATTTTACTTTTTGATACAATAAAGGGTTTTAAAAGCAAGATTTTTTTTAAATTTTTCCTTGAAAGGGGTAGGAAAAGATTTTTTTTCTTTTTATTTTTTTTTTGATTTTATTGAAATCCGCTTTTGAGAATCGAGGGGATTTCAATAAAAAAAAAATTTTATTTTCTCATTAAAGAGCAAATCTTAAAAATGTTTGTTAGAACATCAAAAAAAAAACATTGTACCTGAATTACAAGTTTGTTTTTTTGTTTCTTTTCCTGCAAATTTGAATATTTGTTTTTTTCAAACCTAATTTTGCATTTTTTTCAAACTAACATTTAATTTTATTTTAAAATATTTCATTTTTAACTCTATTTTAGACGTTTAATACCTTTACATTGTATCTTATCATCATTTTCAATCACTTACATATTTAACTTATATTGTTTTTGTTGATATTATCTGATTTATGCAAATTGCTGAAATAAATTTTTAGAATTTTCAAAAATAATTTGTTCGCTTATATAACACATGTAATAAACGAGAGGCACCTTCGTTTATACTTTTTAAATGATCCTTATTAGTAATCAACAGACACGAGTACACGATCAACTCATATTCGCTACAGGAAACTCCAAATGGTCATTTTTAACCACTAAAAAATGACCACCTGTTTTGCCGGTTAGCTTAACCGGTGGTTTACTTAACCAGCATTTTTTGCTGGTTAAGTTAACCATTTCAAAGTTTGGTTTTACCCAAAAATTTATTCAATAAAAACAAAAGAAATGCGAGGCGGCGTTCTGTCACTGCGACACACAACGAAGGACGTGCACTTTTTCTGCAACAAAAAAAAACAGCATTTTTAAAAATAAAAAAATTTGCTGGTTGTAAGTTAACCAGCAGATTGAGGAACATATTGCCAAAACAAAAATTTTTAACCTTTATGACCATTTGGAGTTTCCTGATTCGCTAATAAAAAGGAACAACAGAAAAAACGATGACAAATATAAAAAGATGTGAGAGAGGTTCGAATGACCAAGCGCCGACACGAGAAACATTCAAATATTTCTAACAACACCTGTTGTTTGTTATTGCGTATTTTCTTTCTTTTTCCCAAATCGGCGCTTCTTTAAATAGGAAAAACAAGAAAAATTTATGATGAAAACTTAAAATGTTTTTTTTTGTGTTCTTGTAAAAAAACCCACCTTTTTAATATTTTAATATGAAACAGTATATTTCAAACTTTAAAATAGAAAACAATAAAATAAACAAACAATGAAGGTTTCTCTGAAATAATAAAATGTAATAATTGAATATTTGGAAGATGTACATTATTAAACATTTTTTTGAATCAAAAAATGTAAACATAAAAGAAAAGATTGATGAGTTCGTATCTCAACAATTTCAACAATCTCCCAATCTCCCAATTTTATTTCTTTTGTTTTTCCTTCAAATGATTATATTTTTATATTTCTTTGTTTTTTAAAAAAGGCGGATGTTTTGATACAGTTTCGTAATCTTGGAATTTCGTGATTTTCAGGCAAACTGAGTGTCTTGAAACGAAAATGCATCTTTTTTGATAAGAAAAATTTAAAAAAGGTTCATTTTCGTTTCAAGACTCTCATTTTGCCTGAAAATCACGAAATTCCAAGATTACGAAACTGTATCAAAACATCCGCCTCCTTTAACATTCAGTCATGTTTCAAAAATTAACTGTTTTTTTTTTTTGATTGGCAAATCTCATATAATTAGCATTTTCAAAATATTTTGCAGTTCTATTACAAAACTTACTTTATTAGACGCGGAACTTCCTCGTTTAATTCTTTCAAAAAAATTTATTTTAAAAATTTTTAAATCATCAAAATCCAGGGTCAAAATTTTAAAGTTCACATTTCAAATACAAAATACAAATTTAACATAAAAGTAAAAAACTGAAATGATTTTCTCATGCGGTAATTACGATATTGCAAAAAATCTCAAGCACATGTGCCTAAAAAAAGGTGTGAGAATTTTTGAATGCCAACTCAAATTTTGAGATAAAAAAAGGTTTATTTCAGCATTAACAGAGCAGCTTGCTAAAATACAATTCACACGATTAATTTTTTAATAAATCCAAAGTCTGTATTTATATAGACCTCTTTCTTTAAGTTTTTTTATTCAATTTTTAAAAATTAAACATTGGTTTTTGGTGAGATTTATTTCTTTTCAAAACTTGTGATACTGGATTCTTTTTTTTGTATTTGATCTCAGATGCTTGAAAAACAATTTAAATAAAAGGGATTAAAAGCAGAAAAAAGATTTAGTTAAAAGAAGCGGACAACTTCATTTTCTTGTTTTAACGTGTTTTTTTTTTCAAAATTGCATGAACTTGGCAATCAGGCAAAAGAACAATAAAAAAGGTCCCTGATCGTCAGGTTCATGTCATTTCGAAAAAAAAGTAAAAATGAAAAACGAAAAATGTGAAAGGCTCAAAAATTTAGAGAGAAATTTTTTCGTTGACTGCCCTAGATTAGTGATATAAATGCCAAAAGTTGTGTTGGCATATTTTATCATTATTAAATTAAATTCCGAAATATGCCAAGCTTTTGAAATAAAATCTTTCCTAAAACTTTTGGACATTAATTATTTATAATTACAGCTCTCCGCCCTCTTTAATGTTTTTTGTTTTATTTTGAGATTTTTTCAAAAAAATCACATCGAATCGAGTGTCTTTTTTTTCGTTCCTTGCTTGGCGAAATGTTTAAAAATGCCAGGTGGAAAAAAAAGAAAAATTTTCCATAACGACTAAATAAACGCATTTTCACCTTTTTTTCCACCTGGCATTTTTAAACATTTCGCCAAGCAAGGAACGAAAAAAAGGACACTCTCTTTGTAAAAAGTTTGATGTAAAATAAGGACCGGAATTATGGTATCTTACTTTGGAAATCCCAAGACAAGTAAAGTCCGTTTATTGGATGTTTGTAGAAAACTAATTGTTTTAAATACCCCAAAATTTCCCATAAATAGAGCATTGACATTTTAGAGTATTTAAAAGATGTATGTAGCATGACACCTTTTTATTTATTTTCATGCTATACAACTTATTCTCAAAATATAACTTTTTCTTTGTTCTTAACCCTTTACTTTTTTTCGTTCCTTAATAATATACAATTCAAACGTAAAAAAAGTAAAAACATGTTTTTAAAACAATTTTTGTTAAATTTGTTAAAAATAATATGTTAAATGTAAAAACAGTAGCAAAGATCCCTTTTAAGAATTGCACTTTTTTGCAGCTGTGAATAACATTACTTTGTTTTATTTAATAATATCTTTTAACATTAAACTAAATTCGAAAAAATAACTTTCGTATTAAAGATTAAATGTTCATAAGATTGCTTATATTTACAAACAAGTTTTTTCCGCCTCTTTTTTCAACTTTTTTTAATTTTATGGGCTTCTTAAATTAAAACATACTGTATTGTAAACTTTTTACATTTAAAGCTAAAAAAATCCTTGTCGCTTTTTTTGCTAAAATTCAAAATTTAGTTTTTAAAGTCTGCGTAACAAAAAAAAGTTTCACACGAATCATTTTGTAACAGATTTTTTCTCTCCCATTTTTAAACATTGTTCCATTTTTACTCGTTTTACTTTTGCAACTAAATATTAATTTTTTGGTTTTAAGAAAAAGTTAAATTCAGCATTTTCTGACGAAAAATGAACAATTCATTAGCATCTGAAACTTTGGCAAAAATCATTCAACCAACAGTCAAATTTTCACACAGCTTTCGACTTGTTGCATCAATTACCTATGATGTTTTGCTAATTTTGGCATTATTAATTACTTTATTTCAAATGGCTGTTTATATCAAGGTTTGTATTTTTGATTGTAATAAAATATTTTTTAGCCATAATGACATACCAAGGGTAGGACCCTAAGGGCAAATACCATCTTCCGATTTTGATCAAATTTAATTTTATGCCCATTATTAAATTTAAACAATTTTAGGGAAGAAAATTACTTAAAAATATGGCATTTTTTATCATTTCATGGCAAATGTTAATCAACAATCTCATCCTTTTATTAGTTGTAATAATATATATGACTACTGTAATCTTCTCTGACACTCGAATTCTTTCCGATCAAATTTATTTTATTTTGGCATTTGCCCAAAGTTTTGGCTACAATGGTTTATTACTTTTTGCATTTTTGTTAACTACAAATCGATTAATGGTTTTTGCGTTTCCAAAAATTGGAAATTTCTTTTTCGATCGTCCGAGAATTTTTGTCACAATTTTTGTTGTTTGGATTTTAACAGCTGTTTTGGTTACTGGAATTATGTTAAGTCCATGTCCAATTATTGCAAAGCCAGAAGATTTAGGTTTTGGAAGTGGATGTATTGGGGGTGAAGCAAATATGTTTAATTATGTAAGTTTTGATTTTAAAGGAAGCGGACGATTTGATTCATTTTAAAAAAAAAAGGATTTCGAAATATTTCTTTTTTTCCAACCCTTCGATATTCGTGATCAGGAAAACTCTTGAAACGAAAATGCAGCTTCCATCGTTTTTATTTTTTCCACAAAGGAAATATTTTTTCGTTTCAAGAGTTTGCCTGATTACGAATATCGAAGGGTTGGAAAAAAAGAAAATATTTCGAAGTCCTTTTTTTTTAAATGGATCAAGAGGTCCGCCTCGTTTAAGTAGGACAGAAATTTTTTATAAAATAAAACTGATAATCAGGCAAAAAAACCGTTGCATATAAGACGAGGATATAAAAAAAATCCTGGCGAGGGTCCGAAAAAGGCCAATCAAAAGCAAAGTGCCAGCACTTGACACTTTTTAGGCAATTTCTCAACTTGGGCCTTTTTTATTTTGCCCAACTTGAGTTTTGAAGGAAATCGTAAAATGGCGTATAGCGACTTTGCCCAACTTGAGTTTTGAAGGAAATCGTAAAATGGCGTATAGCGATTTTGCCCAACTTGAGTTTTGAAGCAAATCGTAAAATGGCGTATGGCGATTTTGCCCAACTTGAGTTTTGCAGGAAATCGTGAAATATTTTTTTACAAATTGTTGACGGTGAACAAATTTCAATACTTTCAAAATATTCGACATAAAATGTCGAAATTATAGGTGATTTTAAAGTTGACAAGTGGTCAGAATGAAAACTGAACATTTATTTGAAAACTTTCCAACTGTTGGAAAGTTTTGGTATTTCCAACCGTTGGAAATTTTTTGACATTTCCAACCGTTGGAAACTTTCAAGAAATTTAGGGGTTTTTTGAATAAAGTGCAAAAAGGACGAGTTGGGAATCGAACCCACGACCTCTCGATCAGAAGGTCGTCGCACTACCAACTGCGCCAAGGAAGCACGTAACGAGAGGTTCAAGAAATGCTTATAAAGAACAAGCGCACCCGCTGCTCAATTGAACCAAAGCGCATGTAATGAATTATTATTTTCAAAGGGCTATTAAAGTGCAACTTTTGTAAAGATTAAATATGTAATATTATAGTTTAAAGTTAATAAGGAAAAGCAATAAAAATGTTAGAAAAATCGCGCAAAAAATGCAATCAACATGAAGTACAACTGAGATGGTGAAGGTAAAAAAAAGTTAATTTGTTAATAAATATAAATTTCTATTGCTTATTTAATCATAGAATATTTATTAAGAAATTAATTTTTGTAATAGCCCTTTAAAAATAATA
Organism: Panagrolaimus sp. PS1159; assembly: GCA_963922195.1. Lineage (NCBI taxonomy): Eukaryota > Metazoa > Nematoda > Chromadorea > Rhabditida > Panagrolaimidae > Panagrolaimus > Panagrolaimus sp. PS1159. The sequence goes on from CAWUHW010000008.1 coordinate 1,853,954, forward strand.
ATTCATTACATGCGCTTTGGTTCAATTGAGCAGCGGGTGCGCTTGTTCTTTATAAATATTTCTTGAACCCCTCGTTACGTGCTTCCTTTGCGCAGTTGGTAGTGCGACGACCTTCTGACCGAGAGTTCGTGGGTTCGATTCCCAACTCGTCCTTTTTGCATTTTATTCAAAAAACCCCTAAATTTCTTGAAAGTTTCCAACGGTTGGAAATGTCAAAAAATTTCCAACGGTTGGAAATACCAAAACTTTCCAACAGTTGGAAAATTTCAATAAATTTTCACAAAAATGTTCAATTCCCATTTTGACCACTTTTCAACTTCAAAATCACCTATAATACGAAAATATTGAAAAATTACATGTTTTTCGGAAATTTGGCCGTTTTCAAACTTGGAAAAAAACTGCTAAAAATCATTTTCTCAAAAAGCTCAAAACTCAAGTTGGGCAAAATCGCCATACGCCATTTTACGATTTGCTTCAAAACTCAAGTTGGGCAAAATCGCTATACGCCATTTTACGATTTGCTTCAGAACTTAAGTTGAGCAAAGTCGCTATACGCCATTTTATGATTTCCATCAAAACTCAAGTTGAAACAGGGGTGCCGCATATTTCATAATTTGTGCCTTTTTCGGACCCTCGCCAGGATTTTTTTTATATCCTCGTCTTATATTTTGAAATCTTTTTTTGGCAAAATGTGAATAAAAAAACAAAATTTGACAAAAAGTGTGAATGAAAAATAAATTTTTTTCCCTGATTTTTAGATTTAGTTAAAAAATTAACATATGCAAATTAATTATTCAAAATTTTTTTCAGATCGGTCAGTATGTTGCAACTTATGGTCCAATTGTTATGATTGTTGCATACATTTTAATTTACATTGAAATTAAAATTGGAATTTTTGGTAATGGTTTTTGCTGCTATTTTGGAAATTTATTCCGAAAAAATCAAAATCAAGCCCACAATCGTGCTGAAATTAAGTTATTGCTTCAGGTAATTTTACAATTTTTTTTTTCATTTAAACATCCAAGTTTTTAGGCAGCAATGATTTGTTCAACATTTTTTATCCAAAATTTTTGTTGGACATATTTGCCATTTATTACGGCATCTATGTCAAATGGTGAAGAATTTATTTTTATTGCAATAATGCTTTCAAGCATTTTATTGTATTCTGTTGATGCAATTGTTGTTTTAATTTTTAATGGAACTGTTAGAAGAGTTGCAATCTCATTTTTTAAAGAAGATAAAAATCGAGTTTTTGTATCACAAATGAGATCATCGATAATAACAATTTCCACCGAACAAACGAGAAGGACTTCAATTTGGCCAACTGTAAAATAAATGTGTAAAATAATTTTTATTGTTTTTGTGTTTTATTTAAATTAAGTGTTTTTCAATGGATAAACAAATACAAAATGACTTAAACTTTAAATATCGTTAAAAAATTAAAAGAAAAATCCATGAAGACTTCAATTTTTTTTTCAAATTTAACTTTTTATTCTAATCATAAGAGATGATAGATGGCTTGTAAAATTGTGTTAAAAAGCAAACGTAGAAATTATTGAATTTTAAAAATATAAATTTTTATTATGTGCCATTTTATAAAATTTTATTCAGAATTAAACCATAAATACAATTTTTATAGTTTTTTGTTGTTTTACCTATTTTTTGAAGTGTATTCTGTTTCCATTTTGCAAAAAATAAATTTAATAAAATCTTAAATAAAACCCAAGTAAAAAGTTTTTACAACAAAATTAACAAATGAAAGAATATGAATATTAATGTTATAGATACACTGTATTCCAAAAAATCTTTGTTTATTTTTTGTTTTTCAAATTGAGAAAATAAAAGACGTTAAAATGATATGATTCACAAAAAATCTAGCAGTAAACAAAATATTGCAAAAATATGGCATTTTAAATATTAGTCATTCCGGAAAAAAATTGATGCTGCGCAATTTTGTCTTCTTTTTTTGAAATAGAAAATTTTTTAACGACTTTGTTTTTCTTTAGAATTTTGAAATTTTTTGACTCATACTTTTTTGATTCAATCCATATAAAAAGAAATCATTCTAGAAATTTTTCGGCAGAAAAATGTTTTATTTTTTAACTCCTGCTTTTTTCATTTTTGTGTTAGGATTTTCTCTTTTTTTTCAAAATCTGAAATAAATAGGTTGATTCTTTTTAGGAAATCACCTTTTTTGAAAGCTTTATTCTGTTCTTTTTGCAAGCAAATGGATCCCAACACTCAACCTCAACCACCTACACCAGATCCTGCTCCAGCACCTGATCCAATTCCAACTCCCGATCCATGTCCACCATGCCCACCACCAGAATTTCCTAACATCTTTCTTTAATCCATATTAAAGTGGACGTCAATAATTGACAAGCTTAAAAGCTTCTCTCCCTCCTTCTTTTATCATCCCTTTTATATTTTTTATTTGTAAAAGTACATCATTTTTTTTATATTGTAGTTTAATGGCTTTATTATATTTAACTGGTTTTTAAAATTTTTGTTAAAATAAAATTCCGACTCAAAATTAAAGATTTGTTTTAAGAAGATTTACAATGATTGTGCAAATAAAAAACAAAATTTCGTAAATTTAAATTCTTTTTGACAAAAAAAGCAAAAGTTGAAACAAAATGAAATAAGAAGCGCAATAAAATTGAAAAAAATTCTATAAGCACTTGAAATGCAAATTTTTTGATTCACTTTTTTTATTGAAACATTGTGAGTTCTACTTTTTTTGTCAGATTTCTTAGTGTAAAAGTTAGTTCAAATTTATATCATTTATGAGATTCAAAAGATCATCTTTGTCTACTGTAAATAACATTGTAGTTTTTTTTCTCACGTTTGTTGATGTTAATCAACGGCAAAGTTATTTAAAAAAGTAGAAAATTTTTAACAGAAAGTCAAGAGCCGGATGTTCAAAATTGTGAATTTTTCTAATAACTCTCAGTTTTTGCAGCGTTTTTGCAAAAACTCATTTACAAAAAAAAAGAAATGTGATCAAATTTTAAAAGCAAAAAAACAACAAAGAACAATTGTAACATAAAAACGAAAGAAAAACAGATGTTTCGTTTAAAAGGTAGAAAAATGGCGCCACTTATGTTTAAAAACAGAATATGTCTTTTATAAAAAAGGTTACAAATTTTGTAATAAAGCTTATTTTTCACAAAAACCGTATTTATTTGTGTTGCTTTTTTACAGCAAATGTTTGAACATAACATTTGCTATAATTTTTAAACAACGAAATTTAAGCAAATAAAACGTACGGCAATCTACGTGTTTCGATTCATACTAAAGTTGCAGAAACAGTCAACTTTCAAAAATATAAACATGTTAAAATGTTGAAACCAATGTAAACTACATTTGACTTTTTTGACAAATGCAATATAAAAAGAAACTAAAAAAAATATTGTTTCTGCTAAGTTTTAACCAAAAAAATTCCCAGGAAATAAATACCCATTTCCCGGGAAAAGGAAAGGGAAAACCCTATTTGAAAAGCACATTTCGTTTTACAGTATCTCCAAGAAAAAAGCCAGAAGAAAAAAAATTAATAAACAAACTTTATTAAAATTAAAAAAGCAGCAAACAATAGTTCAAAACCAAAACAATTTAAAGAAGATTAAAATGATGAATTCGGAATATTAATAAAAGAATTTACGCAATAATCATCAAAATAAAAAATGGCATATAAAGCAAGTCCGACACCTTTGTAAGCAATATAAAGAAAGAGACAAACGAGATAAGTATCAAAAACAAAAATAAATCCATTTCTGAAATATACATTAACAGCAGCGATAAAGCATTGAAGAGTTAAACCAATGAATGCAAGCATATAAATAATTCCAAGAATAAATTGTGGATCAATTTTGTAATAGGCAGAACGATTAAAAATATGATAATCATAATGTTGAAAGAATTTTGTTTGATTCGAATACAATGTTCCAAGACTTCGTTCATCCACATATGCCTTAAAATAAAAGTATAAATTCAGTAAGTAAAAATCAGACAAAAAAAAGCCTTACATAATATTTAAGAGTCATAATAAAAAAGCACTTTTCATCCAATAATTCTGCAGAAAGAATAGAAGGTTCTTTACGTCGGCAAAAATAATATACGAGTGACCAATTTATAGATACAAGGAACATGACAGCACTAATATAACATAAAAACCAAAATAGGATTGAAACAGCTTGTGGAATACATAAAACATTGTTTGTTTGAATTTCAGCAGAATCAGGAGTTACTTTTCGAGAGAGAGGAGCTTCCTCAGATTCAGTCATTGGTGAAAAAAAACTCTATAAAATATTGTTTAAAAACATAGTAAAACAAAAACACGTTTAAGAAAAGAGAAAAATGTAGACAAAAAATTTAAACTGATATAAAACTGATCCGAAAAAATCAAACTTCGTTATTTTTCGAACAATGGAGCAAATCAAAACAACAATTTAAATTTGCGTTTTACATGCTGTTAAAACACCTTTGTGCAAACAATGTTAAAATATTTTAAAACGAAACAAAATCAATTAAAAGAAAAGCAAAATTTATAAATCTTTCAAAAAATCATTTGTAAAAAAATAGCGACCTTCATTTAACATTTTGGACGCTTTGCCAACGCATAAAAAATGGCCACATTTTTAAGAACGCCATACACTTGGTGGAAAGCCCACCAAATGTAACTTTTTCCACCAAGTGTAATTCCTCCCATTTTAATGAAAAAAAATAATTTTTTAAACTCAAAAAAATTGATGAAAAATACATTTAAAGCTACAGAAATTCTTTTAGTATGGTTGGAATCCCCGTAAAACACTGAAAAAGAATAGTCAGATGTTTACCAAAAGATTTCTGCGTTTTTATGGTCAAAAACACGTTTTTGTCTTTTTCTAAAAAGTACTTTTGGTACCTTTTTGTTAATATGTTGTTGCTTTTTGTATATAGAACGTTGGAAAAAAATGTTAAAAATAAAAACAATACAAAAGATGAGTTCTTGCTATATTAAAAAAAATTTTCAACGAAAGTCAAAAAGTCCACAATAGTTTTAAATATTCAAAAAAAGCTTTTATTTGTGCATAAAACAGACATTCGTTTTAACACAAAATGCAGCATCACCAATTTTTGTTGTCGTTTTTATAAAAAGGATGGCATTTAAGCTTTTTTGCATTTTTGCAAAACATTTAATTTTCGAACATTTTTTTGTGTTAGAAAAAAAACCGACAAAAAATATTAGCAGTGTTGTTTCTTTCTTTTTCATTTTTTAATTCGCTTTTGATGAATTTTTTTAATGCTCAAAGAGTTTTCAAAAGCTTTTTGCAAAAAAGTTAATAGTGTCTGCGATAATAAATATTTTGAATATTAAATTTTTTAAAAAAATTTTTTAAAAAGAAACACATTATTTATACAAATAGCAACCGTCTTTTAACAAAAGCTATGGAAAAAACAGAAGTGGACAATATTTAATTAAATAAAAATTGCCAAATTATTTTTACAAAAAAACCTTTAAACTTAAAATTATGATTGTTCTTACATCTTTAAAGGAGGCGGACCCTTTGATCCATTTTTAAAAAAAAAGGATTTCGAAATATTTCTTTTTTTTTCCAAACCATCGATATTCGTGATCAGGGTCACTCTTGAAACGAAAATGCAGCTTCCATTGTTTTTATTTTTTTAACAAAGGAAATATTTTTTCGTTTCAAGAGTCACCCTGATCACGAATATCGATGGTTTGGAAAAAAAAGAAATATTTCGAAATCCTTTTTTTTAAAAAATGGATCAAAGGGTCCGCCTCCTTTAATTATTTTTTAAGCAGTGCAAATTGTTTTGTATATCTAAAATAATAAATATTTAATGGTTTAACCAATTTATGGATATAGTTAATACATTCCTTAATCATTTTGTTGCCATTTTTAGCAAATCAAAACAGAGTCAAAAAAGTTCAAATCAATAAACAGTTTCTAAAAAAAATCATGTTGTTTGCGTGTTTTTAAGAAAAAACAACACCGCCCAGGCTTCCTTAGCTGCAAACTGCACTCAGTGCAACGTGTGTGCGGAATTGCAGTTAGTGCGCACTCAGTGCAAAAGCGTTGCAGATAAAAAAATAATATGCAAACTGCATTCAGTGCGCATGTTGTTTGCACTTAGTGCGCACTAACTGCAAAATACTTTTGCTTGTAAAAAACTTTTATGTAATAAAAAGCTTATAAATACTGAATTTTTATAGCAATAATAATGCAAAAAACAGATTTTGATCAATAATATTGCATTTTTATGACATTGGTGATAGCACGTGAAATTATCAATTTAGTTATTGTGATGAACAATTGTTTTAAGTATAAAAATGCTATAATAAAATTACCATAAAATTTTAAGTAAATGTTAACAGAAAATAAAATTTCATGATAAATTTGTTTGTTGAATTTAAATAGCTTGTTGTTTGTTCACAAAGATGTGTAAATTAGTTTATGTTGGTATAATTTGTTATTTTTTAAAAATAAAATTGGAATAAAGAAGCAAAAAAAGAATCGTTTCTAAAATTTGCAATGTATTTCTTTTTTGATCGTTTACCTCGGGTTAAAATATTTGCATTAATTGTTTAACATTTTTCAGTTTTTGGAGATTCTTTTGTTGACTTTGGAGAGGGACGAATCGCTGAAACTCAAGATAATCACAAATTTTTTAATTAAGCAACGGAACTGGGATATATTGAAGAAGCACATTGAAACACTGATGAAAAAAATTTGTTTTCTATTTGTCAACGCTAAAAATGTGTTTTTAAAAATTTAAAAATGTGTTTATGTGTAGTTTAATTTTAAAAAAATTATTTACATTTTTCATGGAAATGTCAAAAATAAAGTTTTGTTGCTATCAAAATTTTGGTTGCAGAAACGATCAAATTGTCAATTAAAAAAGTGTAACAATAATTTTTTCCATAAGAATGAATTGAACATAAATGCTTGTCTTTTTTTTAAGATGCTAATTTTTTGATCGAAATTTTTTTAGCTCTTTTCACTAACATGAGTCACTGCATTTTTTTTGAAGGTTTACGGAAAAATCTTTTACAATCGAAAAAAGCTTTTGCATTGTAATAACTGTACGCAAATGCCAGCTGAATGGATTTTTTGGAGTTGAACAATGATTAATAAAAAGAGACTTGAAAGTTGCCATATTTTTTATAATTTTGTTTTTTTCAAATTCAAAATGCCCTTTTGAAAGAAAGAAAAAGATGTTTGATCCTTATTTCGCAAAAGTTTTCTTTGTTTTTAGAAAGTGAGACTAATGGCGCCAGGCAGATGATATTTAAAAATCAGCGCGCTTTCAAACAAAGGAATATTGGTGAAAACATAATAAAGCAACAAAATTTATTGCAAAAAAATAATGAATTACAGCAATATAATTAAAGTTCTTTACAGTATGATAGTATGCGCTTTTTAAATATGCCTTTTTCCGCCAAAAACATACAGTCTAAAAAATGTTGACGATTTAAAAATGAAAAATATTAATGCAATGTATAAATTTAATATAAATCTTATTGACAATAATAATTATTGTTTGTTGTAATCAAAAATATTTGTCTTTAATTTTTGCTGATTTCGATATTGGCACAATGAGTCGCAATGATAACGACCATATTTTTGGATAAAAAATTTGAAACTTTTTTTCTTTAACACTTAAAAAAATTACATAATTAATTTCTCCTTCTTTATTTTATTTATATTATTATTTATCTTCATCAATATCAACTTCAACGTTATTTTTCAAAGTCAATGTTTATGGGGAAATATATTTTTTATAGCAATTTTTATATTTATACAAGATTTTGAAAATTTTGGTAAGCATTTATTTTTTAGTAGCTTAGTTTGTTCTTTATCATTAAGTAAATGACTAAGGTATTCTTTATTGTTCATTGTTGCTTAATAAAACGATCCTGTTAAAAGTCCAGGAGTTTTATCAATCAACAGCGAGCAATAGCTAATACAGTAGTCATTTAGTTGCTTTTAAAGAACTTTAAGATATAGCAGAGGACTAGATGTAACTTGATTTGATCAAAAAACGATCCTGTTAAAAGTCCAGGAGTTTTTTGAGCAATCTGTAAAGCAAGGGTTTTCTAATTCTCCGCTATGTCATTTTTGAGACGTTGTTATTGATATTTAAATTTCTCTAAATTTTTCTCTTTTTGATGGCTAAAAGTAAAAGTGATTCTGTTAAAAGTCCAGAAACTTTTACACTTTTTCCGTTAAACTGTAGGGCTTGTATAGAAGCTTAAACATTATTAATAACGTCTCAGTTTTCATGTAGAAGAGATTTATTAAACCGTTGTTTTTCGTGTTGCATATAGTTACAGCTATTCTTTGCTATATCTTTTAATTCCCTCAGTTTTTGGTAAAAATGTGTAGGTGATCCTGTTAAAAGTCCAGGAACTTTATCATTTTAACCAACGAATGAGAGAATTACTATAGCTTCTAATCTTTTTTACGTTTGTCAAATTCTTGTATAAATATGCCCCCATATTTACCTTGATTTTTAACGTTGATGGTATTGGTTAGAGACAAGGTACGTTTAATTTTTCTATTTCTTTTTATTACACTATTTTTCAGCAATCCCTATCTTGTATGTTGTAGGGTTTTTCATTTATGTTTATATATTTGCCATTTTTAGGAACCCTTGTTGTGTATGTTGCAAGGTTTTTTGTATTACAAACTATCTTTCTTCCTCTTTTAATACTAATTTTTCAGATACCGTTCTGCAGTTCACCGTGGTTGACCGTAAGTTTAGATTTTGCTTCTATGTTAATGTTATTTTCCTGTTTGTGTTAATCTGTTGGGGTTTTTTTAGAGAATTCCTGTTTGGTATGTTGCAGGAATTTATTTTAACACTTTTTGTTGTGGGTTGTGTTGTCTATCTTTGTCTTTGTTTCTACGCTGAAATCGAATATTACGTCTTTTGTGATCTTTTTATTGATACTACTGACTTTTATAATCAGTAGTGTTGATAAAAAGTGATAAAAAAGGCAGAATATTCGATTTCATCTGAATATCTGAAGTCGACGAAGAAAAAATATATTTATCTGCAAAGATTTTGCACTAAGTGCAAATTTAAAAGCACTAAGTGCGCATATAAAATGCATTTAGTGCGCAGGTTATTTGCACTGAGTGCGCAGTTAATTTCCTTAACTGTTTCGTTCATGCAAAATAACCTGCAAGCTAAATGCGCACAAAGTGCAACTGCTTTGCAGATAAGTCTGGGCGATTGTTTTTACCTCGTAAAATAAGCCTGCACATCTGCAAAATGTTGTGTGAGACAATTTTTGATCTTTAATTTCAGAACAAAAAAAATAGAAGATTGTTCTTTTTTGTTCTCTAAAAAAATGGAATGGCAAACGTAGACAATAACAAATTTTAAATACAATGTCGACTGCAGTGTACTCCCGCTCCCGCTCCTAAGAGCGCTCCTAAGAGCGGGAGCGCTCCCTTATAAGGGAAGCCGTTGGGAGCGGGAGCGGCAGGAGCGGAGCGGGAGCGGGTTTTTAAAGAGCGCTCTTTTTTTTTCTTTTTTTTAAAATTAAGACAAATAGCAAAAAATGAGAAAAATCATTTCGTAATAAAAAAATTTTTACATAAAAAAGACAAAGAGCGGAGCGGGAGCGGTTATTTCAGGAGCGCTCCGAGAGCGCTCTCAAGAGCGGGAGCGGGTTTTGGGAGCGGAGAGAGCGGAGCGGGAGCCTAGTTTTTATGGGAGCGGGAGCCAGAGCGGGAGCGGAAAAATAGGGAGCGGGAGTACACTGGTTGCGACTTTACCGTAAAGCGCGACTTTTGAAGAGATAATTCACCGTCACATTTCGGCAGGCTAATTTTTGTTTTAACTGACTCAGAAAATAATTCTGCATCTGATAGGCATAATTTCAAATTGGGAGATGGAGGGACAAAAAATTCGGCAGGAAAAATTACAGTATTTTAATTTTTTCTTTATCAATTATCATTTTTATCAGCATTTTACCTAATAATGTTTTTTTCAATTCGTATTAATACCAAAATCATGTTTATTGCACAATTTTTAAAACACAGTGCACATTTCTATCTATAAGTAATTCATTAATTGTCATATAAATTGAATTTTTTAAAAGCTGAAGAAAGCATTTTTAAATTAATCCAAAATATTTAAAAAAATAAGTTTAAATCCATTTTAGGAAAACCTTTAAATTTTCCAAATTTAAAATAAGCAAAACTACCATTCAAAAAACTAATAAGCAGGTGTTAACTGTTGAACCAAAAAAAACAAAAACATTATATAAAAATTGTGAATTTATTTTTTTTGTCGACATTATTTGTCTTAACTTCTTTTTTTAACATTAATATGAAAATTTAAGTACAACGGAAAATTTGATGTTCAAACAGAGTTAGAAAAGTCAAGTGATAATTAAAAAACTGTTTTAAAATAGTCTGAAAAATGTTCCAATTAAAACATTTTTCACATTAAATCCGTTCAAATTATTTAAAATTTGATGCTTTAAAAATATAAAATAATATTTTAAATGCAAATGTAGGTAAAATATTCAAACTCTTTAATAAAATATATTTGTTGAGCGATGTTTTTTGTTTTATAAGAAAAAGAAATCATCAAATTTTTTGATCGCAGAATTTCAACACATTTATAGAATGCTACACTTTTTATTTATTCCATCGCTTTAAAAAAAGAGAAATCCTTCTATACAAGAAAATCGGCAGCTGTCTAGACATACATCTTTTTTTTCAAATGTTGATTGCAAAGAAAATAACTTAAAAGAAAAAGATTATTTGAATACTTTGGTATTTTTTGCGCAATATTTTTTTGTCACGTTTGAATCAAGTCCACTCTTTTTGTTCATTCAAAAAATGGCTTGGCATTGTGTTCTTTTTGTTTTGGTTTAAAAAATTTTTTTAAACGAAAAAATGAGCATTATCTTTGACGACTGAGCCTAATCTTGCATTAATTTTTTATACTTTTATTATATACGTAAAAATAATCAGGGAAAAAAACTGAGTCGGATATCAGTGAGATTTTTTTAAAAAAGTATCTGAAAAACAAAACCAATAATCAAAGATGATGCTCACTTTTTCGTTTTTAAAAAATTTTTTACACAAAAAAAGACAAAAAGAAAAAGAACACAATGCCAAGCCATTTTTTGAATGAACATCTGATTCAAACGTGCAATTGTAGCAAAAACAAAAGAAAAAAAAATTAGCGGATATTTTTGATCGCAAAATTTCGACACATTTTTATTACACTTTTCAATTTTCCCGTCGATTTAAAAAAAGAAGAAATACGTTTTTTTGAATATTTTGACTTTTTCTGACATTATTTTTAATAAATTTTAACAGAAAACCTCTCCAACTCATAAATAAACACAAAATTCAAAAAGAAAAAGAAATTCTGAAGATGGTAACTCCGACACCATTAATAAATAAAAGCAAAAATGCAGATTTAAATATTTTTTACATTAATGTATTTTGATAAATTTTGAATGTCATTTCAAACATTTATTTTTATATTTTTTTTTAAACAAAAGCTTAGTTTATATGGCCAAAACTCCTGTTGTTGAACGATAATTAATAGGTGTTAATAGTTAAATTTAAAAAAAATTAACAGCAAAAATGTGTGAATTTATTTTTTTGTCAACATTATATGTCTAAACCACTTTTTTTAACATTAATATGAAAATCCAAGAACAACGAAAAACCTTAAAATTGTTAAAATAAAATTAGAAAAATAGAATGATAATTAATAAAAAAAGTTCAAAATATTATTTGAAAAATTCAAAAAAAAACTCTTTTTAAAATTAAAAACGCAAAAATAATAATTAAGCAAAACACAAATTATTTAAAAACGATGCAAATTAAATACTTTTTATTAGCCCTGTAAAAACGCAAATTATTTACAAACATGGAATTCAAAATAGTTTTATTTCCATTTAAGAAAAAAGAAAAAATATATGTAAAAAATTCATACTCTTTAAGAAAATGTATTTGTTGCGTCATATGTTTTTGTAGCAAAAACTGAAGAAAAAAGATAAGCGGATATTTTTGATCGCAAAGTTTGTTTCAACATATTTATATGACATATGACTCTTCAATTTTCCCATCGATTAAAATAAACATTATAAGTTTATTTAAATCGAAAAAAAAGAAAAAATGGTTATTTATTAAAAGCATAATTTAACACAGAAGTAATTATTTCAGGTCTAATTGTATGCCATAGGTAAAACGGATAAAAATTATTTGTTTTTGAAAAAACAAATAATTTTTATCTGTTTGTTAATTTATATTATCAAAATTCCTGTTCAATAGCTTAACAATATTTTATAGACGTTGATTGTTGAATCAAAAAGCAAAAAACAGCAAAAACGTTTAGTATTTTTTTCGTAAATAAGCGAATTCTTGTACACCAAAAACCTAATATTAAAAAAGAATGTGAAAGAACGAATGATAATTTATAAATTAAAAACGTTTAAATGATAATTCCGCTAGCTTTAAAAACACAAAATGTTTTCAAACATGCAAGTTATAATAATTTTATTTGCATTTTAGGACAAAGGAAAATTATTTGATAAATAAAAATAAATCAACGAATTTTTTGGATCACAAAATTTCAACACATTTTTATTACGCTTTTTAGTCTTCCCATCTCTTATAAAAATGAGAACGGCTATTTCATTTTCCTTCTTTAAAAAAAAATCGGCAGCTGTCTGGGCAGACACCTTTTTTTAAAAATATTTGTAAATATCAATTCCAAAAGAATAAAAAATTTAATTTAATTTAATTTAATTTAATTTAATTTAATTTAATTTATTGTGCAATACAAGGCACTGCCTCACGGAAAGACGAAAAAAAGTTTATTTGAATATTTTGACTTTTTCTAACATTATTTTTTTTTTATTAAAATAACTTTAAGAAAAGAATCCTTCCAACACATACTGAAAGCAAAAAATATAATCAATCAATAATTAAAAAGGGGTAAACAATGGTGTAAATATTTTTGTCTTTAAACTAATTAGACAAATTTTGATTACATTTTCAGTCAATTATTTTTATATCATTTTTTGTTCAACAAGAAATATTTGATTTTTTTATTACTATATGCAGATTCCCTGTAAAAATGTTTCTTTGTAATTTTTAAAAATTTCACCGATCTCAATTTTTCCAGAATATGTTTCAGCTACAGTAAATTTCATTTTGTGTTAACTTGAAAATTATACGTTTTTTTTAAAAAAAATATGTCGCCATTTTCAATGCTTAAAAACAGCATGTTTGTCAAAACTTTATAATTTATCAAAATAAGTATAAATTAAAGCCAAAGAGAACCTAAAATTTCCACTGAAAAACAGATTTGAATTTTCTTGTAAAAATTGTAGAGAGAACAAATCTTTTTAATTAAATAGTTAGAAAACTTTTCTTAGAATTGTATTTTCTCACGTGAAAAAAAATTTTGATTAAAAAAATTTAATTGGCACTTATGTTTTTTTTGCTTAAAATAACACCCTAAAAATGACGAATAAGAAATTAATATTATCGTTTTTGTACTTGAAAAAATACAGATTTACAAGTTGTTACAAGTCTTTTTACAATCTTTAACTCATTATCGATATTGTAAATTTTGTTGTATAAAAAACGTTAAAAAAATTTTTAAACTTACGTTATTATGAATTAGATGCTACAACTGAAATTAATTAAATGTTTTTGTCGTCTATTTAATTAATATTTTTTGTGTTTTAGACAATTTTTTTTCTATTAATTAAGTAATTATATCTTTAAACGAAACGTGTTACTTAAAAACAATACCGTTTCTCCCCAGCCCCCGGAAAACCACAAAGCTCAAAAATAATTAAATGAATTATAGCTTTAATCCAAAAATGTGCCACTTAAAACCATATTCTTGATGTTTTTTTAAAAAACACAACAGACGCCTTTTTTGGAATCAATTATTTTTTTCTTTTTTTCATTTGTATGATTATATTTTTTTGAGACGTTATTAAAAGATATTAAACAACGAAAAATAATGTCACATTTTTTTGTTGTCTGTTATTCTATTAGTTTAATATTAGCTGTGATAACATTGATAGCAGGAATTTATGTTGGTATTAAACGATTACATACAATTCGAATCCTTCCAAGGGCATTAAGGTAAGTGTCTGGAAAAAAAAGGGGATGCTTTTTTGAAAGACATAATATCAACATTATCAGTATACGGTGGCATTGACCTTGACGGTCTTGAAACAAAAATGAATTTTTTCGCTTTTTTTATTTTTGTCTCAAGATTCTTAAGAGTTGACTTAATCGAATTTTCGAAGTTGTTGGCTGGGGCTCGGACACCTCAAAAGTTTTATTTAATGGATTTCTTAATATCAATTTTGATTTTTTTTTTCACGCTTTCAACATTTTAGGCTTTATTTATTAACATGTTGTTTCCCATACTTTTTTTCTACAACAATTTGTTCAATTTATATGGCAACTTTTTATCTCTTATATAATTCACAATCAGATTTCTCTTTTGAAATATTTCGAAATATTATATCATTTTCTTCACAACAAATTCGAAATACATTTATTTTTGTTATTTGTGAAAGAATTATTGCAACTATAAAACTTGAAAAATATACTTTATCAGATTCAAATACGCTTTTATGGAGATTAACATTCATTTCATATTCAACTTCAACATTTTATTTAGTTTATAATATTTGGGGTTTGTTGAATTAATAAATTTGGATATAAAGATAAAATTTATTTTTTAGCTAAAAGTATCCCGGATCAACCATGGTTGTATAATATTACAAATTATTATGCATATTGCGCGCATATATTTATGTTAAGTGTTTGTGCAGTCCTTTATTTAACAAATCGAAGAATGTACAAAATTTCAGCTTATCGAATTACATTAAAACGGAGATATACGGTATGAATGAGAGAGGGGATGGGTGGAGTTGGGACTTCTTCCACGGCAGACCCGTTCAAAGAATAAACGAAAGTGGGCTGCGCGCAACCTGCAGCAAAAAAGCCACTTTTTTGACTTCTTTTTTCGAAAAACAGTGGCTTTAAAAAAAAAGTCAAAAGAATGGCTTTTTTGCTGCAGCTTGCAACCCTCTTTCCTTTTAGGTCTGTCGTGATTCAGTTGACCCCTCCCCCTCCCTATCTAGTTTACCCCTATTTAATTATCTTTTATTTTTAGATTGCTCAAAATGTCAAATCTTTAAGATATTTATTTCCATCAACATTAATTTACAGTTGTTGTGCACAATTTGGTTCAATGATTACAATTTCATTTCAAGCTTTTAATTTACCAACTGCTCCATTATGCATTTTTCATATTGCAAGTTTTTATCAAAAACATTTTTTGAAAAAACTCAAAGTTTTTAGTTCTTTAATTTATCATTTTTATTAATTTTTTTTCGACATTATTGTATTAATCCGGATCGAATTACAACAACAACAATTAAAAATGAAAGAACGGTTAAAAATCCATTGGGAAAATTTATTCCAACAAATGTAACATCTGAACAATATTTTCGAGCGTTACAAAATCAATGGAATTAAAAAAAAATTGTTTACTAACTTATTTTTAAATTTAAATTTTAAACGTTTAGAAACTGAATTACGCCTTTTTAATAATGGAACATAATGTATTACCATCTTTGAAAAAAATATTTTTGATTTTTTAAAATGTTAAATTAAATTGTCAAAATAGTCTACCATTTTTGAATATTAAAACTCATCTTAAAAATAAAATATTCAAATTATTATAAAAAAGCCCATCGACGCTTGCATCCAAAAATAGAGACAATGTCGCATCAAAAAATATTAACACTTTTACAAAATGTTACGTTTTTGAAATATTTTTGATTTTCGATTGCCATAAAACGAACTAAAAAGAAAAGGCTGTCCCTCTTTTTTTCTTTCCTTTTTAAACAGCGAAAAATTTTTTCTTTCTTGTTCAATGTTTTTTTTTGAAAACATTTTTATTATGAAAGATATTTGTTAGGGTCTGTCCAGATGTTATGTAATGCATTTTAAGGGAGAGAAGGGATAACGAATACTTACGTCGCTTTGACTTTTTCGTCAAAAAGCTTTGATCTTTTATTACCTAAATGTTATAAAATGACAATTTTTGTATTACATAACATCTGGACAGTCCCTTATTGCCTAAAAAGTGAAATTAAGTCGCAAAAAATATCTCAAAATTATTGATTTGAATTTTTTATATTTGTTTTGTTCACTTTCTTTTTACACTATTAAAATAATAAAAAAAATTAAAGAAAATTAAAATTGCTAACAAAATTGTGTACAAAATATTCAAAGAGTATTGTTATGTCTGCTAAAAGCGGTGTTTTGCTGAATTTTTTTTTTGTTGCAAAACAGAAGAAAAAAAAGCAATGCATTTTTAAATCACCTTATTTCAACAATGCCTGAATAAAATAAAAAAGAATGCTGTATTTTATAAAATAAATTAAGTTCCCGTTTAATGATATAATAAAAATAAGCAACTCTATAAAAAATGTATAAATGTACAAAAATTGCTATTGCAAAAGAAATTTTTTTGATACTAAAAATAATGAATATTTTCCAAAATAAATACTTCTGTTCTTTTTTAAAGAAATTTTAAATTTTTGTAACTTTTTTTAGATTCCCGAAAGCATGATAATCTTTTAAAATGCCAAGTAAAATTTTGATTTTTTTTTCCATTTTTGTTTCCGAGTGACAATTGCATCTTGATTTTTAATTTTTTTTGGAGTTTTTTTTTTGGCAAGTGTCCCATATACACATCAAATCGAAAGGGAAATTTTATGAAACGAACTCTGGCGAAATGTTTCTCAACAGCATCCAATGAAAAAAACTTTCGTTATTTTTCGTTAATTTTTTCCTTTGTTCTTTTCTAACGAAAAATAACGAAAGTTTTTTTTATTGGATGCTGTTGAGAAACATTTCGCCAGAGTTCGTTTCATAAAATTTCCCTTTTTATAACAAAAAATTCGATGTGTATAATGAAAAGAATTTGCTCAAAATTAGAGCAAGTTTTTATCATTCATCATTTACCTAAAAAATGGCTCACCAAAATCAGACTCATTAACGAATTATTGTTTTAATAATTGTTTTTCAAATAAAAATACACTCTACTTTTTTTTAGATAAAAGCGGAAAATTTATTGAATCAAAGTAACTGTGTATCATTTAATGATCCTCTATATCCAAACATTAAAAAATGGTGCAAAAGTTTCTTTGACTGAACGTTAAATTCTCATTATAATTTTTTTGTTTCTGTATTATTTTCTCGTTTTTAATGATGTCAAACAAAATTAATTGTTGTTTCAACATTGCTTGGTAAAAGTAGCTGCTCTTCATCTACTTTTTTAATTCTTTTTCGTTGTTTTTTTTAATCTTACATTATAGTAAAGCTTTTATACAATAAAGGGAATAGCAAACAAAAAAATGTTGCCAAACAAGCTACATACTTTTCCTAACCGCAAAAACCACAAATTCCATGTTCAATGTAGTTAGGATGCTTTTCCTTTCGACGAGAGCCCACTTATGATAAGTGACTTATCTAAAAACTGAAGGAAAAAAATATGATGTCCCCGAGCCCAGCCATCAAAAAAAGAATTTGACAGTAAAAAAAAGATGAGTCGAATTTTATGCTTTTTTTCTTTAAAAATCTATTCTTTTTGTTCGCTTATCAACACAATGAAAAAAAAAAAACCGGAACTCATTCCTTTCTAAGACGGGTATGTTTCTGTAAATTTTTTGAGTAACATCAATTGCTGTCTTAACAATGGAAAAATGAACTGTGAGCACGTGATACCCATGAAAAAACAAAAAAAGAATAGTTCTTTTTTTTGTCTTAAAAATTAGGTTAATTTTTTTAAATTCTGAATACAGTCAAACCTCGTTATAAAGTTTCCCAAGGGACCGTAAAAAAAAGACGTTATGACGAGGTCATTTACAGGGATTTCGTTTTGGAGGGGCCCCAGATGGAGGACGTTATAACGAGGTTCGATTGTATATGCAAAAAATACGACTTTTTACTAATAAAAGATAAATGAAATTATGTTTTAATTATAGCACAAATAATCTTCATTTTTTGTACAATTCGAAGGCATCAAAAAAATTAAAAAACATCATTAATTTTTATAAATTTTTTTGTATTTTTCTGCTACATTCTATCTTCAAAGGTATCAAATACTGAGACCACTGAAGGTTCTACTATTGTACTAATGATTTTATAATAAACTTTCAAAATCAATTCACTAGGAAAGGATTCACTTTTTTGAGCAAGAAGATGCTTCTTCACGAAAATCTGAAACATATTTTATAATAGCAAACAAACGTTTATAGCAAAAGCTTACTTATTAAACTTTTATGCAAATCTTCCATACTTGGACGAGCTTTTGGATGTAAATCAAAACATGGCAGAAGAATATATCTCCAAAAATCTTCTGATACTGTTGCCGGAATTGGAAGCTTTTTTCCTATTTCATAATTTTTGATAATATCGCCTCCTTTACAAAAGTCAATTGGAAGAAGATGCGTTTTTTCAAAGATTTGCCACATTGTTACTGCAAATGCCCAAACATCTGAAGCTTTTGAAACTGGTGTAGTAACATTTGGAAGTTTTCGGCTTTTCAAAATTTCATATGAGATATGACTTTCTGTGCACAAAAATTTAATTTCATAATCACGTTCAAGATCGATAGCACATCCGAAATCACTGATTTCAACAAATTCTGCATTATTATCTTTGACTAAAATGTTGTCAATTTTTAAATCGCAATGAAGAATGCTTTTTGAATGCAAATATTTCATTGCATCTGCTATTTGAATTGAATATTGTTTGAGCTGTTGAAATTGTATCACATTTTTATAATCCAAAAAATAATCTTTTAAATTAAAATTCCTTAGCGGCAAAAATAGCATATTATCAACGCCAAAATGTACACCTTTTGGTTCAAGGATATTTGGATGTGAAATTTTATCATAAATTTTAAGTTCTCTGTGAATGCTCTAAAGTATGCAAAAGTTCAAATCACCTCAGAAATGGCCTAATATTTGAAAAAAAAAGCTTACTTTTCGGCCTTCATCTTTTGCGACTTTTATTGCCACTGGAACTCCTCGAAGGCTTCCCTAAATTTATATCTTAATTTTCAAATGAATTGTCAAATTCACATTTACAAATACCTTAAAAACACATGAAAATCCACCAGTGCTAATTTCTTCATCTTTTTTGAAATCATCAACATTTGTTATCATTTCTAGCTTTTTGAATGTTTGTTGAATCTATAAATTAACAAAAAAGGTCGATTTGTTACTTGAAAAAAAAAATTTGATAATCTCAACTGAAGTTAAAATCTACCCAATACAGTCCTTTTTTACAATATTAAACAGTCAAACAATAAAGTAAATCAGTGTTGGCTCCCTGACTTTTTCAAATTTCGTTTAATTTTTAGTAAAAACGATTTTTAATTCACATGGTGTTTTGCTACACCATTTTTAAACAAAAAAACTTTTAAACACTTTAAAAACCAGGAAACTGTGTGATTTCATTTTACATCAGTTTTAATTTTCTTCCTCAGCGATTCCCTGGATAATTCGATTGTGCTTACTACTCCATTATTGTGTGTTTTTTTTGCGAAACGTTTTTATTTTTCGACAGTTTTTCTGCTTAAATTTCTTCAAAACACCAGTTTCTTGTTTCTTTTCTTCATTTTCGATCGATTTTCTGAAAAAGAATAAAACGGTTATTTTTGAATAATATGGTTCATCGTTTAAACCAAAGAAAAATAAAAAAATTTTGCGTAAACTTATCTCATCGAAGTAGAACGTGGACTGCTTTTACCCTCGAGCAACCTAAAAAACAGAACAAAATTCGATAAAGCGCCAACACTGATTTGTCAACTTAAATAATTTTTTATTTTATTTTGAAATATAAAACGCTGACTTTAAAAATATTTTGAACTTTCTAGAAAAATGAAAAAAACAGAAATTTTTACTCAACAAAACAAAAAAATGTATTTTTTAGTTAAATTAACTCTTATTATTTTAAAATGAGGATTTTTTTATAATTATTTTTTTTTTGCTTTTTTATTTAAAATTTGAGGCATTTTTAACACAAACTGTCATTTTGCCTCAATTTAAATATTGATTTTTTCGTAAAATTGAGGCAAAATTTTTTTGCCTCAAATTGAGGCAATTTTTTTTTGCCTCAAATTGAGGCAATTTTTTTTTGCCTCAAATTGAGGCAATTTTTTTTTGCCTCAAATTGAGGCAATTTTTTTTTGCCTCAAACTTTGATGAGGAATCGAACTCTCGACCAATTGGTTCAAACGAAAAAACGTTACGCCACTCGGCCATTCAGACATTAGAAAAAGAGTGACAAAACTGAACCAAAAGAAAAGGATAACTTTTTTTGTTCTTTTTTGTGCATTTTTTTTGTTTTTTTTTTCTGTTTTTCTTTGAAGAAAAATTTTAATATTTTAATTTTTTTACTGCTATTAATATTGGAATAAAATTTAACAAGTATTTTATTTTTTTTAAATGCCTTGAAGCAAAAAATACAACAAAAAAAGTGTAATAATGTTCTTTTTTAAATTTATATTACGAATTTGTCATTTGTATTGCTGTTTCAGAAATAACGTTTATATTTTTTTAATATTGGAATAAAATAAAGTGCAGAGTTTTACCAAAAAATAAAGTTACAACAAAAAAGAGAAACGAGTAGCTTTTGACAATGTCATTATCAATTTTTTGCTACAGTTTCAGTACCGCCATTTGCTTTGGTTTTTCGTTTTTTTGGTGGTGGTGGTGCAACGACGGAAGTTGCAATTGCTCTTAAACCTGCATCGCCAACAACACTGATTTCTTCAAAGCATTGGCACATTGATAAAAAATGTGTTGCCACTAAAATGTTATCATTTGTTTAACGTATGTTAACAAAAAGAAATGACATACCTTTTTCAGAAACAAAACATAAAGCAGCTTTGCTTTTTTCTTGAACAAGGTTAATAACTTCATGGCTGTTTTCCAATGTCATAGTTGCTGCTAAACAACATTTCATTTCCATAGCAGTGCTCATAAGGAATCTTGTTTTTTGAGCAGGATCCCCTACTGCCCCCGGAAGATAAAAACTTGTTTTTGCAACAGGATCAGGTAAAGCTGTTGCAAAATGATCTGTAAGTGGATTTTAATATGTGGAAAAAAATGTAACTAATTAAATTTACCAATCACCAATCGTTGATCGCTTTGAAAAGCTCAAAACCAATCATTTTTTCGAACTTTCAAAGAATGTTGCTGGAGAAGTTGTCGCCAAAATTGCACGATTTATTCGTTCAGATGAATTTATTATGAATGAAAAAAGTAAAGATGAATCATTTCTTCTTTTTTTGGTAAGCGCTGTAACTTAAAATAGCAATTGTGACAACTGATAATTTTATTAATTTTAAGAAAAAACCTGATTTGACGAAGCTTCCTGAAATAATTCCCCTTTCATCATTTAATTCTGAATGTAAAGGGTTAACCGCAATTCAGACCTCAAATACTTTTAATCACAAAGCACAGTCCTAGTTGTAAAAGAGCAAAGGCTCTGGCAATTCATTTTACAGTAACCTGAGCGCAATCTCAGTAAACTACGGTCATAATGCAATTATCCTTTTTGCAAACTGCTGCAAACCATCAAGCCGGCTGGCCGTATGCTCACTAAAAGCATTCAACGACTCTCTCTCTCTCTCAAACAACGCTTGGAATGTATGACGGAAGATAATTCTCAACGAACTATACACATTCCAACAAGCAGGAATTTCTATCAAGTAATGCTACAGTCAAGATCACAAGACATTCCAACATTCCGATCTCTCTTTGTTCAAGCAACAACTTTCGTAATATTGTACGATTTCACATTCCAACGAGAGATCGAGAATATTCCAGCCCCCGGAAGTATGATGACAAAATGCAATCTCACTAGCTTTTCTGTTAGTATATAAAGACCTGTAAATTTCTCATTTATTGTCGACCCTGGACGTAATTAATCCAGAGCTTTTACTTATTGTACTGTTGTACTTATTTACCGGTTTTGCTCCTTGAATAAAGTTATTTATTGAAAATACTCAAACTTCGAAGACTCACAAGACGTTTCACAAGTAAAAGTAGAGTAATTCTTATTAAGGATTATTCGACCTTTTACATGAAAAGCATGCAAAACTTTGTAAAGATGCAATTGGTAGTGTACCACCAGCAGGTTCAGCAGAACTCAATGATGTCCCAAATTTTCTTGCAAATCTTCCTCCCCCCGAAAGCTTTCAACAACTTTTGGATCGTATTAAAAGCGAAGTTGTTGGTCCAGTAGCTGAAGTACCTCGTGTTCCAGATTTGAATAATGAAAGTATGACTGAATTTTTGAAACGCATGAACGCAAAACTTTATCCAGTCCCTGATGCTACGCCACAAACAACTTCTTCCGATATCGCTACCCCCCAAACAAGCTCCTCTGTTCCCAAAACAAGGAAAACAAAGGCACCACCGAAAGAAACTGAAGCAGATGCAGCTGAAATACCAGTCCCAAAAAAAAAGAAGAGGAAGGCCGAAAAAGAATCCAGACACATAAATGTCTTTCCTTTTTGTTACTGTAATTTTAACGATTTTTCCATATTCATATTTCATATTTACGCCAAATGTTATTAATAAAAATTAAAAAAATATAAACGTTATTTCTGAAACAGCAATACAAATGACAAATTCGTAATATAAATTTAAAAAAGAACATTATTACACTTTTTTTGTTGTATTTTTTGCTTCAAGGCATTTAAAAAAAATAAAATACTTGTTAAATTTTATTCCAATATTAATAGCAGTAAAAAAATTAAAATATTAAAATTTTTCTTCAAAGAAAAACAGAAAAAAAAACAAAAAAAATGCACAAAAAAGAACAAAAAAAGTTATCCTTTTCTTTTGGTTCAGTTTTGTCACTCTTTTTCTAATGTCTGAATGGCCGAGTGGCGTAACGTTTTTTCGTTTGAACCAATTGGTCGAGAGTTCGATTCCTCATCAAAGTTTGAGGCAAAAAAAAATTGCCTCAATTTGAGGCAAAAAAAAATTGCCTCAATTTGAGGCAAAAAAAAATTGCCTCAATTTGAGGCAAAAAAAAATTGCCTCAATTTGAGGCAAAAAAAAATTGCCTCAATTTGAGGCAAAAAAAAATTGCCTCAATTTGAGGCAAAAAAAAATTGCCTCAATTTGAGGCAAAAAAAAATTGCCTCAATTTGAGGCAAAAAAATTTTGCCTCAATTTTACGAAAAAATCAATATTTAAATTGAGGCAAAATGACAGTTTGTGTTAAAAATGCCTCAAATTTTAAATAAAAGAATTCAGTTTAAATTTAACAAAATCTCTTCAAATTTAAAAAAAATGAGGAAAAATATGAATTTTTGAACCTGATAAAAAAATGAGTAAAAATCTCTGTTTTTTTCATTTTTCTTGAAAGTTCAAAATATTTTTAAAGTCAGCGTTTTATATAATACCGGTAATGAATTAATGCGTTTCACAGAATTTAAAGGCTGCATTTCGATATCTGGTTCAGGAGGGCAGTTTCGGTGAATCTGGCTTTTGAATTTCACATAATAAATTTTTTTAATTACAAAACATAAAATCATAATAACAATAAGTACGAAAAGTATTGTTAAAAATAAATAATTTGAATTTGATTGTATTGATGAAGTCCTTGTAATAGCATTAAGTTCTTCGTTGAAAATAGGAATATGCTGGTGGCAGTAAAAATAACTATTTTGCTCCAAAGCATCACCGTCACAAGTTTTTGAACATTTAAAAATTAAATCATTAAAATTAGGGGATATTTTAAAATCTTCAGGGTGGCAACTTGTGCATGCATCTTCTATTCCACAGTAACTGTCTTCTGTACAAGTTAAACATAAATGATGGCATCTTGAACCATTTCCAATATTTATACACATTTCAGAAAATAAAAAAAGAAGTGAAAATAACAAGGAAAGGTTAATGTAGTTAGCTACATATGGGGTTTCTGTTAAATATATTGTTCCATTTTATTACCTTATAATTCCTCATATAGATAAAAGCAAGTTTTAATGATTCTTTCTCAGCATTAAAGTACATTGATTTTTGATAATAGTTCCTGATAAACTTTTTTTTTGTCTTTTTTTACGCTAAAAAATGCATAGGTTATTATCGCAAACGGATTTTTTTTTACCATTGAAAGAGTAAACAAAAATTTAATAAATAAGGGATTGTTCAGCCGTGACGTCACGCAAAAATCCCAAATTTCGATTCCCCTCCCCCCACCCGTTTTTTCTTTTGATCTTTTGTCGAACACCAAAGCGGCGTCACATTAAATACACTCCCTGAAAATGCGTGACGTCACGTCTGGACCCTAAGGAAGCAGCCGAAATTTTGCTTGGTTTTTCAAAAAATGATCTCTTTAAAATATAATATAACCGACATTAAATATTATTATGAGTCATCTGTTTCAATCAAGTATCTGCAGAATAGATTTTCAAAAAACGTAAAAAACGTGATTTCATTTTATTTCTTATAATTTTTTACAGGGGAAAACCATATAACATTTCTTCCTTCAGTAATATACTTAGAAAAACTGACTTTTTCACGGTTGATTAACAAGATTAAATTAATGTAAAAAAAACTTCAACGGATTTAAAATGTTTGTAAAGCGTTCACAAATCATCAAAACAAAAAATACACAGTCAAAAAATAAAAAGACAAAAAATTTTTAAAGAAATGATTCATGTTTGAGATATTTAAAACCAGTTTTTTAAATCGAACATCCAATTAAAAAAAACGGTTTTAAAAATTTCTTAAGTGATTGGCTTGCAAAAACGTAACAGCACAAATAAAATGTCTCCTATCTGGTAAAAAAATAACTTGAAAAAACATATAAAGCCAATATAGCAGACATAATTTGTTGCCTGTAATGTTGGCAAAAAATTATGTTGAAGTTAATGGTGATGTTGGAATAGCAGTTGGATATGGTGATACTAATCCTTGTAAGTTACATTTATATAACATAAAACTGATTCTTTCTTATTTGAAAACAGAATGTTTTAATCTCTTTTGATTTTTTTAGCAGCAAATGCTATAGCTCCATCAAACTTACTGGAAGTTCAAGTACCAATTTTAACAAAAGATTGTGTAAAATGGAAACAACAGAATTACAAAATTCTCCGTGCTGGAACAAAAACTGAACGAATTGATCATGGCGATCTTGGGGAACCATTTTTTTATACTAAAAATGATATATTATATCAAATGGATATTGTTCACGGTGGAGCCTTAAAAAATGGTGAAGCAGCTATTGCTAATGCCGATTTGTGATTTCAGATATTCAATAGGAGTTCCAAAATTTATTAACGCTTTAATTTTTGTTTTCCATTATTATAGTTTCATTTATATTTACAGCTTTTTTTAGAATTTGGTCATTTTACTCGTGTTTCTCTTTACTGTGATTGAATTCTGCGTAACTTTTTTCAGAAAATATTTATCCAGAATGCAAGTTTTTTGCACGATTCCAGTTAACTAGATCATTTTTTCTCATTTTTTTATTGGGATATATAAATCTATTCATATTTTATCTGTTAAACAAGTTATAACAGCTTTATATACGTTTTTTACTTGTTAATATTAACTTTTCATGCTCACAAGAGAAAAATGGCATGTAATTATTTTAATCCTAAATTTTTAGTGACTAATACCTAAACTTTTTTCATTACCTAAATTTTTAGTGAATTCACCTAAAATTTTTTATATACCTATAGTTTATCGAATTTTTAAAATTTTGTAAATTTATTGAAAAAAACTAAGAAACAAACAAAAAAAAGAACAAATTAAAAAAAAGATTTAACTTCTTGATAATGCTGGAGTATGTTTTCTTGGACGTCCCGGTCGATTTCTTGCAGTGCCATTTATTGTTTGACGAAGTGTAGGCATGTTTGGCCATTGCCGATGATTGCACATTATATGAATAAGAAGTACATGCTTGCAACGTATGCGTAATGCTCCGATTGGACAATTGCACGTAAATTCATTTTCATATAAAGTTGATCGAGTAACAGCTGCAATATTTTGCTGAAATAATTTAATATCTGCAACATTCAAATCATTATTTTCATCACCGTAATATTCAAGATAATCACGATAATCAGCATCATTCCATTCTGATTTTGATCTTCGAAGATACCATGTTCCACCAGAAGAAATAACTTTTGTAACATGCTTTAGATCATGCGCAGCAATCCATTCATTAGTTTTGACAGAAATATCAGGATTTTCATAATTCTTATGAACACAAACATATAGCCATTTCTTTAAAGCTGCAATAGCTTCCATCAGTGGAATGCGTCGATTAATAAAATCACGTTTGATCCATTTGTTGGATGCCTGCATTCCATTATTTTGACGAATTCCTTGACCATTTGCGGCAAACCAAAATTTTTTCTTTTTAATATATTGACGATCAAAATAATCAACAAATTCAACAATTCCAACATGATCAGATTCTTTCCATTTTTCAATTAATGCAGCAGCAGCAAAATCAAAATGATTTTCAAAAATAACAATATCTTTCATAACTTTTGTTAATCCAGCTTTTTGTTCGGCATTTTGATGATCATGTCCACATTCTGTTCCATAAATTAAATATTTGATTTCATCAGTTTTTTTGCTTTCCATTTGTAACAACATGATGAATCCTTACATTCATAATATACAGTTCCATTTTTTGTATTTAAAATAAAGAATTTAAGTTTAAAAAATAGTTCACTTACTCTTTTACACCAGCAACCTTAGCTTTTTCTTTGAGATCATCGTGAGATTTAACTTTTTCAACAAATTTGTATTTAATGTTTGCACCACGTCTTTTCTTAGCTGGAGGTTCATCACTATCAAACATATCAAAAGATTCATTTACTGGTTCAGTTTCATTAAAATCACAATCAACTAAGTAAGCCATTTTTTATAATTGAAATGAGTAAATTGATAATAAATTTTAAATTTTAAGTTTTTGCTTATTTTTCAAATTATAAATTAACAATGGGTAAAATCGATAAAATACAGATATTTGCTTATTTCTTTGTTTTTTTCTAATATTATAAATAATCGGTAAACTATAGGTTTTAAAAAAATTTAGGTATATTCACTAATAATTTAGGTAATGAAAAAAGTTTAGGTATAAGTCATTAAAAATTTAGGTAATGAAAAATTTTTAGGTATAAGTCATTAAAAATTTAGGATTAAAATAATTGTTTCCCGAGAAAAATTTGCTATAAATTTGATGTGGCACATTTAATGACTAATTGTTTTCTTTTCTTTGTTTTAGCTAACAAAAATCTATGTATTACTTATCTGTTAAACAAGTTATAACAGCTTTATATGCATTTTCCACTTTTTTTGATTAAAATTGTTTTGGAATGTTTGCATCTTTTCCTTTTTTCCCCACTTTTATTTATGGGGGTTATGTGTTTTAAGAGAGATTAACAATTACAAGTTATTTTCCCAATAAACATTAAAAATTATTTAATTACCTATCTGTAAGTTATTTTCCCAATAAACATTAAAAATTATTTAATTACCTATCTTTTGTATTATTTAAGTATCTTAAAAGAAGTGAATATCTCCGTTAGAAAACATGTTAAATAATGAATAATCCGAAAAAATGTTCTCTTGCTCGAAGCTGGAATCGAACCAGTGACCCCTTGGTTTCCGGCCGAGTGCTCTACCACTGAGCTATAAGAACTCGAGAACAGAGGTGAAATTTTTGAAAGTCATGACAGAGGCGTAAAACTCGGACCTGCTCATTGAAGGCTAGTCTCGAATTTTTGCGCTTGCCATGTTTGGTAAATAATGAATAATCCGAAAAAATGTTCTCTTGCTCGAAGCTGGATCTAGGAACGTCACAAAAAACAGATATTTATTCTCATATAATAAAAGACCACATCTAGGTAACAAAAAAAATACAAAAATTTAAACGTACGATTGTAAGCGTCCAAGATTTGCAATACAATGTTCTCCCTTCATTTGAACAATTTCATCAATAAGTTTTTGCATAACTTTTAAGATTATTGGATTATCTATTGAAAGATTTTGATAATCTTCAAATATAGGTTGACCATATCCAGGAAAAGCAGCTGCTTCTCGCCTTTTGTTTGATATAAAATCATCATGTGCATAACTTATTTGTTCTTTTGTGGTATAAACAGCTTGCATGAATTGAGTAATTGATGTAAATCGTTGAATAACTTTTTCTGCATCAGCTTCGGTTATTGCACGATTATTAATTCGAAAAACAACATCTTCTTTTGCAAACTTTGCAATAGCATTTAATGCACGTTTAATTTGTATTTTGATTGTCTTGACATTGACTTGAAGAGAATCGCATTGATTAATAAAGTTGAGCAACCTTGCATTAAAAGATAAAATAGGACTAAAATAAAAATTTATAATCCATGAAACCAAGATATCATTTAAAAAGGTAAGAAAAACAAATATCTAGATCACTTACGTTAATTCGGTAAAAAAGCCGACAAGTTTTGGATTTTTTTTGCTATGATGAGCAATAAGCAAATATTGAATATACAAATATTGAATAATTCGAGAATTGGTGATGCAAGTTTGTTTTCCTTTCTTTGGATTCGATGTTGGACTGGCTTTCTTGATATAACGTTGGAGCCAATTAAGTAAAGGTTGATTAGATTCAACTTTTTCATTTAAAGTATCAAACATTCTGAGACTATCCTTTGCAAATTTTGTATGATAATACTTTCCAAAGATTTGTGAACCACCATTTCGATTTATCAGAGGAATAATATCAGGAGGATATTCATCAGGCATAACAATGTTAATAAGTTCTATAACAGCATCTGCAGTTGAAATTCCTGGTGTTGAACAATATGGATCATCGTCAACAATATTTTTGATATTAAAAGTAGTTTTTAATAAAGCAACTTAATCTTTGTAAGACGTGTCAGTTCCATTATCAGAAGCAGCATGAAAATCCATATTTACTATAACATTAATATTTATTAAAGATTAAAACCATAAATAATAATAAACCAATACAGCACGATAAACACGTCTGAAAAAAAAAAGTTGCTGTTTGACATTGCAGAAAAAAAAACGATTATCAACGCAGAATATTTTGCCAAAATATATTCGTACGTAAATATTGACTTTGACTTTTTACGCCATGAACGAACGTTTGTTTTTACATAGACAGGAAATAAATCTTTTACGAATTCCGTCGCCAACGTTTGTTTTTACATACACAGGGAATAAATCTTTTACGAATTCCGTCGCCAATGAACGAACGTTTGTTTGTCCGTTATTCATCGATCCAGATGGCATTCACTTTTTTGTGTACGGTTAAATCTGGTCTTTGTGTGTGTATTTTCCTTAAAGGCATATGCCAAAAAAAATGTTGTTTTTCAATTTTTATACTCCACGGATCCATTCATTCATTTTTTCATTCATTCATTCATTGCTTCATCGTCTAAAAAAATGGTCACGGTCAAAGAATTTTACGAAAATGGACGTGATTATATTTTATCACTTAGTGGGGCTTTTCATGCTCCCTATATCAATTATATGCTTGAAGAATTTGATCGTCGATATCTTGCAGCATCACAAATGGATGATCAATTAGAAGCTGC
Organism: Panagrolaimus sp. PS1159; assembly: GCA_963922195.1. NCBI lineage: Eukaryota > Metazoa > Nematoda > Chromadorea > Rhabditida > Panagrolaimidae > Panagrolaimus > Panagrolaimus sp. PS1159. Next base: position 1,883,648 of record CAWUHW010000008.1, read on the forward strand.
AGCACACCTTCATGTGGGTCTCAAAATTTATAGAATTGGTTAAGGGAACGATGGATCTGCAGATGCAATGAGTAAGTATTTTTGAACTTCTAGATAATGTTTTTTGTACGTAAGAAAACGATATCCGGATTTATTAAATTTTTTAGACCCTTCATTCCTTCAAATTCTCAACATCTTCTTGCTTTGTATCGAGCTGTTCAAGAATTTGTTCTCTTGCATCCTAATTTCGTTATCCATGTTTGCAATCAATGTCAATGCCTTGATTCAAATGCAATCCTTGCTGCAATTCAATGAAGGTGCTGAAGCTGATGCAGAAAAGAAATCTCTTAATGTTATTAATGTTTTACTTTTTGTTTTTCTTTTGTAAACAACATTTTTACTCTTTTTTTTGTATTGTTATCCAATGAAATGTTTTTGTTTTGAATAAATATATATATCTCTTATATATCGGTAAAAAGGATAAAAAAAACAAAATTTTACAGATGTTGTTTTTTATTGTCTAAACGACAACATCTGGATTTGGGTCCGTTCCAACCAATTCATCATGACCAGCTTTTCTACAATCAGGACTAACATCAAATTCATCAAGAATCCATACTTTCAATGTATTTTTGGAGAAATCAAATGGCTTATCATCAACTTTCCATTCAGTATAATCATAAAATAAATAATTAACAATAAGAAGAGGATTCTTAATAAAAAAGTATTTGCAACTTTTGATCAATTTCTGATTTAATGATGCACTTCGATTCTTATAAATATAAAACATCATAGAATCAGGTAAAGCAAAAGTTTGACGAGAAATATAAGTTGATAAAAATTTACTTCTTTTTGATTCAACCATTGTTGTATCATCTTTTGCTTTTCTTTTACGATTTGGTGACATTGGTAAATCACGATCAGCCATAGCTCAATTAAAATGATAAAATGCCTAGAAAAAATAAAAAAATGTAGAGCCCAGATGTTACCCGTTAGATGATAGGAAACCCACATCTGGGTAGTAAAAAGTAAAACAAAATAGGTATAAGATGGTTTTCAAAACCATTACGTATAAATTGAATGTAAAATAATCGAAAAGTTTATAAAAAAGACAACATTTTATAGGAAATGATAAAAAAAAACAATGTAAAACACAAACATTTTACAAAAATTCAAAAAAATAACAACAGTATCAAATAACAGAAATTTTTTTATCACCAATCATCTTCATCACCCATATCAACATCAGCACGCTTTGGTGGAGGTGAAGTTGAATATCGTTGATGAATAAGAGTTGATTGACCAAATCCACCACGAGAAGCAAATCCACCACCACGAGAAGCAATTCCACCACCACGAGAAGCAATTCCACCACCACGTCCTCCACCACCACCACGAGAAGCAAATCCAGAATTTCCTTGATCACGAGCTGGAGAACCAGGTTCTTTGATGAAGAACGCAGGAGTGCGATCTTCATCATCATCTAAAAATGTAAACGTAAATATTTGTTGATTTTACATATATATAAAAAGCTTACCAGTGTATTCATCAATTTCTGCTTCTCGAGCTTTTCTTTTCTTTTCAGCTTCATCAGCTTTTCGAATTTCTCTTTGTTTCTTTCTTTGAAGCACTTTTGCAATTTGTGCAGCACGTTTTTCAAGCTGTTGGAATTTTAAGCGCAAAAATTCATATCGCAAGTCTTCAAGATCCAAGACCTGAAACAGGTCAAGGATTGGAAGAGCTTCTGCTCGAATTTCAGCAAATTCACGTTCAAGTGCTTCATAAGCACTTCGGCGTTGGATTGCTTTTTCTTTTTGAATACAAAGGAAGCGCTTTTCATCGAAAACGAAAGCCATCTTGTAATTCTAAAAAAATAAAAGATTAAACGTTGTAAATTAACATATCCAGATGTTGTTACACGAAAGCTCAATCTTCAAAAACACGGAGAAAAAGTTCTTTTTATGTTAAATTTAAAAGAAAAAATAGAGAGAAAAAAACAAAGTCACCACAATTTTATAAAAATAGAGCAAAAAAATAGAGAGAAAAAAACAAAGTCACCACAATTTTATAAAAATAGAGCAAAAAAAAAGTGCGCCAAAAACTTGTCTTTCCTTCTGCTTTTAATTGTTTGGTCCCAAAACGACATACGCACAGATGTTAACCGCTTAAAGGGTGAGAAAGAAAATCTTGAAAAAACTTTTTGCAAAAGTTTACAAAAATTTACAAAAGTTTACGAAAAATATTACAAATTCTGTAAAATATTTTTGTAATAGTTATGAAAAAATTGTTATTTTGATAAACTTTTTTATTTTTCAAACATAACACAAAACAAAAACAAAAATAATAATAATAAAAAACATAATAAAATTTTATTCAAGTCATTCATACATCCATGGAAGTTCACGACTACCGTAATCATAAAGAAGTTGTTCACCAACTTTGATATCTTTAATGGATTTTAAAAATAAACGTGGAACACAATCACGATCATCAATGTATTTTTGTACCATAACACAGTTATAATTCCCACGAGAATGATTTATAAATTTTGTTAAACCATATTCATTTTTGTTCAAAGTTGCGTCAATGCAACATTTCATTACTCTATGAGTACGACGATGTATAAAAGTGAACCAATACATATAAGATCCTTTATTAGCATATGTTACATTATGAAGATGTTCAGCTTCTTCCATAGACATAATTACATTACCACGATATTCAGCAATTAAAGTTCCATTTGGAATAAAACGTTTTGCAAAAATACCATATCCGATATGTTCATTAATAAATTTTTTGCACATGAAGCTTTCAGAGTAATCATTGCTGGTTATAATCTTATTCATTTGAATTCGTAAACGTTCTTGTGGAAGTAAACGTTCATTCTTCGATCTCAATTGATAAGTTCTACTTGTAATAATACAACCAGCAGCATCATCACTATCTTCACTTTCAGACGACGACGATGACTCAATAACCTTTGGTAAATCATCTTCATCTTCTTTTTCAGCTTGCGGTGCAGTAAACATGATTACATCTTCATCATCAACATCGTCATCATCATCCAAACGAACATGTTTAAAACCTAGATAATAATGTTTTAGGTTAAATAAACAAATATCTGTATTTGTTAAACCAACCTCTCTTTTGAGTTACAGCATCATTATTATGATTCATATTTTCCAAAAAGCTTGAACTTGTACATAAAGTTGTTTCACCATCATCCTTATAAAATGATTCATAACCATTATATTCATCTTCACTACTATTATTATTCCAAGAGCAATTATCATCATCATAATCTTCATCAGATACAGTGGAAACATCATCATCTTCTTCATCATCATCATCATCATTTGCATCTTTATCAAGCTTTTTTTAAATACTTCATCATATACAACATCTTTGCCAATGAGTTGTTCTTCAATGTCAATATTTGAAGCATTGTTGACAAGTTGTATGAAATCAGTTAAATAAAGATTTTCCTAGAAAAAATATTTAGATATGGTTGCAAAAACATAATAAAGAAATATCTGGACTAACCTTTTTATATCTTTAAATATTACGATTTGTTCGTTCAAAAATTTTTACCATATCAGCTTTAAATTGAAGCAATGCTAAATGTTCATTTGTACCATCTTTGTTCAAGTAATGTGATGCAACCGTTTTTGGTTGATGACATGAAACCCTTGCAAGCGGTTCAAAGACGGTATCAACAACATTGGTTACAGTTCTGCAATATGAATGTGTAACAGTTCGTACATGATGAAGATTCTTTATTGCACTAACTGAAGTAATAACAGCAGCTTCTTGTGGATCATTTGCATCAAGATAATTAATCAGCCAATTACGAACAGATAACAACATTTTTGATCCATTTTGCGGCCACATCCCCAATTCACCTTTATTATAACCATGTGTATTAAAAGCGTATTCAGAATCATATTTAAGATTATTAAATAATGGAATAATGCATTCTCTTTGGAGCTTGTACAGAACTTCTGGAATATGAATATATGTGAAAGGGATATGTTGTTTATTCTTCGTTTCATCAAATTTCACATAATAGCATGCAGCTTCTTCGTCCAAAACAGCTTGTTTAAAGTTTTCAAGTTTTAAGTATGGAACAATTTCAAATCGTTAATTTGCAATAATAATGACACTCATTTTGACAAGCCTAAAAAATTTGTAAAAAAAAATTATTCATTTTTTTTAAACCAAGATGTTATCTCCCTTCTGCTAATCGACAACATCTAGAAGAAGGTCCGTGCCTAGATATATATATCTCTTATATATCGGTAATAAGGATAAAAAAACAAAATTTTACAGATGTTGGTTTTTATCGTCTAAACGACAACATCTGGAAGAAGGTCCGTTCCTAGACAAAACCCTTCAGGACAATCCAATAGAGAAACATCTTCAATACGTTTTAACGTTGCAACATATCCAGCTTGCTTTACCAATTTTAAGGTCCTAAATAAATACAGATATGATTTTGAAGAAGAAAAAAAAGTATAGTCTGGGCAAACGTACTCTTCCAATTCAGCACCTTTTAATTCAGGATAAATGTCCAAAGCTGACAATGAAGATAATGCTGTTGATGTTGATGATGATGCAGCACATGCAACCGGATCAGCATCTTTTGATGATGCAATATTCAAAGCTGAAAATGCAGATAATGATGTTGATGATGAAGCAACCGGATCAGTATGTTTTGATGATGATTCTGTTGTTTCTTCATCATAAGCATTTTCATATTCTTCTTGACGTTGCTTCAAAAGTGGCAAAATATCTTTTAATACTGGTTGATCTTGCAAAAATTTTTCTGAGCTAACACTTTCGACAACTATAAAAATTCTAAATACAAACAGTAAGGAATAAAACAAACGAACAATGCAAATCAGCGCAAGCAGCATCACAAACATGTTCCTTTTCCGGCTGCTTTTCAACATCCATGCCTTCTTCATTTTGTTCAAGTTCTGCTGGTTCATCAAGATATGGACTTTGATCAATGCCTTTTTTAAAATTGAGGTATTAACACATAAGCCAAAAAAACTTACATTCTTGTGCAACATTTTTCAAAAGGTGTCCATCAGAAGTTTGAGCACCACGAAAACATTTGTACAATACCAAAGACAATCTTTCATTTTCAAGATAATCTTCAAACAAATCAATGTACCATGAGTGATCATTTTTATTATTTGGACGTCCAGCATGAAGCCAGTCAAGATAAATAGCAGCCCAAACATACATTGATACTTCCAATGGGTGACGACCAGTAATTTGAGTTGGTTCTCCATCAGGCATATCACGAAATGCACGAAGAACTTTGCCCTAAAAAACCAGATGTTGCTCAATTAAAAAAAACAAACAAACATCTGGATTACTTACCAATAATTTACCTTCATCATATTCTTCTTGTACAGGTTGAAGTTTTTCAATATAAAACTGCAAAGGTTTGAACCTTATATCAGTTGCATATTTGATTTTGGGATTTTTATTGGTGGGACCAATAAATCCTTCTTCAGTTACCCGAAATCGAATAGAATCAGCTTTGCCACCAAGATCATTAAAATTCTTTTTGCTGTTATTCCAGCTAAAATAAGCTTTACTAATTCTATTGAACAGTGTTTCACAATTTTCAAAAATCACAGAATCACCAAGTTGACCACCAAAGATAATAGCTTGTTCACGAATATCTGATTTATCTTTAATTATTCCAATTGCTGGTCCAAGAATTTTTATTAGAGCTGTAGCGGGTTTTTCATATTTACCCATATATAAATCAGCCATCTAAAACTACCAGATAATTAGATATTACTATGTTAAATGTTAAATCTAGAAAATATTTAATAAAAATTATTTAAAAAAAAATAAACCGCGCTGAAAAAAAACCACGCAAGTTTTTTTTTTTTTCGCAACAACATTAAGAAAAATAACAACGCCAAAAACGTGCGTCACTTTTCGCGGTAAAAAACAAAAAAACCGCCGCACTCTTTTTACAAATTTTTTTTTTTCAGAAAAACATAAAATATTTCTTTCTTTTTTTTGCGCGTATTTCATACGTTTTTTGTTTTTGTTAATTAATTAATACTAATTTTTTTACAGAATAATTATGACTCGTCGACATGATGCTGCTCGTAAAGATCGTCGTAAACGTCATGTTGCAACTGCGGAAGAAGCTTTATATTCTGTTGAAGCAATTTTAAGAGCAGCTGCAGAATCTCAAGCTCATGAAGAAAGACAAGATCAACGTGCAAATGGAGCCGAAGCTGGAACTCCTAATCCTGATGCTGATGATGAAGATGCTAATCAAGGTCAACAAGCTGGTAATGGAGAAGAAGAAGAAGGGCAACAAGCTGGTAATGGAGAAGAAGAAGAAGGGCAACAAGCTGGTAATGGAGAAGAAGAAGAAGGTGAACAAGCTGGTAATGGAGAAGAAGAAGAAGGTGAACAAGCTGGTAATGGAGAAGAAGAAGAAGAACATCAACCCACTGGTGCTCGAAAAAAAGTTGTTCGCCGTCAACAAACTGCAAAAAAGCCCAGGAAGCAGCCAAATCCAAGAAAGCGTAAAGGAGGTGATATTGATGCAGAAGCAGCAAAAGCAAAAAAGGAAAAAAAGGTAGGTTTCCAGATGTTATTAGATAATTATCGTAAATGAACATCTGGGTTTGTAGGCAAAGGAAAATAAGAAAATCCATAAAACTGATCAACTGTTGATTCCTAAAACTTCAATGTTTCGTGTTATTCGAGAAATTGCTCAAAAATATAAACATGACGTTAAGTTTCGAACTGGTGCTCTTGTAGCCCTTCACTATGCTGCAGAAGGTCACCTCGTCGGTAAGCATTTTACTATAACATTAAACGCAAATATCTGAGACTGTTTTTTAGGGTACTTTACTGATTTGCAACTTGCTGCATATCATGCTAACCGTATCACAGTTATGGTCAAAGATTCAAGATTTTTAATGAGCATTAAACAAGCAAACTTCTTCCATGCAAATCCTGCTGAGAATCGTGCTTTTGCTCAATCAAATACTGATGCAAGTGTTGCTGAAAAAGCAAATATTGATCGTCGTAATGCAGCCGAAGCTGAATGTCGGTATAAAGCAAATGCTGCTCGTCGTGAAGCAGAAGCAGTCAATCCTACTCGTGAAGGTCTTAATTCTACTCGTGGAGGTCATGTTCGTCGTGAAGCAGCAGCAGTCAATCCTACTCGTGGAGGTCTTAATTCTACTCGTGGAGGTCATGTTCGTCGTGGAGCATCTGCAAATCGTCGTGGTCGTGGTCTTACTTATGTTCCTTTAAATCAAGGAAATCAGCATTCTTCAGATGATAATGCAGATGGGCGTTAAAAATATTCCAAATTGCCTTTTTTTTTGTCTGTTTTTAAATAAATTGTGATTTCTTTAGTTGTTGTTTTTTATTTATTACTGTTGAAGACGTTAAAAACGTTTATTAATATTTACCCAGATGTTGCCTGATTGTCTTTGTATTGTAATATCTTGATTTTTTAGCAACCATGGTTTTATCTTCTGCTGAAATGCATAAGCGATTATGCGCGATTTTCAGCATGCTTTACAATGATCTTCAAACACCAGATATCGATTTTCGTCGTACCAAGCAAGCAATGAAATACATCCATGCTTTAATTCATCTTATAACATCAAAAGAATTCGAACTTGTAGAAGTTTCCACGTAAGTCATTAATAATAACAATAATATATTTAAAATATAATCAACATTATTTTTAGATCTCTCAAAGCTAATGCTGCACAGCAAATCTTTGAATTCTTTAACAAGTTCACTTTCAATACACTTGCTCCTCTTGCAATGTTTGAACTGTGGGATGAAATTATTGTATCACGTCTTGATGCTGAAGAAAAGGCATGTGCTTTCTTTTTGTCACTTTTACAATTGTTTGTAACACAATGCAAAAATCCAAATACTCTTGATGGTGGTGCATTCAAAACGTTATTTTCAAGTAATTTGAAGTTTCTTGGTGATGTAAGTTTTTATCAAGATAAAGCTTCATATATTTATTACATTAATATCTAGGCTTGTAACAATGCTCTTGCTCCAGTTGATTTTATTCGTTTTGCATCAAAAGTTGGATATAAAATGAGCGAAGAATTAAATTTTTTATCTGCTAATGGTGATGCAAATAGAATTGGTTCAACACGTGCACCATTCACTAATATGCCTGCAAATGCTGATGATGAAACAAAGCGCCTTTTCAAAGTATATGATGGAATGCGTGTAATTAAACCTGATGTTACTGCTTCTGAACTGCATAATCTTGATGTTGGATTAGATGCAATTGCAAAACGAGATAAGGAATTGATGTTCTTCAAATATGGTGGTGGTAAAAATGATAAAAAATTGAAGTCTATTTTCAGTGAAGTAAGTTGATTTATTTACCCAGATGTTTGGTGAAACTAATTGAAAACCATTATCTAGTCACGTAAAGCTGTTAGTGAAGTTATTCGAACTCTTGAACGATATGATCAAAAGCGCTCAGCAACGAATAAGAAATTCGAAGATGATGTTGAAGATTTTCTTCATTGGCTTTTGGTTCCTGCACAACAAGAAGAAGAACAAAGATACTTCAAATTTAAAGCAATTGATTATGCTGCACAGCTTGATGATATGAATGTTCGTGCTGCTGAAAAATTAAAAAATCCTGATGATTTTCAATCAGTAACGTTGAAACCACCAAGTCTTGCAACAAATGCAAATAAACTTAAATTTTGTGAAAGTGTTGAATTGTTAACGAAGGCAGAACTTGAAGAACCTGATGAAAATTCTGAAAATGGTGAAAGTGATCAACATGCTTCAAGTGAAAATTCATTTTTTTCTACTTTCAATGCTGGTGAAGAACCAATGCAGTTTGTTAGTGCACGTATGTTTACTTTACCCAGATGTTGTCTCGAAGGCAATGCAAGGGTTGATCTGTATTTTAAAATATTTTTTTTAGCGTCCTCACTTACACCTGCGGATCAACTTCGTGTTGCAAATGCAACGATTAAAAAGCTTAAAGGTGAACTTGATGATGCTTTAAAAGCTCAACAATTGAATGAAACATACAGCAATGAAGAAACTTACAAACGTGAAACTGCTGAACATCAACGTCTTCAATCAGAAATTACTGGTAATTTACCTATTTATTTGTGTTGATGATTGTAATACCATATACTTTTTAGGTTTGAAAGCAGAACTTGACACCGCAAAAGAAAAGGTTGTTGAACTTCAACAGGATGGCAAACAACTTGAAAAAGTTCGAAAAGAATTGCAAGCTGAACTTGATGAAGCTAATGGAAAAATTGAACGTAAGTTGCCACAGATAAAACTTATTGTTGATTGTATTTGCATGTGTGGAATTGGATTTTTAGGCTTGGAAGCAAACCAAACCGATGTTGAAAAACGTTTGGACGAAAAAGAACTGCAAATTAACAGTCTTCAACAGCAGATTACTCAAAAAACAAAAGAACATGGTGTAGTTCAAGCTCAACTTGATGCAAAAAAAGGTGAATGTGTTAAATTGGAAAAGCAACTTAAGAAGAAAGATGCAGAACTTTTAAGTGCTAAAAGTGAAGTTGCTCAAAAAGAAGCTGCATTAAAAGGTAAAAGTCCAGATTTGTTTTGATTCTTTTTATTAATCGTTATCTGGATTTGTTTAGATGCATTGCAAAAGGATTTGGTTTAGATGCTCGATCAAATGTTGAACGTTTGCAACATGTTCTTGACCATACTCCCGCCAACCAAGCGCGTTTAGCACGTGGATCGTCTGTACCAGCTGAACATACAACACCTCGTTTTGCTGCCCCAGCACCATCTCAAACATTTGCAGCAGCATTTTCTGAAATTATTGCAGAAGCATCATGTCAAGTTGTTGCAGCAGCAGCAGCATCTCAAGAAGTTGCAGCAGCATCATCTCAAAAACCTGTTCGAAGCGTGAGTTAATTCTTCTATTAAGAAAACGGTTATAAACTTTTGCTATTTTAGACTTTGGAAGGTGTTTATGATGAAACAATTGCAAATTTAACAGATGCTGAAAAAGTTGAACGTCAAGCTGTTGTAGATAGATTTGTAGCATTAAATGATGATCCAGCATGTTGCAGAAAGAGTGGTAAATATTATTTATGCTCGAATATGGATCTTTGCCGTGGTGCAATGTGGTATCACCGCTTCTGTGCTGCGAAGGCATTTTATCCTGAATTAATTGATGAAGAAGCCAAAGATAAATATCAACAAGTTCAAGAATTAATTACAGGAAAGGTTGTTTGGTTTTGCAAAATTTGTGAAGATGCTGCAGTTCTTAAACAATTTGAAGAAAATAATCTTGGTTTTTCTGGCTCTCATGCATCTCAATCTCAATCTCATCATCAATAACCTCGTGATCTTTTTCTTCGTGCAAAGTCTTCAAAGCTTTAACTAATCACTGACCTTTTTTTCATGTATGTGCTCTTTTTTTTTATAATAACCCAGTGATGAATTTTTTATGAATAAATGCCTTTTATAAATCTGGAAATATGTATTCTCAATACACTTGCTAGATATTGTTTTGTAGATAAAAAAAAACAACATCTGGGGAGAAAAAACTTGTATAAATTTTTGCATAAACCGAATTAAAAAACATATTTGCATGGCTTGGTTAGCCTGTTGGTTAGTCTACGAACTTGTGGGGTTGTCGACCCAAGCCACCAAAAATCTCCTAGGATGCTAGTATGCGATCCGGGTTCATCAAGAAATCAAATTGTTCAAAAAAAACTAAAATCAAAAAAAAAGCTACAACTACCTTGAAGAAGAATACACATGTCAATGAGTTGTATCTTCTTCAAGGTAGTTGTAGCAGGGACACGGTGTTTTTGTCTGACAGGAGAACGAACCCTATATATATTTGGTTCATGTCGTAGCGCTCTACGCCACTACACCACCACCGCCCTCATATAAGGCCTTTACTGTTTTGCCTAAAGTAAAGGCTTGTATGAGGCTTTGAAGAAATTTTTCACGAAAATCACTTGTATGAGGCTTTGAGGAAATTTTTCACGAAATTTTTTTGACAAACAAACATAAAACGAAATTTATAAAAAAAACCAAAAGTGGATATTTTTACATTTTTTTGTGTTTTACAGATGTTGTTGTTTATCGTCTCAACGCCAACATCTGGAAAAACGTCCGTTCCTAGACTATCAAAGTCTAGGAACGGACATAATCCAGATGTTGTCATTTAGACAAAAATAAACAACATCTGTAAAACACAAAAAACTGTAAAAATTTGTATAAATTTTACATAATAAACCAAAAAATGATAAATACAAAAAAGGTATAAGATGGTTTCAAATCATTTTATATATAAGTACAACTAAAAAAAGACACAAAAGTTGATTTATCACAACAAAAACAAAACATTCAATAGCTATTTTCATAGCAAAACAGTAAAAATGATATTATTAATTTAAAAAAAGATCACATTTCCCCAAATAAGACGAGCAAGCTTTTCATATTTGTCTTGATTAAATCCACGAAAATCAAAAGCAGGAGCTTTGTAATTTAAATTCTTTGTTGAAAGAACTTCATCAACAATTGCTTCAATTCGCTTCTTGTATGCTGGAGAAATTGAATCATCAAAATGAAAAACGAATTGTGTTGTATTATTTGTCTAAAAATCTTAATAAAATAAGCATAAAAAAAGAGATACACTTACTTTCATAAAAACATAAAAAGCTTCAAGATCAAAAACTTCAGGAATATTTTCCAAATCAAATACTTCAATTTGTTTAAAATGTGGGATTTTAACAAGTTGATCAAAAGTTTTTGCAGAAATACTTTTACTTTTACTTTTAAGAAATGTAGTATCAAGCTTGCTAAAAAATATATAATTAAAGCATTAAAAAAAAGCATATAAAAAAGCATACATTTGAATTTTTTTAGCTTTTACAGCAATTTCAACAATTTTTTCAAGTGCAACATGTGTGCCATTATTGTTTTTGATTGTTACATTTAAGAAATCAATGTCTTCAGCAGATGAGATGAGAAGTGCAAGATCATCCAATGCAAGTACTTGATGATAGAGAGTCAAAATTTTTGCATCACATCGATACAATTTTGGGATTAATGAATGAGCCATGTAAAAACCGGCTGCCGTAAGATCAGGTCTAATATCCAATTCATCAGTAATCCATACTTTGGCATGTTTGGACATGTCAATCATATGATCATCAACGAGCCAATGATCAATAACATAACACAATTCCTTTACACGAGAAACAGCAGGTAAATCAGATGAAGCAGATGAAACAACAGTATGATCATCCATAGCTCAATTAAAATGATAAAATGCCTAGAAAAAATAAAAAAATGTATAGCCCAGATGTTACCCGTTAGATGATAGGAAACCCACATCTGGGTAGTAAATGTTAAAACAAAAAAAAGGTATAAGATGGTTTCAAACCATTACGAATAAATATACAAAAATTTAAGATCAAAAAAATTTATCAAAGAACCAATAATAGTGTTTATAACACAAGAAAAAACAAAAAGAAAAATTTAAATTTAACAAAAAAATAACTTATACAGAGAATGGCCTATTGGGGTGATAAAAACGATCACAAAGACGACTACGTTTAATCCAATTTAATTGAGGAAAATGCAAAACAACAGGTTCGTAATCCAAAGGAAATGTTCCAAGATATTCATCGATAATTGCTTCAATTCGATTCTTATATGCTTCGGAACATGAATCAGCAAATTTCAAATGAAATTTTGTTGTTTTATTTTTCTATAAAATTTTTATAAATAATAATAATAAATAAAAGAGATAGACTTACTTTCATAAAGACATAAAAGGCTTCAAGATCAAAAACTTCAGGAATATTTTCCAAAGAAAATTGTGTAACTTGTGGAAAATTTGGAAGATTAACAATTTGATCAAAAGTTTTTGAAGTAATTGTATCAAGTACAGGAGTGCACTTGCTAAAAGAAACATTATTTGATAAAAAGGTTATAAAAAAACGTACAAAAAAAAGCTTGTAGCTTTAGCAGCAATTTCGACAATTTTTTCAATTGCAGTTGTTGTACCATCACCATTTATGACTGTAACATTTTGGAGAGAAACAAATTCAGCAGATGAAATAAGTGATGAAAGATCATTGAAAGAAATAACTTGAAAAGAAAGAGACAATTCTTTTGCATCACATCGATGCAATTTTGACATTACAGAAACAGCCAATTCATCATGACCAGCATTTCTACAATCAGGACTAACATCAAGTTCATCAAGAATCCATAATTTCAATGTACATTTGGACAAATCAAATGTCTTATTCTCAATTAGCCATTCAGTATAATAATAAAATAAAGAATTAACAATAAGAAGAGGATTCTTAATAAAAAAGTATTTGCAACTTTTGATCAATTTCTTATATAATGATGCACTTCGATTCTTTTTAATATAAAACATCATAGAATCAGGTAAAGCAAAAGTTTGACGAGAAATATAAGTTGATAAAAATTTACTTCTTTTTGATTCAACCATTGTTGTATCATCTTTTGCTTTTCTTTTACGATTTGGTGACATTGGTAAATCACGATCAGCCATAGCTCAATTAAAATGATAAAATGCCTAGAAAAAATAAAAAAATGTAGAGCCCAGATGTTACCCGTTAGATGATAGGAAACCCACATCTGGGTAGTAAATGTTGTTTCCTATTCCTAATAAAATAAAAAAATGTAGAGCCCAGATGTTACCCGTTAGATGATAGGAAACCCACATCTGGGTAGTAAATGTCGTTCCCTATTCCTAGTAAAACAAAAAAAGGTATAAGATGGTTTTCAAAACCATTACGTATAAATTGAATGTAAAATAATCGAAAAGTTTATAAAAAAGACAACATTTTATAGGAAATGATAAAAAAAAACATTTTACAAAAATTCAAAAAAATAACAACAGTATCAAATAAAAAAAATTTTTTTTTCACCAATCATCTTCATCACCCATATCAACATTAGCACGCTTTGGAGGAGGTGAAGTTGAAAAACGTTGATGAATAAGAGTTGATTGACCATATCCACCACGAGAAGCAAAGCCACCACCACGATAAGCAATTCCACCACCACGAGAAGCAAGTCCACAACGAGAAGCAAGTCCACCACCACGAGAAGCAAGTCCACCACCACGAGAAGCAATTCCACCACCACGTCCTGCACCACCACCACTAGAAGCAATTCCACCACCACATCCTCCACCACCACCACGAGAAGCAAATCCAGAATTTCCTTGATCACGAGCTGGAGAACCAGGTTCTTTGATGAAGAACGCAGGAGTGCGATCTTCATCATCATCTAAAAATGTAAACGTAAATATTTGTTGATTTTACATATATATAAAAAGCTTACCAGTATATTGATCAATTTCTGCTTCTCGAGCTTTTTGTTTCTTTTCAGCTTCTTCAGCTTTTCGAATATCTCTTTGTTTCTTTCTTTGAAGCACTTTTGAAATTTGTGCAGCACGTTGTTCAAGCTTATTGAATTTTAAGCGCAAGAATTCAAAGCGCAAGTCTTCAACATCCAAGACTTGAAGCAATTCAAGGACCGGAAGAGCTTCTGCTCGAATTTCTGCAAATTCACGTTCATATGCTTCATAAGCACTTCGACGTTGAATTTCTTTTTGTCTTTGAATTCGAAGAAAACGCTTTTCATTGAAAACGAAAGCCATCTTGAGAAACTGAAAAATAAAAGATTAAACGTTGTAAATTAACATATCCAGATGTTGTTACACGAAAGATAAATCTTTAAAAACACGGAGAGAAAGGAGAAAAAAATTTAAAAGAAAAAATAGATAGAAAAAAACAAAGTCACCACAATTTTATAAAAAATAGAGCAAAAAAATAGAGAGAAAAAAACAAAGTCACCACAATTTTATAAAAAATAGAGCAAAAAAATAGAGAGAAAAAAACAAAGTCACCAAAATTTTATAAAAAATAGAGCAAAAAAAAAAGTGCGCCAAATGCTTGTCTTTCCTTCTGCTTTTAATTGTTTGGTCCCAAAACGACATACGCACAGATGTTAACCGCTTAAAGGGTGAGAAAGAAAATCTTGAAAAAACTTTTTACAAAAGTTTACAAAAATTTACAAAAGTTTACGAAAAATATTACAAATTCTGTAAAATATTTTTGTAATAGTTATGAAAAAATTGTTATTTTGATAAACTTTTTTATTTTTCAAACATAACACAAAACAAAAACAAAAATAATAATAATAAAAAACATAATAAAATTTTATTCAAGTCATTCATACATCCATGGAAGTTCACGACTACCGTAATCATAAAGAAGTTGTTCACCAACTTTGATATCTTTAATGGATTTTAAAAATAAACGTGGAACACAATCACGATCATCAATGTATTTTTGTACCATAACACAGTTATAATTCCCACGAGAATGATTTATAAATTTTGTTAAACCATATTCATTTTTGTTCAAAGTTGCGTCAATGCAACATTTCATTACTCTATGAGTACGACGATGTATAAAAGTGAACCAATACATATAAGATCCTTTATTAGCATATGTTACATTATGAAGATGTTCAGCTTCTTCCATAGACATAATTACATTACCACGATATTCAGCAATTAAAGTTCCATTTGGAATAAAACGTTTTGCAAAAATACCATATCCGATATGTTCATTAATAAATTTTTTGCACATGAAGCTTTCAGAGTAATCATTGCTGGTTATAATCTTATTCATTTGAATTCGTAAACGTTCTTGTGGAAGTAAACGTTCATTCTTCGATCTCAATTGATAAGTTCTACTTGTAATAATACAACCAGCAGCATCATCACTATCTTCACTTTCAGACGACGACGATGACTCAATAACCTTTGGTAAATCATCTTCATCTTCTTTTTCAGCTTGCGGTGCAGTAAACATGATTACATCTTCATCATCAACATCGTCATCATCATCCAAACGAACATGTTTAAAACCTAGATAATAATGTTTTAGGTTAAATAAACAAATATCTGTATTTGTTAAACCAACCTCTCTTTTGAGTTACAGCATCATTATTATGATTCATATTTTCCAAAAAGCTTGAACTTGTACATAAAGTTGTTTCACCATCATCCTTATAAAATGATTCATAACCATTATATTCATCTTCACTACTATTATTATTCCAAGAGCAATTATCATCATCATAATCTTCATCAGATACAGTGGAAACATCATCATCTTCTTCATCATCATCATCATCATTTGCATCTTTATCAAGCTTTTTTTAAATACTTCATCATATACAACATCTTTGCCAATGAGTTGTTCTTCAATGTCAATATTTGAAGCATTGTTGACAAGTTGTATGAAATCAGTTAAATAAAGATTTTCCTAGAAAAAATATTTAGATATGGTTGCAAAAACATAATAAAGAAATATCTGGACTAACCTTTTTATATCTTTCAATATTACGATTTGTTCGTTCAAAAATTTTTACCATATCAGCTTTAAATTGAAGCAATGCTAAATGTTCATTTGTACCATCTTTGTTCAAGTAATGTGATGCAACCGTTTTTGGTTGATGACATGAAACCCTTGCAAGCGGTTCAAAGACGGTATCAACAACATTGGTTACAGTTCTGCAATATGAATGTGTAACAGTTCGTACATGATGAAGATTCTTTATTCTCCTAACTGAAGTAATAACAGCAGCTTCTTGTGGATCATTTGCATCAAGATAATTAATCAGCCAATTACGAACAGATAACAACATTTTTGATCCATTTTGCGGCCACATCCCCAATTCACCTTTATTATAACCATGTGTATTGAAAGCGTATTCAGAATCATATTTTAGATTATTAAATAATGGAATAATGCATTCTCTTTGGAGCTTGTACAGAACTTCTGGAATAGGAATATATGTGAAAGGGATATGTTGTTTATTCTTTGTTTCATCAAATTTCACATAATAGCATGCAGTTTCTTCGTCCAAAACAGCTTGTTTAAAGTTTTCAAGTTTTAAGTATGGAACAATTTCAAAGCGTTGATTGGCAATAATAATGACACTCATTTTGACAAGTCTAAAAAATTTGTAAAAAAAAATTATACATTTTTTTTAAACCAAGATGTTATCTCCCTTCTGCTAAACGACAACATCTAGAAGAAGATCCGTGCCTAGATACATAATTACAATCCAAAAAAACAGATATATATTTTGGTTATGAGAAAACCATTATCTAGGTTCAATACAAAAAAAATTTAATATTATTTATAAAAAAGAAATATCAATAATAAAAAACGAAACATCAGTAACATAAACAGGAGCAGCTTCACCAAGATCTAACATAAAAATAATAAAGTTCAAAAATAATAATTAACAGAAGACCTATTTATTTATTTGATTCCTTTTTTGATTCATCTTTTTTAGCAGCAAAGCAATCACGACGATAATAAATGTTTTTATTTTTTTCAGTTTCTTCACAATCAAATTGTTCAATAAGTTTCAACGCTTGTTGGCAACTGTTTGAAGCAGCTGCACGTTTAAACGCGGTTGCAGCATCTTCCATTGAAGCTTGGATTAACATGGTTAAATTTTTCAAAGTTAAATGGAAATGGACGATTACGATTTCGCTCTTGTTGCATATGAAGGCGAATTTGTCGATGGCTGTTCAAAGCAGCTGCAGAAGCATTCAACCAATTTTCAATACGAACTTTTGAGTTTTCAGGAGGTGGTAAAGCTTCAAGAATATCAATTTCCGGCAGTTCAACAGCTTCATAATCATCATCATCATCAGATCCCATTCGTTTTGTTCTTTGAATTGATTCACGAAGTGTAAGAATTCCTGGACAACGATCAAATGTTGGACGAGAACGAACCAATACCCGAGGGCCATCCTAAAAAATAATTTATAATAATATGCGCACAAAAATACTTGACTTAAATACTTACACAAATTTTATTTGTACCACCTGTAACATGAGTACATTTGTTGCAAAGACATGGTTTCATTCGGTTTTGCTTTACGCGTGCCATTGTTGTTTACGCTAAAAGTATTTCTAAATTATACATAATTACAAGCCAAAAAACAGATATATATTATGGTTATGAGAAAACCATTATCTAGGTTCAAAAAGTCTATATGCAAAATATATAATTGTTTTCAAAAACGAAACATCAATAATAAAAAAAAAGAAACATAAATAATAAAAAATAAAAATCAATAATAAAAACAGAAGCAGTTTCACCAAGATGAAGATTTAGTCATCATTGTCGACGTACTTTATTTTTTTTAATTTCTTCACAATCCTTTAACCATTTTTCGATACGAGCTTTTGGGTCTTCCAGAGGGGGTAATTCTTGATAACGAGAATGAGAATGTTGTCTTGCAGCAGCAGAAGATGATAAATTTGTTGGATTAATATTTAAATAAAAAAAACGATTTTCAATTTAATCATTTCGTTCAAACACTGTACGATATTGATCAGGAGAGACATCAACTCCTAAAAATATATATATAGATATTATCGCATATTATATAATATGTGAATTTGTGAAAACAACATACCATTATTAACAGTTTTCAAGTATTCCTGGAATACCGAACAACGCAAGATGCGCGGTACCGAAATATGACAGTTTTCATCATTTGACCATTTTGCTTCACACACCCATTCACCAGGTGGAACCAAGCCTTCGTGCAATTCAGTTTGACGATGAACTCTAAACTCCATAAAGTTGGACAGAGAAATTCAATTCTGAAGAGCTTACTTGTAATGAGACTTAATTTGTACAACATCCATTGCATAAAAATGTTGTGTAATTGCATGTCGAAGCCAATTCCAATAATATTTTTTGCAGCCACTGCACCAAAACTTATATCTATCATAAGATTAAAAATACAAATGTAAAACTTTTTTCTATGTTTACGAAAAATTACTTACACTTCTGCTTTATCTTGGTGTCTTGCAAAGTGTTGAGCAAGATTTTGAACGTATGTGCCACATTGGCTGCACATGTATACTCGATTAACCATTCTAAATATTTGATGCTGGAAAGTATTTCTAAATTATACATAATTACAATCCAAAAAACAGATATATATTATGGTTATGAGAAAACCATTATCTAGGTTCAAAAACTCCATATGAAAAAATTTAGTATTGTTTATACAAATGAAAACAAAAACATAATAAAGTTACGGTAAAAATAAAAAAAAAAGCAGTTTCGCCACGATAAAGTGGATTTATTTAGTCTTCATTATGGTAATCTTCCCAAATATCATTAGGATGGATATCTCGATCCAAGACCAGTTTATCACTGGAATCATAATCATATTCACAATCAGTTTCATTTTCATTTGGTCCACGAATTTGGAAGCCATCTGGTCGATGATAAGTTGTTGATGATGATGATGCAGCGGTTGGTCGAAGTGTACTGCGAGAAGTTGCAGCAGTTGGACGAGATGATGGTGCAGCAGATGGAGGACGAGAAGATGTTGATGCTGCAGCAGATGGAGGACGAGAAGGTCTTGATGGTGCAGCAGAAGGAGGACGAGAAAGTCTTGATGGTGCAAAAAAAACCAAAAGTGGATATAACATAAGAACAACAGATAAAAAAATAGATATTATAAAATGATCACATTATTTCCCCAAATAAGACGAATAAGCTGATCACGTTTTTCAGTATTAAGTCCACGAAAATCAACAACAGGAGCTTTGTAATTCAAAACCTTTGTTGAAAGAACTTCATCAACAATTGCTTCAATTCGATTCTTATATGCTGGAGAAATTGATTCATCAAAATTAAGCCAGTATTGTGTTGTATTATTTTTCTATAAAATCTTAATAAAAAAAAGCATAAAAAAAGAGATACACTTACTTTCATAAAAACATAAAAAGCTTCAAGCGGTTCAAAGACGGTATCAACAACATTGGTTACAGTTCTGCAATATGAATGTGTAACAGTTCGTACATGATGAAGATTCTTTATTGTCCTAACTGAAGTAATAACAGCAGCTTCTTGTGGATCATTTGCATCAAGATAATTAATCAGCCAATTACGAACAGATAACAACATTTTTGATCCATTTTGCGGCCACATCTCCAATTCACCTTTATTATAACCATGTGTATTAAAAGCATATTCAGAATCATATTTAAGATTATTAAATAATGGAATAATGCATTCTCTTTGGAGCTTGTACAGAACTTCTGGAATAGGAACATATTTGAAAGGGATATGTTGTTTATTCTTCGTATCATCAAATTTCACATAATAGCATGCAGTTTCTTCGTCCAAAACAGCTTGTTTAAAGTTTTGAAGTTTTAAGTATGGAACAATTTCAAATCGTTGATTTGCAATAATAATGACACTCATTTTGACAAGCCTAAGAAATTTGTAAAAAAAATTATACATTTTTTTTAAAGGAGGCGGATGTTTTGATACAGTTTCGTAATAAAAAAGGATTTCGCAATTTTTTTTTTTTCCAACGTTTAGAATTTCGTGATTTTCAGGAAAACTGAGTGTCTCGAAACGAAAATGCATCCTTTTTAATTTTTATTCTTTCCCAGTAAAATGGTTGAGAATATAAAATTTTTATGCATAAACATATGCTAAATTTTTATTTTTTGTTACAACTGGTTAACAACATATGTATATTGTTTTTATTTTGCTTTTCTAGAAAAAGAGAATCGGATTTGAATTTTTTATATTTCCTTGATGAAACATTTATATCCGATTCTTTGTTTTTGTAAGGTAAATTATCAGTTTTTTTTACCAAAATTTTTCCATAAACTTTTTTCTATTACAAGGTAATCACATGCTGTTTTACTTTTGATGAAGATGTTTTTTTACCATAAAAATAATAACGATTATCTGACAAAATGCATCCACATTTATATATATACACTGCATACATGATCGTCATCATCACCATAACCCTAAAAATAAAGTAAATTAGTTCAAAATATAAAAAGAGAAACATAAAATTACCTGTTAAGTCAAAACTTACCTGTTTTATCCATGCATCTTCATCAAGAATCAAAGAAAAATCTACAAAAAAATAAAAAACAGCACAGTGAAACTTTGACAACACCAAAAATGCAAAAATGAGTATCTTTATTACGACAAATTTATATATAAAACAACAACGGGAAACAAAAAACATGCTTTGTAAAAAATAGAACAAAAAATAAAAATTTAGCATATGTTTATGCATAAAAATTTTATATTCTCAACCATTTCACTGGGAAAAAATAAAAATTAAAAAGGATGCATTTTCGTTTCGAGACACTCAGTTTTCCTGAAAATCACGAAATTCTAAACGTTGGAAAAAAAGAAAAATTGCGAAATCCTTTTTTATTACGAAACTGTATCAAAACATCCGCCTCCTTTAAACCAAGATGTTATCTCCCTTCTGCTAAACGACAACATCTAGAAGAAGGTCCGTGCCTAGATTGCAGTATAATTCAATGAAGAAATTAGTGAAAAAAGGATCAAACGATTTTTTCGATTTTGGAGGGGCACTGATCTTGTTCAAATGCCATAAATCAAGAATGAATAAAATTCAAAAACAGAGAATACTTATGCAAGTTTTTTAGATTCCTTTCATAAATCAGCAGATTATAATTTGTTCAAGTTTTTCTGTTTTTGATTATTGAGAACACAAATTTTGACAAATAAATTTGAAGTGAAAAATATTTTTTTTATTTTCTCGAATACTGAGTTTTTGAATGGTGTGACACTTCATTTGCCCATGATTTTCTTACCATTGTGTCCAAAATTCCAACCACAAAAATCAAAGATTTCTGCGCAATCTTTGATTTTTGTGGATGTTTTTCATTACACGCATTGCAAAAGTTTGAACAGAGGCGGTTGAAAAAAAAATTTACTGATAAGCAAACACGCCTGGCGCCTATAAAATTTAAACGGAAACAACAATGTTATTTATATTTTTAGCAGTTTGTTGTTTTTGAAAAATAAATGTGGTCATTTCTGAGATAAATAAAATTAGCTTCGTATTAATTTTTTGATTTCTTTTCCGCGAAAATTCAAATTCATGTTCATTTTTTTGTTTCTTAAATAAAATTTATTCAATTGCGCAATAAAAATTTTTTTAATCATTTTTTTAAATTATAGAACATCTGTCATGGCATATGTTCTCCTTTTTCTCCTTCTTCATTTTCGAGTAGTCTTCTGTGTGAAAAGAGTCACGTTGGATCCTTCAGTGGTTGATCTCAAACCAGTTAATAATGTGTGTTGTAATTTTTGGTTAACAAATTTATCGCTAACTTTTGTAGGCTCATTTTCCTAATCAAACCTCCAACTTATATGGGACAAATGTTGTTGGCCGCTATAAATGGATTTCGAAAACAGGCTTATTTGAAAGAGATGTGCATGTTGAAAATATTAATGATGTAAATGTAAGCTAATTATTTCATTAACAATAAAGGTTACAATTTTTCCATTTTTTAGTGTTTTGAAAAAAAAATATTATTACTCTGAAACTATTTTCAGCCAAAAAATATGCTCTTCTGCCCCCGCTCTGATCAAAATCCTTTTATGGCACTTTACCTTAAAACTTCAAAAAATCGCCGATTGGTTTGCAAAGAGAAAAGTTGAGATAAGTCATTATTTATGTATAGCGCCGGTCTTGGCGAAACGTGTAACAACCGTTTATTTAGTTTTGTTGTGTTGAGTTTTTATAAAATCATCAGTTGATTCATTTTGTTCGGCTGATGGATGCCGGTTTTGGATTGCTCCGTATTTATTTTATTGTGTTGTGTTAATAAAGTTGTTTGATTTAATAACTTTTATTGGATATTTTATTGGTTTGGTAGAAATTGCTGTTGCTGATTGCTGGCTTTGGTAAGTTTCTTTACGGGTTTTTATTATATTTTTGGGGAGTTATATCTTTTTGGGTTAGATTTGATCCAAGTGTTAGAGTTATAATCTCTATTACCGATGTCTGGAGCTAAATACCCCAAGTTGGAGGGCCCGCGCCGTCATCCTGATTCTTCTGATAAAAGGTATACCACCTTTCTTGATGAAAGTCATGGATGCGTTGGAGAAATATGCAGCCGATTGAATGAAAATGTATATGGATTAAAGGATATACATGGAGTATATACCGATACATATGGATTGAAGGATATATATGGATTATATACCAACACATATGGATTGAAAAAAGGTAATAATGGAAAGGATAATGAAGATAAATCTGCAAAGCAACCGAAAGGTGTAAGACTTGTTGAAGGTGATGCGGTTAATGCTTATGGTGATTGTAAAGGTGGTTCACGAATTGTTGATTTTCCACAACAAAGTGACACACATATATATGATAAAGCTATTTTTGTTAATTGTAAAGCTGGTGATACTATTGTTGAACAACCACAACAATATGAGCCAAACAAAATTAAAGTTAAATCTGGTAGTAAAGGTAATACTGGTGATATTTTTATTGGTATGCTGTCTGATTTTGAAGATTATGCTCAACCACTTGTTGCACATACACAACAAGATGGATCGGGTCATGTTACAGAAGAGAATGGAAATCCAAATGAAGAGTTTAATGTTAATCAGGAACAAGTACCTGAAGGAGTTAAACGTGCTCGTGATATTGTGCATCATGCTGAAGAACTGTATGAATCTCTTAGCTCAGCTATAAAAGGTGCAAATGATAAGCTTAAAGCATTAAATAATCCTCGTTCTGTTGTTTCGGATGATTTGATTGATGATCTTCGAAAAATGCTTACTCATCGTGTAAGATTTCTATACGGTAGCATTGAAAATAGAGAAAATGTTCTTGAAACTTTGCGGGAAAGGGAAGCTGAAGCACAAGCAACGATTGCTGAACTTCAGGAAGAGCTTGATCAAGTTTCTAATGCACAAAAGACGGGATTAAGCGATAGCATTAAGAAAGAACTTAATGATTTGGGATGTACAGATGTTGAAGATATGATTTATAAATTTATACTTTTACAAGATCGTGTACAAGTTATTGAAAGAAGTTTTAAGGAATCGACAGTATCTCGTGGAACATCTCGTGTTTCACTTGCTGAAGAAGATAAAGGTCGTAAAGCAAAAGCGATTGCACAACCAAGGTCAAGTCAATCAATTTCTGTTAATTCAAAAGAAGTTACTGTTCCTACACCTAAAGTATTGCTTCCAATGCCGGAAAAGTTTACTGGTAAATCAAGAAAGGATCTTGAACGATTTTTCAAGTTGTATGAAGCTAGTACAACAAGCACAGGTTGGGGTGACGAAGAAAGAGCAATATACTTAGGGAGCTATGTTCCAAATCTCCTTGTATATCATGATAATTTAAGAGAAAGAGGAGCAACTTATCCTCAAATGAAACGTGAATTGCTTGGTGCAATGGGCTCTGATGGTACTATTTCAACGTTTTATTTGCGTACTGAACTTGATAGGATTAAAAAGCCACCAAATAAACTTTATAAATCTTTATTTGATGAGGTTGAATTACGTGTAACAGAAGCAT
Source organism: Panagrolaimus sp. PS1159 (assembly GCA_963922195.1). Classification (NCBI taxonomy): domain Eukaryota; kingdom Metazoa; phylum Nematoda; class Chromadorea; order Rhabditida; family Panagrolaimidae; genus Panagrolaimus; species Panagrolaimus sp. PS1159. The sequence goes on from CAWUHW010000008.1 coordinate 1,908,135, forward strand.
TTGGTAATGATGTTGATGCACGTGAAAATGAATTGAAGAAAATCTTGCTTCGGTTAACAGAGGAAGATTCAGATCCTGTTTACCGTAGTATCGTTCTTTCGAATGTTACTGCAAGTTACTATCAACTAAAAGAGCTTGTATTAGGTCTTGAATCTTCACAAGTATTCAGAAATAAAGGTGATAAAGCTGAGGTTAAAAACTTCGAGCAATACAAAGATGCCCTTTTATAAAAATCGATCAGATAATCATGTAAATGCTGGAGGTTATCAAGGGAGATCAGATAGTCGTGAAAAGGTTGATGAAAAAGCAAATCCTCAGGGGTTTGGTGAATCACAACAACAACGAGAATGGAATCCAAATCGTGCTGGTAATGGAGGTTATGAGAAACATTCTTATCATCCACCAGTTGTTAGAAGTTGCTTCATTTGCAATAAACAAGGACATATTGCAACAGATTGTACAGAAAGGAAAACTGGACATTCTAATGTTGTAGATCTTGAAGATGTAAAGTTGTATGTTTCTGGCATTACTGAAATGGGTAATGTTGGAGTTGAAACGGTTAATGTTGAAAGTGAACCAATGTTTGGAAAACAAGCTGTATTGGATGTATGGCTTGATGGTGTAAAAACTAAGGTTCTAATGGATTCGGGTGCAAGCACCTCGGTGATCAAAGATACTGTAGTTGGTCATATTCTTCGAGCACGTGATAAAGATGGAAGCTCAATTGTCCAATTACCTCAAGAAAGTTATGTTCATAAAAGACTTCTTGGTGCTGATGGAAATCCGTTGATGGTAGTAAATTGTATTAGGATTCCAATTGCTTGGGGAACAGGTCCTTCAAAATTTGCAAAATTTTTTGTTGTTAAAGGTTTACAGCAAAATGCATTAATTGGTACCAATGTTATTCAAGGTGATGATAATTGGATTAATGCTTTGACTTTCTCCTTGAAAAGAAAAGAAGTAAATGTTGCTCATTTAGGAGTTGTCTGGGAAAGTCAAGAACAAGCACCACGTGTTGAACAGGTTGGTCATAAAGTTTATGCAGAAACTACAGATATACCACCTCGTACAGAAGCGTTTGCAAAGGTAAAAACTCCAAGAATTGGTAGTACATCAGTTATTGAAGTTAAAAAGGATACATTAGAAACTGCTGATTTAAGTGGGACACATGATGTTACTGCAATGGAACATAAAAAGGCTGTTATAAAATCAAAGGATAAATGTTTATTTGAAGTTAAAGCTGAAGAGCAAAACATTAGTAATTCTGTTGAAGCCCATCCAAAAACACCATTTGGATGCGAAACTGTTGTTATTGGTGGAAAGAATGCCGAAAAATTTGCTCGGGCAAATGGCCTTAAACATTGGACTTTAAAAGCTTTGAATGATTATCGCATTCACTATAAAGCTATATTTGGAATTGCTGTTAAGCGATTGATATATTTCCCCAGTGGAGAAATCTTCTTTCGTCGTGAAGTTAAATTTGATTCTATTGTTAATCGTGAAGTTAAACTTCTTTCTATTGTTAATCGTGAAAGTAAATTTGATTGTATTGTAAATTGTTTATTAAATGATGTGAATCGAATGTGTGAATTCAATATTATGGAAGTGATCGTGCTACCAATATTTCGCCATTATGGATATGCAAAACTTAGTGAACAACTTATGTCGTGGTACAACGAATGGAATCCTCCTCTTGTTGGAAATAAAGAAGCTATGAAACTAAAACTCTTCAAGTGCATGAAAGCAACTCTTGGTCAAGATTCAACTACTCAATTCGTTGATGGCCAGGGAATTATTACAAATGAAGGAGTTCGAGCTCTTGGTGAATACATTGAAGACCTTGGTTACTCATTCAAAAATCGGGTCAATGTTATTATGGACAGAAATAAGAATGCTCCACATCATGCTGAACCGTCAAATCGTGCTTCAAACGCTCAATTGTTTGCAAGTCATCGAAATTTTCAATCAAATGATCGACGTCGAAAATGGTCTTCAAAGCCGCCTTTCAATTATCAAGTTCGTGTAAAGCCGCCGTATTATGGTCGTCGAATCTTCTATGCTCGTGGAAATTCTAATGGTCCTGAAACTCGTGATCGCCGACAAAATCAATTATCGGGGACGATAATTCGAGGGGGAAGGGGCAAGTTGAGATAAGTCATTATTTATGTATAGCGCCGGTCTTGGCGAAACGTGTAACAACCGTTTATTTAGTTTTGTTGTGTTGAGTTTTTATAAAATCATCAGTTGATTCATTTTGTTCGGCTGATGGATGCCGGTTTTGGATTGCTCCGTATTTATTTTATTGTGTTGTGTTAATAAAGTTGTTTGATTTAATAACTTTTATTGGATATTTTATTGGTTTGGTAGAAATTGCTGTTGCTGATTGCTGGCTTTGGTAAGTTTCTTTACGGGTTTTTATTATATTTTTGGGGAGTTATATCTTTTTGGGTTAGATTTGATCCAAGTGTTAGAGTTATAATCTCTATTACCGATGTCTGGAGCTAAATACCCCAAGTTTCCCATAACTCTGTTTTGTGAATCAAATCCTTCTCGTTTTCACAAATGCAATGATTTGTACACTGAAAACAAAATGGTTACTTCAAACTCAACACCTACACAGCAACATAGCGGTGCTCACAGCACGAAAGGTTACCCCATAAGTATACCTTATCGCTATTGTTTGCTTGGTATAGCAAATGAGTATGAAAATGTATTATTCATGTTAAAAACTACTTAATTTTTCTACATTTTATTTTTGTAGTCGTTAATTGCATCATTAGCTATGTAATGATGTATGCATTGCATCCATATATGGGTTTTTTAGTAAGAAAAATGCAGTAAAAAGTGCTTTATTATGTACTATCATTTTAAAAACAGTTTTAGAGGTTTTTTGAAGTCCCTTGGTGGTGATTATGCATTTTTCATACAATTTAGATCAATATTAAGAGATTTGGGTGAGGAATTTTTGATCCGACTGTACGATTTCGAGAAATTGTAATTCAAAGTTCTATACCACCACCATGTATTTTAACATCATTTATTTTAATATATTCTTCAATTATTACTCAAAATAGCAATAACTCAGTCTAAAATGATTAACTAAATGGATTATGAACGACAGCAACACTTCTAAACTCAATATATTTGCGACAATTATACTCAAAGTCATCAACATCTCCAACATCAAAAAATCAATCAAAATCGACAAAATATTGTCAAACAATGATTCCTGAAAACCTGTAATAGATGAAAAATGTTTTTTACACATAAATGTAAGTATTAAATATATTAACTTGTATTAATTTTACAATTTCAGGTTATTTTTGGTATATCAACAGTCTTGAGTATATACTGTAGTTTATGAATATTATATGGTTTGATGGAAGAAGTTATATTTTTTTGAATTTTATTTGTCGTTTGAATGTCCCATTGAATTTGTGGAAAAATACTTTTTGTCTATTTGTAATTTGTTTAGGACTTTTTGTTATTTTGTAATTAATTTTTTAAATTACGATGCATACATCATTACATAGCTAATGATGCAATTAACGACTACAAAAATAAAATGTAGAAAAATTAAGTAGTTTTTAACATGAATAATACATTTTCATACTCATTTGCTATACCAAGCAAACAATAGCGATAAGGTATACTTATGGGGTAACTTTTCGTGCTGTGAGCACCGCTATGTTGCTGTGCACCTAATCTTTCAATGCCTTCTGCGGGTTTTCAAACTGATGATCTCACTCCAATAACGGAAAAACCAGCGTCAATGTCAAACGATGATCTCAAATTTTTGCCTGCAGATTCCAGTAATTTTTTCATGAATAATCAATTTTTATTCTTTATTCTTTTGATTCTGTGCGTGCTCTTTTCTTGTTTTCTTATCCTTGCTTTTATTGCAACGTGTAAACGAACAAGCATTTTTTCATCTCAAAAGGGACCGTTAATTGTTGTTAATACAATTTCACCAAATGACAATTATTACAGATCTAATCAATCTCATTATCTCGAACAGAATGTTGTTAATCCACAACCTCGTGACACGAGTTAGTGATAAAACTTTTTTTCGTGTTTTTATTAGTTTAACTGTTGCGTTTATTTTGGAATTTTACTTAATATGTTCTTTTTTGAAAAAAAAAACTAAAGAGTAAAAAATCAATAAATATTATTTCCAATACAATGGTTTTATCAATGTTGGACATTTACACTAATTTGTCTTACATCAGTAAAAAAGTAAAGGAAAAAAGCAAAATTTTTTATCAAATCTAACTTTTTTTTCCCTGCTCCCTCTTTGATATTGTTTCACTATGGTTTCTTTTTCTAAAAAATCTCGGATTTGATGGAAAAAAAATATTCGCGTCGAGAGTTTTGGACAGCAAGAGAGAAAGAGTGTCTCTTTTGCTCTCTGCTTTTGCTCTCTGCTTCAGTGTCTCCAAAGTCCCACTTTTTTTTGGGACGCGTCCGTCCCGTCCCTATTTTTAGCACTACCCGTCCTTCCGTCCCGTCCCTAAATTTAAAAAGATACGTCCCCGTCCGTCCCGTTCTTAACGTCAGGGACGGGTATCCCGTCCCGTCCGTCCCCGTTATTTGAAAGTAAGTCAAACAATAACAAAAAATTTTTCTGAAATTGTTAATATATATGTATAAGTCGAAAATATTTTTACAGGGATTTACCGAAAATTTCATTTTTAAATGCAGCTAACATGTTACTTGCATTATCAATAACATATCGAGAAACATCTTTATCAGATAAGCCATAACGATTAAGCAAAATATCTGAATACTTTTTAATAACACCTGCATCATGCTTGGGCGGAAGAGGTGCAACACCAAGAAAAACTTTAACACTTTTGTAACTTTTATCCAAAAAATGCGCAGTTGCACCAAGGTAACCCTTTTTAAGTGGAGGATCACTCCATAAATCCAATTCTACCGTAATAAGTGATGATTTTTCGTTCAAAATTAAAGATAATTTTTGTATAGTTTCTTTATAAAATGAAGACAAAATTGATTGCAGACCTCCAGTTGAGGTCTGCAATCAATTTAGCACACCAGAATTGTTAATTCCTTATCCGCAGCACATACTATTTTAACGTTTAAGTTTCGATCATAATTTAATTTTGAAGAAGAAAAAATTTAAGAAAAACGGGACGGGACGTTTAAAACCTGAAAAAGAACGCGTCCGTCCCGTCCCTATTTTTAGCACTACCCGTCCGTCCGTCCCGTCCCTAAATTTAAAAAAACACGTCCCCGTCCGTCTCGGGACGGGGACGGGACGGAAAAACGGACGTCTCGGGACGGGACGGTGGAGACCCTGCTCTGCTTTCCTTTTTGAATTTGTTGAGTGTGCATTTTTTTGAAGGGAGAAATAAAATGTTTACCAAAACCAAACTACCAAAACTCTCGACGCGAATATTTTTTTTCATCAAATCCGAGATTTTTTAGAAAAAAATAAGGGAAGGGAACCATAGTGGTTTTTGAAAGTAAAAATGTCAAAAATGATTGAAATAGAATTTTAATTATTTCGCAATCAATTTAACAAAAGAAAATAAAGATTTTAAAAAAAAACGCATATGTAAAAATACAACAGAAAAGTGTGAATCAATCCCTGGTCGTCTCATTTTCGAGGCTATTTTTTTTTAAAAAAAGGCAGAACAGCAAAGTAGTTACAAAAAAAAAATCGTTTTCATTCCATAATATAAAAAAGGCAAAACTAGGCGTGACTCTCTGTTATCATTAATTTAACGTTGTTTTTCGACTTTATTTTGTTTTGTTAAAAATACATTTTACAATGTCACAAGCAGAAATTAATGAAAAATGAATGACATTCATTAACAGAGGGGAACAAAGGTTAAAATCATTTTATAGTTCTACTGCTAAAGTCTCTAATAAGTAAAATATCGTAATAAAAAGAACTTCTTTTAATTTATATAAATAAAAAACAGATTAACTTTTACATCTTGTATGCACATTTTGAACAACAAAAGTTTAACTTCAAGTTTTTTTAATATATTTATCACAATCATTCATTAAAATTAAGCAAAACGTCTTTTCGTTGCAATTCGAGTTGGTACATGTCTTCGTTTTGTTTTATCATTGACATAATTATTCCTTAAATCGACCAATTTTTCAATTCCGTTATTTAAAGTTTGACCTGGAAAGTAAATATCTGGTGGCGGATATTTAATAAAGTCATCTGCATCAAGTTCATTAACGTAATTTTGGATTTCAGATTTATATCTTTTAGAAAGTTCAATATTGTTATCATAAAAAATTCGATATTGAACAAAGGAATGAATCTATAAAAATAGTAAGAATTAAATGTTAATTCAATAAAAAAAGCTGTAAAAGGTAAACATACTTTAATAAACTTTGAAAATTTAATAAAATTAAATGTTTCAGAAACCCGAGTTGCATCGAATAATTTCATTTTAGATATATTAATTTTTGCTGCATTTTTTACTGAAGAAATTGAAGGCACAATTTTATCACTATAAAAAACTTAAATTAAAAAAAGAATAAAGTTATGAATCATGTTTTTGCTTAAATTTCAAATTCAGAAAAAAATGGAAAAATTTTCATTGGTAACAGAAAAATATTTTTTAGGTATTTTCGCAAATTTTGAGAAACACTTTTTTTTGCAGCGATTGTTTGCATTAATCCAATAAAAGATATTGGCAGGGCACGCATGAACCAGATTTAGGGAAAACACAATCGTAGACATCACACGTTGGAATCAGTTCCGCTCTTTTTGTTCAGTCAAAAAATGGGTTGGCATTGTGTTCTTTTTATTTTTTTTGTCGAAAAAAAACGAAAAAACGAGCAACATCTTTAACAACTGTGCATGATCTTATATTAATTTTCTATGCCTTTTTTTTATTAATATTTTTAATCAGCATAAAAAACTGAGTGGGATGGTAGAGAGTTTTGAAAAAAAATGTATGAAAAAAACTAATATGAGATCAGGCATAGTTGTAAAAGATAATGCTCATTTTTCATTTTTTTTAACGAAAAAATACAAAGAAAAAAAAACAATGCCAACCCATTTTTTGACTGAACAAAAAGAGTGGAATTAATTCCAACGTGTATCATTCGAAAGAAATTTTTTTTAATTTTTTGATGGAAAAATATAACTTAATTCGGCATTTTTTAACTTGAAAACAACTTACAAAAATATGTTTTTAACATTTGGAAGATACTGTAATATTTTTTCCAAGGCTGCAATTTCATTATTTCTTTCATCAATAATTGCAGTTTGAGAAAAATTAACATTTTCAAGCGTTTTGGAATTTGCCAGAAATTTAAATTCATTAAACGTTAAATTCTGTGAACATAAATATAAATGTTTTGCTTCACAAACTGCAATTTTAGGTAATAATTTAGAAATTGGATCATTTTCAAAATATAAATTTAAATATTTTGTTATCCATAAACTGTTTTGGGAAAACATATTTATTGATTCAGTGACAACACTTTTAGGTTCCAACATTTTACAAGTAATCCATCTTCCATTTTCATTATTGCTGATACCACTGATAATAGAATATGGAAAAGGTTTATGTTGAAAATATTTGCATACTTTCATTAATTTAAAACAGATTTGTGGTTTTGAAATAGAATTTTTCTTTATCCATTTTAGAACATCTGTTGGAAAATTATTGCAATTATTTGAATTCGATTGAGATTTTGTTGGATAATTACTACCCATTTTATAGCGGATATATCTGCAAATTGTATAAGCTTAATAAGCAAAATAACTAAAATTGGAGTTACTCAAAAGAACACAATCTAAGTTTGTAACATATAACGGGGCGCCAAACAGATGTCTTAACAAAAAAGAAAAACTTTTTTTGTTAAGGAATTTTTCCCTACTCAAGCAAATTCTCTTAACACGAAAAGTTTTTCTTCTATTTTTTCTCGGGTAAAATTCCTTAACAAAAAAAGTTTTTCTTTTTTGTTAAGACATCTGTTTGGCGCCCCGTTATATATTTGTCAGGGGGCAGAAAAATATGAGAAAAAAATATCTTTTTTACGCAAAAAAGAAAAAAAGTAAAAAAAAATATTGATTTACCTTTAAAAATGGTGTGATTCACCATCTTTGAAGGTGCGGAAATTTTTTTTTCAAGTTAAATCACATCGATTATAAACATTCAAGAATTTTTATAGACAAACTTCAAACTACAAAAAATATCGAATAAATTGTTTTAGACAAATTTCAACAAAAAAAAAAACATAACTTTAAAGCAAAATTCAATCAGTAGAAAAAAATTTTCTTTTAAAATTTTCAGTTGAATAAAACAAAGGAGTACCCCCTTTCTACAAGTGCAAAATTTTAGATGCACAAAAATGTAAGTATTTTGTGATTGGTGTGTCTTTTGTGTGTTTGATGTTTGTTCTTCAGTCGGATAAAGAGTTATAAAAAATGACTTCCCAAACGGTGTAAAAAAAATTTTTCAAGACGAATTTTTTACTAAACTAAAATTAATGTACATTTTTGGATAATGTAGAATTTTTTGCTATTTCCATTAGTTAAATTTTAGTATATTAATAACATTATTTTTTAAAAAATATTGCAGTAAAATTTCAAATGAAACAAGAAAGGTTATTGTTTTAAAATTTATTCATTTAATGAAAAAAAAAATGACTGTAAATATGCTGAATATTAAAATTGGAAAAAAAATCAAAAGATAAGAATTTTTTTTTTAAATTTTAGTATATTAATAACATTATTTTTAAAAAAATTAAAAACAATAACAAAAGTTTATGATCTCATTTTGCACTTTAGGCGTTGAAGATCAGTGTACTTTTTTAAAAAGTGTCAAACATCACAGTTTTTGTGATGATAAAAATTAGGAAATGGAAACGTCTTTTCTCTAAAATATTATATTTAAAATGTTTAAAATGACAAAAACAACTTTTTTTGGCCAAAAAAGAATCATTAAACTTTTCCAATTTTTATTTATTTTTGATTTAATTTTTTTCTGTCAAAGTATTCCACAATATTATGGAAGCTATTATAACAACAATTATCCAAATTATTATTCTTCTTCTGATTCTTCAAGTTATAATCCTTTAACACATCCATGGCAACTATATAAGCCTGAACAGGGGCTATTATCAAATGGTCAAGTTGCACCTGGGAATATTGGTAGCGGAAATGCTTTTGCTTCAGCATTTCTTTTTTGTGCTGCATGTAGCGTAGGACATGGATAAAAAAATTTTTTTATTCATTTTTTGATTTATAAATTTGAGTAAAAAATGTTATTTATATTTTTTTATGCTTTCTTCTTTATTCCATAAATATATCTACTTTTTTCTGACAGGTTAATATTTTTTCACAAACAAAAGAAAGTACTTTTGATTTTTAGATTTAAAAAATTATTTTGCCATCAAATTTTCAGTTTTTGTTCCTTTTGTACTTAAAAAGAACTGAAAGATCTCGCTGCAGCTTTTGTTTTGTTAATTTTAGCTTTATCGATCTTTTGAATTGTTTCTATTTTTCTTTTAATTTTTTATCAAGATGATATTTTTCGTATTTTTCTACTGAAATGCATGCACATTTTATTGTAACAGAAGAGAAGTTAAATATGCTTGATATTTAACTTCTCTTCGAATAAAACAAATCTTGAATCATTTGAAGCAAAAAATTAGCACAAAATCAGAAAAAGTTTACTTTTTTTTAAACCTTTGTTTTTAAGACGCACTCTGGCTGTCAGTCAAAAAGTCGCGGCACACAAAAAAAATAGATTTGGCTGAAATTTGGCCTAAAGGTAAAACAGCTATGGAGAAAATGATTGGCTTTGCTGTTTTTGTCTAAAAAAATTTTCTACTGAAGTTACAGGAGATTCAAGGTTACGGTAGCGGTTTTTTCAAAAAATCGCCAAAAATCAGGAAAAATTTTTTTGGCATTATTTTGTGTTTGTATAGGTTCTCGAACATGGAGAATTCGAAAAAAACATTTTTGGGATTTTTTTAATATCGGGAACAACGATTTTCAGGCTCGCTTCATACTTCAAACAATTGACTTCTCTGAAATTCTAATAAATTTAGACTGAAATTTTCTCTTTTGTCTTTCTTTTCATTCTTTTGTCTTACTTTTTAATCTTTATTGTTTTTGTTATTCTTTTTATTGTTTTTGTAACTCGTTTTTTCTTTGCCCACTCAGCCTTTTCTGGAGTGAAAAATAAATTAAATTAATTTAAACCCTTCTATCATCAAATTACCGTGAAAAAACATAATTTTTTGCAAAACAACAAAATTATAATATTCAAATAAATAATTCGATTTTATTAAATTTGACATTTTTATTGTTGCCTTCAAAAACAAATGCTCATTTTTCTTTCGATTTAGAAAAAAATCTTTTCTTATTTTTTTTGACAAAAAAATTTTATGTTCACTTTTTCGTACCAGCTTGTGACTGCCTTTTTTTAAATGCCATCGCACATTCGATGCTTTTTACAACCAAAAACAAAATAATATTGACAAATGCTTTTTTTTAAACGAACAACACATTTTCAAAATTTTTTCATCTTTAATCATCGAAAAATAAACAACAGAAAAATAATGCCGTTTTTTCCTCTAAAAGAAAAGAGGCGTTTTGAAATAACTTTTACAAAAATTATGGAAAAAATCTGGTAAAAAAGCTAATTTGAATATTTTATTTTTTCGACCATTTCTCTTGTTTGGAACAAGTTTTTCAATTTTGCAAGTTTAAACTTTTTTAAATAATTTATTCCGCTGCGGAATTGTGTTCAAAAATGATGAGGAATCATTTTTGAACTCAAAAAAGGTGATGAAATTCTCATTATTTAAAAAAAAATTGCCAGTTAAATTCAATAACAAAAAGTTTAATTTTTGAAAAAAAAGGTTATCAAGTAACAGCTGAAAGTTTCAAACTTATCAAGTAACAGCTGATAGTTTCCAAAGGATTTAAAAAATCATCGACTATTTGGAAAAATGCATAAATTTATAGGTTATGAATAAGATCGTTCATTGGTTACGAATAAATTACAATGAAAAATTTTTGTTTTTTTAATGGAATGCGATATTTTTTTAATATTTGACTTTTTAATTTAAAGTTTTAAAAATAAATATTTCTTAAAATAAATAGTGTTTCAATTTGTTTATTGATTTTGTACATAAAACAGACCATTTCAATGTAAAACATTTTACACACTGTCTGCAAATAATAACTTTAAAACTTTATGTTTTATTAAAAATTGAAAAATATAATATTCAGACGCTAAAAATTGTTGTGCTTTTAAATGATCTTTTTCATTTTTATGTTTTCTTGCAGCTAAAATTGAGAAATGAAACAATAATTTAATTTTTTTCTTTGCCGCCTGTTGGAACGCTGTAAAATGTGTTTTTTTTGCTTTTTTTGCGGCGTGTAATATGTTTTGTACATAAATAATTTTTTATTAAGTTTACAAAACAAAAAATATTACGTCAAAATTTTTTGTTATTGCTTTATTGAATTATAGTTTAAGAAATTACTAAAAGAAAGAACATATATAAATTTGAAATCTAATTTTTTTGTAGCTTTTTTAACTTCAATTTCCGTGACAAAAACCATCGCGGCCACAATGTTGTTCTTTTGGACAAAACCATTGAGCATTACATGCCACGGCAAACTAAAAGTGTTAACGTTTTTATTCGCTATATAAATTTTTTAATGAATAGACAAAAACATTTAAAGAAGCATTTTTTATTTCTGTATAAATTTGAAAAAAAAAACTTACAATACATTGATTGTATTCGCACAAATATGTAGGGGGGCATTGTTCATCATTAGAACAGCTGTGAAAGAGACGGCTGGCGTCGGATGTTGCGGCAAAAATTGCAAGGATAAAAATTCCGATAAAAAGTGCAAGACGAACCATGATTCTGAAAAGCAAGTCGTTTAGATTTTTTATTATTTATTGCTTTGAGAAATAATAATTTGTTAACCACATAGATAAGCAAACGGGGCGCATAGAGTTGTTTTTTTATCACCACTAGTGATAAACAAACAACAGTGCCCCGTACCATTTTTAATCATTTTAGTTTTCTAGCTTTCAAATTGAAAAAGAGTAGCTACGTGTACCATTTTTTCAAAGTTGTGCAATAAATATAATTTTAACACCAAAAAATGCAGAAAATTTTTATTAATAATAATTGATAAGAAAAAATATTAGTTTTTGTGCTGATAAAAAAGATAATCGAGAAAGAAAAAATGAAAATACCGTATTTTTCATGGCAGTTCGAGGCGGAATTCGAAAATATTCCTATCAAATGCAGAATTTTTTTCTAAGTCTGATAAAATACAAAATAAATGCGCGAAAGTGAGCGGCCCATATAATATTACAGAAAAACAAAAAGCCGCAAATTGTCTCTACACGTAGCTAAATGAGAGGCAGTTGAAAAATGTGGTTGGAAACAACACACCAATGGCTATCTTTTTTTGTATAATAAAAAATAACGTTTTAATTGCTTCTTTTAAATAATTTGTTGCTATTGTTTCTTTTGTCCTCGCTTATTAAAAACAATACAAATTCATATGAATCAAACTTATTGTTGTCGAAAAACTTTGGTTTTGTTTTTCAGGCGTATATTTTTTCGTAAAAATGTTTGCGATTCTTACATTTTCAAACAACGTAATATTATCATCGACGAAATTTGTAAAAAAAAGATAACGATTGCTTACAAGGGAATGTATCACTACTAGACGATATCGCCTAGTACTTATAACAGAAAATGCGTTATTTTAAAGACTTGGCACTCCAAAATTATACAAAATATAACTAAATTTATTAAATAAATTTTGTATAAAACAGAAACAAGCTTCTTCTATAATATTTCAGTTGAAAAAAATGGTCACTAAATTGAGGCGAAAGTTTTCACTTAATGGATAAAATTTTTAGTTTTAATACGGCGTTTTTGCTTGAATCTCGCGAAAAAACTCTTTGAATAACAAATTATTATTTTTCAAACAATAAATAAAATATTAAAACGGTTTGCTTTTCAGAATCATGGTTCGTCTTGCTCTTTTTATCGGAATTTTTATCCTTGCAATTTTTGCCGCAACATCCGACGCCAGCCGTCTCTTTCACAGCTGTTCTAATGATGAACAATGCCCCCCTACATATTTGTGCGAATACAATCAATGTATTGTAAGTTTTTTTTTTGCAAATTTATACAGAAATAAAAAATGCTTCTTTAAATGTTTTTGTCTATTCATTAAAAAATTTATATAGCGAATAAAAACGTTAACACTTTTAGTTTGCCGTGGCATGTAATGCTCAATGGTTTTGTCCAAAAGAACAACATTGTGGCCGCGATGGTTTTTGTCACGGAAATTGAAGTTAAAAAAGCTACAAAAAAATTAGATTTCAAATTTATATACGTTCTTTCTTTTAGTAACTTCTTGGTTTTAATTTGATATATTTGAATTTTTTTATTTCGCTGCTTTATGTTCACATTTGTTGTATGACTTATTCATGTCCCTTATTGTCGTTTTGATTAAAAAAATATTGTAGAATTGTAAAATCTGTTACTGAACATTAAAAATAATAAAAATTGTCATTTTACTAAAGTCTTAAAGATTTATGATTTTCATAAAAAATGAGGTATCTTTTTGTTTACGTTTTTTGTTAGATAATTAAATTTTGTAGCTATGAATGAATATGATACCTTATAAAATTTCCGTAAGCAGGCAAATGAAAATTCTTTTGTTATAAATATTGTGGAATTAATTCTTTACTGGGATTGCTACCTTGGTAATTTATATATTACAAAAACATTGCTGTTAAAAATTGCACAAAATTTTTTAAAACAATTAAAAGCAATAAAAAATTTCCAAAAAAATTTATGAATTCAAAAATCTTTGATTAACTCTTTTCGTTCGAATAACATTCAAAAACATCAAAAGTATTCTAAATTATTTATTTGATCGAAAAAAGCATCATTTGCTTACGATAAAATTTCATCACTTTTTTTCGCTAAAGAACAAAAATGAAAAATGAAATGCTTTTTGTCTAACATATTTTTTCTTAGAGAATATTTTTTATGTCTCAAAAACATACAAACGAAAGCAACTTTTCGGTTGCACTTTTTTGTTTTGGTTTTCACGCTTCTCCCTATTGCGTAAAAGCTTTTTTTCGATCGAATGAATTCTGTTTCAATGCTTTTCACTGAAAAAAAAGTTGACAAACATCATTTTTTTGAATATTTAATTTCACAACCGTTTAATCTAAAAGTATAATGCTGATTATTTTTAAAACAAAATGTTTCCATAAAAAGTTAAACAATGAAGCTTTCATATATTAAAAATGAATTATAAAATTCATTAATTAATAAATTTTGTATAAACTTCTTGAACAAAAAATATGACAAAAATATCTGTTATTTGGTTATGAAATTTTAGAACAATTGCTTGAATTTTAATTTACAATTGTTTTAAACAATCCAATTAGTAATAAATAAACTTTCGCAAGAAAAAACAAGACTGTAAAAGGGAGTATAAATCATTCATATTTTACGTAAAATAAATCTCAACAGATGATTCAGTATAATTTTTACAAAAATTATAAATATTGTTTCTTTATTGAACAATGTGAAAAATTAAGTTTATTAAATCAAAATTGCCTTGTATATCTTTCAGCTGTATTTAAAAAATATTTGTTTCAACCATAGATCTCTTTTTCAATTTCAAGAATATTTTTACCATTTCGAAACTGATTTTCTCTTACAAAAAATAAAATATAAAAATATTCAAAAAATTGCAAAGAAATATGTTAGAAACTTTGTCCAAGTTTTGCAAGAAAAACGAAAAAATCATCGCACAATTGCCATTTATTTTTTTTTATTCTTTTCTTTACAAATATGTTTTTGCAATTCAACCATCTTTTTCCTTTCTCGTAAACAACTTCCATTTTTCTTCGTCGCATTTAAACACATTGTTTTTGCAAATGCTTTTTTCGATCGATTTACGTTTCAGATTTTTTAAAAAAGAAAAAAGCGAACAAAATAGAATTTGAATTTTTTAATTTTTTGGAAATATTTTTACATAAATATGATATCAAATGAAAAAAATCAATATATGACAGATAAATTAGAAAATAATAAAATTATTTTCAAATGAATATAAAACTTTTAAAGAATATGTTCACTAATAAAAATTTTGGTTTTGGATTTGACTTCATGATTTTTATTTATTTTTTTATCTTTATTCAATAATTGCTTTTCTTTTTTATATGTAATTTTTTCAATATAAACATAAAAAACATTTTTAACTTTTTCATTTTACATTCAAATGTAAAAACCAAAGACTTTATTTTAATTTTTTTCCATTTACAAGAAATCATCATCATTTTTTATAAATGAATTCAATAAGCTCGTCTTAGTTGCTCGATAAGACTCAAAAAGTGTAGACTTCATTATGAATATTAGTGGTGCATATAAAACGATAAAATATAAAAGTTTTAATTTTTTTCCATTTACAAGAAATTATACCCATATTTTAAATTTATAATTTACCTGATAAAAGTACTGTAAAAGAAAGTCCTTAAAAATTCCAAGAAAATTCCAGTTCCATTAAAAACCATTTTATCATCTTTCGTACAACTCCCAAGGCTATCACTACGCCAATTTTTATCCCATGTTGTCATGTTTATGTTAGAATTATTTTCATTTGAATTGCGAACAGAACTTATTGAATACCCTTATAAAACTGGCGCCAAATATTGGCTGCTGCTTCTTCTTTTTCTTATTGTCTTCTTTTTTTCAGATATGATAAGGCCAAAAATTGTGTTAAATTTTAATTGCTGTGGCTTAGCAGAGAGAAAAAAAAGGAGTGGAGAGGGTGGTGATTGAAAACTAGGGATGTATGTTGTAGTATCACGTCAATCTAGAATTTTAATTTTTTTCTTTTTACATCTGTTTTGTACCTTTTTTTGAAATGGCACATTTTTTTCTTTTCTCAATATCTCTGTTTTCCCGATATCGATTAAGGAATAGGAAATCGGGAAGTGGAATAGATTCTTGAATTTTTGACTTTTGGGGTAAAAATTCATGGAAAATGTTACAAATTTAAATTTTTTTGTTTTTTACATCATTTATATTTTTTCCGTTCATCATTCGACGAAAGTAATGGCGTATTTTGACTTTTTTTGTCAACCAAGAAAAAAATTCTAAGGGAATCATAATCGATGGAATCGGAAGAAAAAGTGGAGTCGAAGAGGGATCGGAAAAATTGGAATAAAAAATATATTGGCCGAAATCTTAAAGGCGGGATTTTCTTTGCGCGTAATTGTTTGCGCGTTTGGATTTTGCGCGTGGTTTTTTAAGCGTGTGACATTTGCGCGTTTGGATTTTGCGCGTAATGTTTTACGCGTAATTTTTTGCGCATAATTTTTTACGCGCATTTTTTTACGCGTTTAATATTTGCGCTTATTTTTTTAGCGTGTTTTTTTTAGCGTGTGACATTTGCGCGTTTCAATCTAGTGACCTCAATTTTTGACAAATTTTAGGATTTTTTACATAAATACGTCTTAAATTTATTGGAGAATTTAAATTTGGGGATAACTTTAATACAACATGCATTTAATTGCATTTTTTAACAGATAAAATGATTCTTAATTAAAGTTATCTCCAAATTCAAATTCTCCAATAATTTTTAGACGTAAATATGTAAAACAATCCTAAAATTTATCAAAAATTGAGGTCGCTAGATTGAAGCGCGCAAATGTCACACGCGTAAAAAATTACGCGCAAAATTCAAACGCTTAAAAAAACTCGCGCAAAAAAAACGCGCAAAATCCAAACGCGCAAATGCCACACGCTAAAAAAAACACGCTTAAAAAAACACGCGCAAATTTCAAACGCTTAAAAAAATGCGCGTAAAAAATTACGCGCAAAATTCAAACGCTTAAAAAAACGTGCGCAAACAAAAACGCGCAAAATCTAAACGCGCAAATTTCACACGCTCAATAGTCATGCGCTTAAATTTTTTTCGCGCAAAGTTTGACGCGCAAAAAATTACGCGTAAAAAATTACGCGCAAAATCCAAACGCGCAAAGAATAACGCGCAAAGAAAATCCCGCCATCTTAAAAGAATTTTTAAAAAAAATTTTGTTTACTTTTGGCTGCTAAAGAAAAAATGATGCTAAAGCGGGGATTAGTTTCGATCATAAACAGAGTCTTAATTAATTGGTACAAATTAAAATAAACAACATTTGCCTATATTTTTATTTTACTTAAACATAGTTAAAAAATGTCACTATATATAGATGGTTTTTTACATATTGAATATAACGGGTAATCATTGCCATTACAAGGGTATACAACAAAACCACTACTGTTATCAGCAGTCCAACCTAATAAAATACAATTTCGTCCAGAAATAAAAGACGGGTCGACATCACGCCAAGAAATATAATCAACTGGAGTGCCATCAGTCCAATGTAACGTTTTTCCACTATCGTCTGAATATAATCCCAACCATACCGGATCTAAATTGTAAACAAGATCTAAAATTTAAAATGCTTCGATTAATGTAATATGTGCAAAAATTTTGATTTTTTCCCAGCTTTTGTGTTTTGGAGCAAGTTCGAAGCGTGAGTCAAAAATTGAGTCATTTCCCTTTGGTTGTAGTACGTCGTATCAAAAGGGAAAATGATTTTTTTTGACTCTCGCTAACAGTGTTGTTCCGGAGATTTTTTTGAGTCCGACTCCGTTGTCGGGGTTGCAACAACACTGACCGCTCTCAACATAGCTTTGGGACTTTCCTGATGTTACATAATGCAGTTTAAAAGAGGAAAAGCGGTCGATTTTTTTGAAGTATCTACTTCCTTACAACGTCATTCATTGGAATGAAGGGGTGCATTCTGTGCGCTCAACTTATCTTTAAGCTCATAAGAAACTTACTGTAAACAAAAGACTTTTCATTTTCGCTATGAATAGATGCTGAGTGTGCCCCCATATTTTTGCAATAATTTTCACTAACATCCCAACTTAAATAGCTTGCGGATCTATTGAAATAATAGCATGAATTTTCAAAATAAATCCATCCCGGAGTACAGTTATCAACGGTTGGCGATGTTGGAAGATACGTTGTTTTTGTAGTTGTCGCAGCTGTTGTTGTTGATGAAATTGTGGAATTCATTTTTTTAAGGTTACAAACAAATGGTTTTGTTTGGAAACATTCTTGTGCACTCCAATATCCATCTTTTACAGATAAAGCAACACAATCAAAACCGGTTAAATTTTGCGGTTCACCTTTTTTCCAGTCAGTAAAATCAAAGTTTGTTCCATCTGTCCACGACCAAGTACCTTGAGAAAGAAATTTGTCACCTCCAACCCAATAATCATTTTCCGTAAAATAATCAGGCGAATATTCTGTAAAAATCGCCAATAGTTTTTATTAATTGTTTCAAAAAAAAATAAACCTCCAATAACAGCATTTGAAAAAGCATCATGCACAGAAACTAAATGGCCTCCAGCTTCATTACATGAAATTTCAGCTCTGGCAAATGCAAGCCGTGTTGTATTAAATAAAAAACAATTTGTTTGATATTGAATACTTTGATTTGGGCACAACGTTTCAATTATTTGAAAAAAAAGAAAAAAGAGAACAACTCGAAAAATCATTGTTGGAAAAGCACAATGAAACAAAAAAATTATTGTTAACCATAAAAATAATTGATTTTATATACCCTTGTTTAAAATTATCAGTTGATGCACATAGGCAATTTAAAGCAAATAAAAAATCATGGACAACGATAACAAAAGAATCGTCAGCAAACGTTTTCTTATCTTTGTGTTGTAAGCAGAAAAAACGAAAATCAAAGGAAACTTAAATCAAAAATTAGCTTCGAGCAAGAGAACATTTTTCCGGTTAACTTTTCCGTTCATTATTTAAAATAATTTGCTTTCGAAAAATGACGTATTTGGATGTGCAGCAAAAATTTTATTGTTTTGTTTTTTTTTATCATGGACTTATCGTTTTTGTTTGATATATTTCTCATTAAATCTTCATATTTTTGCAAATACAGTTTTGATGTTAATCGTTTATAAAGTAAAAAAATGCAATACAAAAAAAAAGAAAGGAATATGTATGTATGAAACTGCTTAAAGTAAAACAAAAAATACAACAATAATAAATAACAAAACAGCAAAACACTAATTTTATGGCACGAAAAATACTCGAAATGAACCTTTTTAAAAATATTCTCACAAGACTATTCAATTTTTTGGGCAAGTTTGGGATAAAGCAAATAAAAATGTTCCGTATCGGTGCAGAAGCTCAGAGCCGAAGCTTTTTGAATTAAGGATGGACCTTGTGTGTCTGGCGTCTCTCTGTAGCTTTTAGTGCATGCTAGCACTATTTCTTTTTTTCTTTTTGTGAGAGAAAGAGAAAACGACAGGCCCCGTTTTTCCAGTAAACTCGAAAAAAAATTTTTCATCCTATATTGCACCCACCCTATAGGAAAAAAATTTTTTACGACCCCCCAATTAAGGTATGTTGATGATAAAAAATTTTTCTTTCGTTTTTCCAGTAAAGCGGGGCCTGTCGTTTTCTCTGCCGTCTCTTCTGCCGCTCTCTTTCTCTCGCAAAAAGAAAAAAAAGACATAGTGCTAGCATGCACTAAAAGCTATAGAGAGACGCCAGACACACAAGGTCCATCCTTATTTTGAATCTTTTCTTTAACCATTCCAATATTTCCAATTGATAAATAGCAATGTGCAAGATTTACATAAACATCAGGAATACTGATAACATATTTGAGTGGAGTGTTATCAAAAAGTGATAAAACTTCTTGTTTATATTTATTTGCTTTTAATGGATCACCATTACTGTAATAGGATGAAGATAAGATTAAAAGCATTTGAGCCAAATGAAGCTTGTATTTATTTTGATCAGTGTAAGATTCACGAATCTAAAAATAAACATTATTAAATTTGTATAGGTAATCAAAAATATCACATTTTTTATAATGTAATTTTTTCTTTAATTGTGGAATTTTAATGGTTGTCCGTTATTTTACAACATATGAAAAATAATTACAAATTCGAATTTTGATTATATTAAAATCATAAAAAAAATAAAATAAAATATTCAAACTAATTAAAAAGCTCTTCCAAATATAGTTGAAAAAATTTTTTTGCAGACACGAAAAAAAGCATCGATAGCTTTTTTTTATTTATCGATTTCGAAATTGCGCAAAATAAAACATTTCCTTGAACGTACATTTAAACTTTAGACCTGTTCCAAAAAATATATAAAAAGAAAAAAAAGCAAAATTCATTTTAGATTAGAAAACAAAGTGAGAGGGCAATTTTTGCTGCACAAAATTTATAATATATTTTTTACAGGTCAAAGTAATTTGAATATTTTAGTTTTTTCAATATTTACGTTATCTGTTTTGAAATATTTAAAAGATCTTTAAGTAATATTATATAAACGAACATACCCTACAAAATTGAATATCTGGTGGCTGGTAGACACGGTTTCATTATTTAAAAAAATTGTGATATCCATAAATAATTAACAAAAAATTAATGAAAAAAATGTTGTTTTAGAGTTTTCCGATGTTATAACAAATATCTCAAAAGAAATTTTTCATTTAAATAAGTTTATTTTTTTACTATTAATTCTTTTGAAAAATAAATAAATTCTTAAAATTGTTTAAACATGCAACAAAAGAAGTTCAATCTCCAAAACTATGTCATTTTCTCCGGTAATTAATAGAATGTAAAAATTGTATTACATTACATTTACCTAAAAAAATAGTTTTTCAAAGTCTGATTTTCATTAACCAAAATAAAAAAAAACTGTTGAATATTTTATAAATAAAAAAATAAAAAGTTACAAATGTATTGCAAATCTCAAATAACTAATTTTTATAATGTTTTCTATAAATTTTTTGGCATAATAAAAAAAATAACAGGATTTTAATGATTGTCTGTTAATTTACAAGATTTGAATAATAATTACAAAGCTCGTCAAAAAATAATCGCAAAACAAAAGAAACAAAATATTAAAAAAAAAATAAAATATTGGTTTTTATTTAGCGATTTCGAAATTGCGATAAACGTGCAAAAATGAAAAACATTTCTTTAAATAAAATTTATTTTTAATTGCCTCAAAAAATATGACATGGAAGGCCTTTTTCAAAAGAAGAAGGATTAAAATCATTATAAATAAAGAAAGACAATTGTTAATGCCTGAAATTTTTGACATCGTTTTTTTAGAGTAGACTAGTTTGAATATTTTAGTTTTTTGAATTTGTAAAAAAAAATTCGCAATAAAGTTGATTGTTCCTTTGTTATCGACACTGATGCAGTAATTAAAAAACTGTGAAATTAACTAATAACAGTGCAAATATATCAAATTTTTGAAAAGTTAATATTGGGTTTAAAAATTTCGAAAAAAAAATGTTGTGCGTTCAATTTCAGTTTTCTATTTGTAAGGTCGTCGTTTCCTTCTTTCAGAAAATATTTTTTTTTGCTATAGCATGCATTTTTGTGCGTTTTTCGTTTTGAGAAGCAAGTCACTTCACCTCTTTTTTGAAAAGTATAAAAGGAGAGCATAATTTTTCATTTTTAAAATGTTTCTGGATTAAAATCATACTCTCGTTTTTTCTCTCCTTTTCGAAAATATTTTTTGTCATTTATTTTTTTTTTCAATTTTTTTGGTCTTTGTAATTTTTCTCTACAAATATTATTTTAGAATAGTTCAAAATATGACTGCTGAAAATTGTGCAGTTCAAATTGTTGAACATCTTTCAAATAATGAATTTCGTGCAAATAAGAAACTTCTTGATGAAATTTATGGTGATCCACGTGTTGCTGATTTGCCATTAGTTGTTTTATGCATCGCTGGGGCTGCTCGAAAGGGCAAAAGTTTTATCATGAATTTTTTTCTTGATTATTTAATTCATAAAGAACAACATCCATCAGAACCTTGGGAACTCAATGATGATACTCATTTGGCTGGTTTTGAATTTCGTGATGGTGAAGATCGAGCAACTGTTGGAATTTGGGCATGGAATCATATTTTCATTATTGAACAAGAAGATGGTGCTAAAGTTGCTGTTTCATTGGTATGTCTTTTCACTAGTAAACATGAAGCTTTGTAATAATAAATTTTTAAATTTAGATTGATTCTCAAGGCACTTTCGATAATAATACAACATATCAAGATTGTTCAACAATTTTTGCTATGACATCTTTGTTCAGCAGTATTATGTGCTTCAATGTTTTTACTGATCTTCAAGAAGACAAGCTTAATGATTTAGCTGCATTTGTTGATCATGCAAAAATGATTGTTGATAATCTTGGTGGGACTGGAAAATTGTTTCAAGTTTGTTTTGCATTTATTTTTACAGTAATAAATTATTTGTTTAGGATCTTGTTTTCATTGTTCGAGATTTTTGCTTCAAAAAATATTTGGATGATGAACAAGGTGGTCAAATGTATGTTGAAAAAGTTCTTGGAGATGTAAAACTTAAAGAACTTCAACAATTGCGTGATGGTTTAAATTCTTCTTATGAACGCAAATTTGGTTTCGTTTTTCCACATCCTGGTGAAATTGTTGCATTAGAAAAGACTTCTAAAATTGCTGGTGAGTTGTTTGAACACGGATTAATTAAGTGACAAATGTATTGCATTTTTAGAAATGAATCCAAAATTTGTTTTTCGTGCAAAAGAAATGGTTGAAAATTTATTGTCTCAAAATCAATTTCAAATTAAACGTATTGGTCCAACTGAAATGTACTGTAAAAATATGAGTGATTATATTTTAATGTGCGTTAAATGCTTTAATGATAATCAAGAATTTGCACCAAAAGCTGTACAATTTTTAAATCGAGAATTTATGATTTTTTTGGAATTGAAACGTGCATGTGAAACTTATGATGAATCAATGGGAAAGGTAGAACTATAGTTGTATTGTGCTTTTTCAAAGTAATAATTTTTAGGCATTTGTTGATTGTAAAAGTGGATACACCAATGAAAGACTTGTTATTCTTCACGACAAAGCTGTTGAACAGATTCATGATGATTTTCTTGGTCGTATTAAAAATGAAGGCATTGTTGCAGAAGTTATTGAAAAATTAACTGATCAATTGAAGAATATTTTCTTGAAATATAAAGAAAAGAATGAAATGCTTGTTGAAGTAAGTGCTTTTAATCCTGCTTTTTCATTGTTTTTTTGTACATAATAGATGATTTGTTAATATATTTTTAGACTGAAAAGAAGCGTATTCAATTGATTGAAGCACAACGTCGACATGAAGAAAAGCTTGCGAGACTTAAGGCTGAAGCAGAAGAAAAATTAGCCAAAGAAAAAATGGAACATGAACGTCGACAATTTGAACTTTATGAACAGCAAGAAAATGAACGTCGACAACATGAAAAAGAACAAGCGGAAATTGCTGCAAAATTGGTTCAAGCAAAGAATGAACATAAGAAAAGACAAGCTGAAATTCTTCATCAACATGAAATTGAAAATCAACGAGTTCTTGAAGCTCAAAGACATGAAGAAGAAATGCGACGAATTCAATGTGAAACTGATAGAATTATCGCACAAGGAAAACAAGAAATGAAAGATGAAATGCGACGAATGGAAAAAGAAAGTAATCGAAAAATTGCTGAAGCTGAAGCTCGATATCGAAAAGAACTTGAAGAACAAATAAAGAGTAAAAGAGGTTTTTTTGGTTCAATTGCAAAAGGTGCTTCGGATGGTATTGATATGGCATTTGAAATCGGTACTGATTGTGAAAGTAGTACAAAAAGTGGATTTTTGGGTGGTGTTGTTACTGTTGCTGCTGTTCCGGTTGGATTTATTGGTGGTACTGCTGTTGGAGCTGTAAAAGGTGTTGGAAGTGTTGTTGAAACTATTTTTTCATAAAATGTTTTTTGTTGTTCTAATATACTTTGTTGTCTTTTTTTGAATAAAAATTATACTGTAATTTTTTTATCGTTTGGAAGCTGAAAGGGTTACTGTATCTCGTAAAAAAATAAGTTGATTTTCTTGTTTTTTATACACTGAATTCTTATAAAATTAATTGTATGTATTACTTTTTTACACTACATCTTTGCTTTATGCCTTTGATAAGTTATCTTTAAAAGCAACAAGCGTTTCATTTTTATTTTTTAAATTATTTTTTCATCTTCTTCCTCTTTTTCAACAAAAAAGCTTTATTTTTTAACATTTAAACTTTTTGGCAAAATGTTCCCCTATGAAAATAAAAAAAAGTTTTAAATAAGCCTTTCTTCCTGCCCTGATAAAATCTACATGAAAATTTATTTCAAATCAGATTTGTAATGTTTCATATAGACTTTTTTGTGATGATAAAATGGATAATGTAAGTAAATTTTTATATATTTAAAATTAGTTTTAAACATATGTATCTTTAGATTCTTCTCCATTAATATATTTTGCAAAAAAATGTTTAAAATTTTCGTCCGACATAAAAAAATTTACATGACAAACTACTCATTTGTGTATCAATCAATGAAAACAAATTCATTCATTTTTCAACAACAAAAAGCTGACGAAAACTTTTTTCTCTCTCTCAACTTCAAAAAGATGTCACTTTATTTAGAAGAACGAATGAAAGAACAAGAAGAAGCTGACCCTGAAAATGATAAAATAGTTTTTACTTTTCCATGGATTCTTGATTTTCCCTTGCAAAATCATCCAAATGGAGAAAATGAATTTCGAATTGGAGAAGATTTTACAACTGCATATGGTTTTGAAAATGCTTCATGGCATTTGTTTTTCTCAAGAAATCATATTCACCTTCAAAATAATAATAATAATCATAGTCCTGATCAAACTCGTATTTGGTATGGTACCTGTTTTATTTCATATAATTTATTTTATGATGTTGATATGCGATATTTATTTCGTAAGTTCATTTTCTTTCACTTTCAATATCCACTATTCCCACCTGTTTGGCTTTCCCCATGTGCCGCATATATGCGTAAAAAAAATTGAATGCCTCGCTTTGCAGTTTGTGCGCACTAAATGCTCTTTACGCATGCTCAAGGCAGTCAGTGCGGAAGGCACACAGTTGAGTCTGGGTATTCTCCTCTCTTTCAACCCTGAAATTCTTTCGGGGACGCACTGAAAAAAAAATCGCCAAATTTAGGGCCCAGCAAAAACTTTGGCAATATAGTCGCAAAAAACTATATTGCCAAAGATTTTTTGTGGACCCTCTATTTGGCCAATATGTGGCAAATTTTTTTTTCAGTGTGGAGGTTACGAGGACAAAATCGGAAATCCCCGGTTTTCGGGTAGAGGGGGACCCTAATTGACATACATAATTGGTTTACTTTCTTATAGATTCATCACCAAGAATTAAAATGACAGAATGTGCAAATCATGATGACTTTGAAACTCCTGAAGGATATATGACAAAAATTATGGAAGCAGTTAACAAAAAAATTATTCGAAGAATGGTTATTTTTATTGAATTACATTTACCAGCAAAATATTTTTATCGACCATTTGAAAAGCCGGCAGTTTATCTTCTTGGAAGCTTTTGTGATGAATATCCAGAAGATATGACAAAGGATTGCCGATTTGGATTTATGAATAAAAGGTAAATCACTTTTTGTGGGGATTCAAGATTTTTTTTATTTTGTTTTTTATTGATTATTCTATTAAATGCCCAGATGGTTCAATTCCATGCCGTCGAATTGTTCTAAATCTTACAAGTAAATTAATGCGAAGACATTTTGCTGAAACAAAAGATGTTGAAATGGCTGTTGAGCATTCAATGGATGTTGTAAAGCTTGTTGTAACATATCTTCATACACTCTGCTTCAAAATGCCAAAATTTTATGATCTCGATTTTGCAAAACGACTACTAAAAGTTGTTGATTATTTCGAACCTGACCAAATTACAAATATTAAATCATCAATTCATCAATCACTTTGCAAAAAATTTGTTTCTGTAAGTTTTTTTTACATCTCATTCAACTTAAAATATATTTTTTAGGAAATTCATGACTTTGATTCAATTTTGGTTTGGACGTCAATTGCATCTCAAAATTCATTGGTTGAACTTCAGAAATTGCTAGCAAATTTTATTTTAAATGGCAGCAACAATTTCCAGAAAATGTAAGTTAATTTAAATTTTTTTTAAATTTCTAATTTCGTTTTTAGACAAGAAATGTTGAAAATGCAATGTTTCGTCATATTTTTGGCACTGAAGATCGCCCACATCATTTTTGCGAAATGATTGAATCAATTTTTTCTGATTCTTTTTGTACTAATGTTATTTTGCAATAATTTTAAAGGGATACAAATAAATTTCTTAAATTAAAAATATCTTTTTTGTACTATTTAAATTAAACTTTTCAAAAAGAAATTAAATAATTTAATTTTTTTTTGAAAAGTTTTGTACACTTTTTGTCATTCTTAAAAACATTTTTTTTTTCGGGTGTTTGGTTTTCCTAATATAAAACGTTTGTTTGTGAAATTCTTGTTGAGCTTTTTTAAATGTGACAAAAAAGATTTAAATTAGAATATTTTATGAATTTGTTTTCAACATGCATACAGTTATATTCCTGAAACTGCCTTGTTTCATAAAAAAAAAGATGGAAACCCAAGATTTGACAACAAATAACTAAACACGAAAAAAAGATATTGTTTATAAAGACAACTAGATGCGAAAAAAAGATATTAAAGAATTGAGATAAAAAAGCATTGTCATTCAACCGTCACTCACTTCACAAAATAATGATGTATTTAAATATTTTCTTAACCAAAAGAAGATGCTACAAGTGCCATATTTTCTGTTAAATATCTAAATTAAAAAAGACATAAACAAAGCTTTACAAAGGCTACCATTATTATTAGCAAAATATTTTTCAGAGGTAATACTAACTCTGATATTTCAGTCAACAAAAAAAATCAATTAAATAAAAACTACTTTTAATAAAATAGCAAAATTTTACAAAATAATAAAAACCAACATAAAAACAGTATAAAAACGTTGCACGGTTGGTTCAAAAAAAAGATTGCACAGAATATTAATAGGAACAACAAAAAACATGATAAAATAATAAAAGGCATTTTTTTAAAAATCTGCAGGAGAAAATGAACGTGAAAAATTTCTGACTGGTGAATTACGGCTTCGACGATAATTTTTATTCTCCTTTTTTTTAAATAATGTTGGTGAATGATGTCGGCTTCTTCCACAATATTTATCAGGCGATGGTGAACGACGGGAATCAGATGATGAAAAATAACAACAATCAGATGATGGTGAATGACGATGATGATGATGATGATGGCTTCGATGACTTCCATGATGATTTTCACGTTTTTTTGAAGAACGAGAGGATCTAAAAACAATTTTTAATTATTTAAATACGGTGTTTAAAAACTTTCTTACTTTTTACGATGCTTTTTGCTTGAAGAACGATGACCAGATTTTGAAGGACTTGAATGTGAAGATTTTTTCTTTTTATATGATTTTTTATGAGAGCGTTTTGCATTTTTTAAAGGAGAAGATGATTTTGGCAAATTTGCAGTTTCACAAATGCTAAAAAAATTATCAAAGTTAATTACCTATTTTCTTAAAACTGAACTTACTTAAAATCAGCACGCAATAAAAGATTAGGATTAAATGCTAAATCTATAAAAGCATGTTATTTAAACAAAAAGTTTGTTTAAATGTTTTACCTTTATTTGGAGTGTCACAAACATAACCATTTGGTGGTGCAGACTTTGTATAAGCATCAGAAGTTGTTCCAACGTTTTCTTGACTTTTTTCACTTGAACATAAAGTGCTATTTTCAGATTCATCAACACATTTAAATGCATTTTTCAAAGCAATTCCTTCATTTCTATGTTCATAAGCAGCCGTTCCACCAATAGTTGTTGAATTTTCTGCAAAAATGTTTTTTTTAAATAAATTAAGTGAAAAAAACTTACCGTTTTTGAAAAAGTAAATATACCTTTCATAAATTTTAACGTCAACCATTTTTTTACCACTTTCATCAGCAAAATGAACCTTTCTTTTTTCATTTTCATAAAGAATTTGATATGGATCAGTAAAAGGTGGAACGAATTCTGTTAAAGTACATGGTTCATCATCAATGGTACTGCTACAAGTTTCACCAATTATTGATTTTTCACGGACACTTTTACTGCCACAATTTAAATCACTTTCTATGGGAATAGCATCAAGTAAAAAATCAAAATCTGATGGAATTACATGAGCAGGCGTTTTTGCAGGTGGAGCGTTTTCTTCATCTTCTTCGAAACCTACAAAAAACAAATGAAAATAAATTTTGTAAAAAATATTTAACTCAAAGATTTTCACTTACCTGTTTTGCGGAATTTTGTTTCCTTGATTTTTGCAGTTTTTGGTCGATTTCTTTTCATTGCAATTGTAGAAGAAAGATTTGCAGAAGCTTTAACACTTGAATTTGATGATGAGCTTGGAGATTCAGATGGCATGATAATACAGTGTTGCTTTCGTTTAAATAATGGCTTAAAAATTTTTAGGTTATTTACGAGATTAGAAAATAAACAATAAGGTTGTTAGCACGACAGTAAAAATATCGAAAGATAGAAGAAGGGACAATTAAAAAAATTGTACTGGATAAAGAATAAAGGGAAGAAAATAATAAAATGCTTTTAAAAATATATATTAAATATTTGTTCACGAAATGGCTCATAATAAAAACGGTAATTAAACAAATAAAAATGGAACACAATACGAAGCAGAGTTTCAAGATCGGAACAATTGCCGAATAGTGGATGGATTTTTTTTCAATAGTAATATTTGCATAAAATACAGGAAAAAGTACTTTGAAAAAAATCCATCTACTATTCGGCAATTATACCGTACGAAGACGGTATGGATTATAATCTTCATGAGCTTGTGCAGCTTCACATTGAACACGATCAGATGCTCGGGAAGCAGGTGGTTGATTTTCATTAGGGAATTTGAAGTTATTTTCAAAACCACGTTGTTGAGTTTGGAAAAACATTTCATACTTTCTAATATCATTATCAGAGACTGATCTACGAGCAAATTTCATGGATTCCTCAAAATAAGCACGAGTGATTTCAAGAACAGGATTATAATCATCATCCATTGTTTTTTGTGAGCAAATTGTTTTCCAATGCATTCACGGATAACAAGTCTTCCTGTCCGTTGACAAATTTCAGTAATATCAGCTCCAGAAAAACCAACAGTTGATTTAGCAAGAAATCTAAAATCAAGATCAGCAGCAATAGAAGTTTTACGAAGATTAGCTTTGAAGATTTGATGACGACTTACAAGGGACCGTTTTTAGATGACACCCGGAGATTTTTGTAGGCATATGTGCATTCAATAGTACCCGCCGAGGTATGAAAAACCCCAAAGGTTTTTGTGCCCTTTCGGGGTTTTACAGAAGTTACTGGATTCTAAAGTCAAAAATCCACGACCCGGGGGTCGTAAGTTAAGGAAAAAAACGCAGGTGTCAACTGAAAATGTTCCCTTGTTAGTTCATCGGGAAGAGGGATATAGATAAGTTGATCAAGACGTCCAGGACGAAGAATAGCTGAATCAATAATATCTGGTCGATTTGTTGCACCATTTATCAATACAATACCCGTCGATACTTTGGTTCCAGAGCATGCGCTTAAAAAATGCGCGCAACATGCAGGGCCTTTGAAACAAAATGATAATTTGTCAACTTTTTTTTTAACAACTGCGTATTGTCGCATGCGCTGGAACCAAAGTATCGACGGGTATTGTACATTCTTTTTTGATCCCATACTATCCATTTCTGTTAAAACTTGATTAATAACACGGTCAGCAGCTCTGCCTGTATAATAAAATAAGGTTATAAAAATAATAATAAAGAGAAAAAAAGCTTACCGGCATCACCAAAACTTCCACCTCGAGCTTTAGCAATAGAATCCAATTCATCAAAGAAGAGAACACATGGTGCAGCAACACGTGCTTTATCAAAAATTTCACGAACATTAGCTTCAGATCCACCAAACCACATTGTTATTAGTTCAGGACCTTTGATACTAATGAAATTTGCTTGGCATTTTTCATTAGTGTCATACGAGCAATAGCTTTAGCCAAGAGAGTTTTACCGCAACCAGGAAGACTATAGGAAAGAACACCACGAGATGATTGCACGTTAAATTTAAGGAACATTTCTGGATGTTTAACAGAATATTGAACCAAATCTTGAAGTTCTCGCTTTACATTTTCTAATCCACCAATATCAGACCATGACACATTTGGTGCAACAACAGTTTCACGAAGAGCAGATGGATTGTTTCTGCTTAAAGCAAAGCGGAAATTTTCCATCTATACAGCAAGAGAATTTAATACAGCAGCATCAATAGCATCTTCTTCAAGATCAATAAGTTCCACTTTTTCACGGATCTGCTGAAAAGGGGCTGTCCGGATATTACGTCATCAGGTAGGGAGGGGTAAATGACCATGCCGCCTTTGATGTGCGGTAAAAAGTGTCTTTGATGTAGAGGGGTAAATGAGGAGTTGGTGATGACGTAATATCTGGACAGCCCCGAAGCAGTTTCAGAGCACAGAGAAGCCAAATCAGCACCAACATAACCATGACATTCATTGGCAATTTGTTCAAGATCAACACCATCATCTAGTTTTATACTCTTTGTATGAATGCGAAGAACTTCGAGTCGACGAATAGCATCAGGAATTCCAATATCAATTTCACGATCAAAACGACCAAATCGACGAAGAGCAGGATCAATGGAATTCAGACGATTTGTTGCAGCAATAACAACAACATGAGAACGCTGTTTCATACCATCCATTAATGTTTAAAGTTGAGAAACAATACGACGTTCAACTTCACCATGAGTTTTTTCACGTTTTGGAGCAATGGCATTTGCTCGAAAGCTTTTCTTAAATTAGATTCTGATTCACCAGCAAGTTTAGACATACTTTGAGGACCTACGAATATAAAGATATAAAAAGACAGAAAATAATAAACAAAAACTTACCATTAAGCAAGAAGAAGAATGCACCAGTTCCATTTGCAACAGCACGAGCAATGAGAGTTTTACCAGTACCAGGAGGACCAAAAAGCAAGATACCACGTGGAGGCTAAAAGATAAATATAAACAATATTCATATAACATAAAAAGGAAGCTAATTTGCTCAGGGTGTGCTATTCCTCTCCAGCTCACATATCAGCCAGTTTCAGGACCCCTGCACAATTCATCATAGTAAAAATAAAGTATCCGTTTATCTCAATAATCAAAAATGGACAAACCTTGATACAAATAGATTTGAAAAGCTGGAGATGACGAAGAGGTAATTTAACCATTTCCTTCATTTGAAATTTTTATTTTTTATCTGAGAAAACGATGCTATTTTAAAAAATGACGAAAAGGACAAATTTGTTCTGGAGCTTCCAAACTCAGGAACAGGATCAATTAATATTAATACAATCCCGTCCTTCATTTTTCGAACGCTTTTTCATTTCATTTCATTTCAGTTCATTTCAATTTGACGTTTCTTAGCACGAAAATTGCATTGAAAAAAAATTTTTCTATTGTTTGTTGAAATGAACTGAAATGAAATGAAATGAAAAAGCGTTCGAAAAATGAAGGACGGGATTGTAATTTATTAAACCAAAAATAACACGAACATTTAAACAACAAATTAGAACATAAATTCAATCCATAAAAAAGAATCGACAAAAATTAACAACGAAAAGAAGGTTTGAACGATGGCCTTCTTTTCATGTGAAGAAAAATACAATAGAAAAATAAAGTAAAAGAAAAAAAGGATACAGTAACCCTTTTCTTTGAAAAAGAAACAATAAAAAAGAGAGAAAAATAAAGAAACTCACAGAAATTCCGTGAAAAAATTGCTTTTATGTAAAATCTTATTACTTATTTTGTTTTTAAGTTCGTTTTTAATGTTTAGCCAAATGCAGAAACGTCAAAATTTAATAATTTTAAAAAGGCTTTTTTTCTGACGGCTTTGATGATTCAAACTTGGGTGAGTGTTGAGCAAAATCAGAGTGGGAGAGAGTGAAAATTTCGGGTTTATTGCTGACGACGTCAATGTTGAACAATCCTTTACTGATAAGGCATTCTTTGTCTTGTCTTTTAAACTCCTTTCTTTCCTCGAATTATCAAAATGAATGGGGCTTATGAAAAGGTAACCAACGTACTGAAAAAAAGTCATTATTTATACGACAAAATTTTGTACCATTTTTTTTCGTTTTGTTTTCAAAAATGTCTGATTATATTCCACCACGTGTTCCAGAAAGTGATTTTCCGTCGGATGTTTTAAAATGGATGAAAGCCAATGCAAATCTAAAAATGACATTGAAATTAATGAAAATTTCCAAATATTTTGAATGTTTTGTTGTTAAGAAACTTGAATATGAAGATAATTCTTGGTCTCTTATAACTCCGGATGGTCAACAACTTGAAGGAATGGATGTTATGGAAAATATTACAGAAAAGATTTGGATTACTGATGAATTAGTGATATTATCTTTCACTGATATCCCAAATTTTATTCCATGTATTATTCCAAAAATCGCAGTTTGTGATATTAAACATTTAGACATTTATAACCAAAAATTATCTTTTGACGAATTTAAATTTTTCACTGCTTCGGGAAATATTGAAGACCTCAAAATTGTTATTATTCTTAAAAATGGTGATCCAATTTTTATTGATTCCATTTTCGAATGTGTTCCAAATGTCAAATATTTTTATTAGTATGTGTAATTCCATGATAATAAAGTTTTGCTTAATTTTTTCGTATTTTAGCAAGGAAGATGGATTAATTTTTGCCGAATTTTTTAATACTGTCGCAGACGATAAAATTTTGAAATTGGAACATTTAAAGCTTAATGTGGAGCCATCTTTGCCTTTAGATTATTATTTTTCTTTTAAAAAAAAGTTATGGATAACTGAAAAACTTAATTTATTAGGTGATTCAAAAATTGCATCCTGGCTTATTCCAAAAATTGCTGTTTGTGATATTAAATGTTTACAATTTAATGGACAATCCCTTACTTTTAATGATTTCAAATTTCTAACTGCTTCTGGAAATGTTGAAAATCTTTATCTTCATAACACAGAAATAACATATGAAAATGGTGGTCAACTTTTTATGGTTGATATTTTTAAATGTGTGCTAAATCTTAAAGAATTTGTATGGTTAGTTTTTCACGTTTTTAGTTGTTCAAAATGCCCGACTTCGAAGATGATACGAAGTAGGGCAAAATGAATTTAAACGCCATCGGAAAAAAAAGCTGATAAATGTTTGTGGTGAAGTTACGAGCGTTTTTTTAATTTTTTTTATGCGTTTATCTTTAAAGGGGGAGACCGAACTAAATTAAATTTTTTTTACTCCATTCCGTGAAGTGCCGAATGAAACGCAGGCAAATGTCATTCTTTTTTTAACAGTAGAAAAATAAAAAAAGGTCCTTCTTAACAATTTTTAATTTTAGCCGTCGGCATAGTTTTCCTATATTTTGTGCAAACTTTGGCAACGCTTTTGAAGAGATTGCTCCAACAAAGTTGGAAAAGATTGAAATGGATATGAGGACATATAAATTTTTTTGAAAGCTTTTCCAAATTTATGGACGTAAGTTAATTATTAAAAATCTAAAATTTTCACACCTACAAAGTTTCAGAAAAATCTTCACATTAAATTTGTAATTGATTTTGTCGATTTTCTGGATCTTGAAGAAATGGAAAAAATCCAGAGATATATTGATAAGCTAAAACGCAATGGTACTTCGAAATATCAACTTCCATGTATTCTAATCCATGGATAAAGACTTCGCTGATAATCCGCGCCAAAAACAATCATGTATTTCTTTATAAAAATTGCGCATTGTTTAAAATGTGTACCAAAAACATAAAGAAAAGAAAACTTTATTTATAAAAAATTTAAAAAAAAATCAGAGATGGGCAAACGCGCAGCGCGCGCACGCGCGCACCAAAAAAGTGAGTGAAACAAACGATAAATAATTTTTATTTATCGCGTGCCACTTTTTTTTCGCGAAAGCGCGCGCATTTTTACACGACTATCACTTGCGGACGCAAAAGTGATTTTTTTTTTAAAATTTCGCTCACTTTTTGAAAAGTGACAGAGAAAAAAAGAACGCGGGCGCGTTGCGATTTAGTTTTGCGCGACGCGTTTGCCCATCTCTGAAAAAAATAAAAATGTTTTTTATTAACATTTTTGAAAATAATGTAATAAATTTTTTTATTTTTAAAACAGTGAAAAACAATTTTATTAAAATAAAACAGAAATTTGTATAAAATATTTTAAAAAATTTGTTTCTATCATTGTTTAACATTTCTAGAAATAAAAACTGCAGAGATTCTTAAGACCAATTTTTTCAAGATGAATATTGCTTTAATTCCGATGTCATTATCAGAAAATTAATTAACTTTAGTTCTTCTAAACGCTGAAATATTATTTTTAATTTTTACACAATTTAAATAAAGATTTGGAATACAAATAAAATAAAATATTCCAAATCAAAAAAAATGTTTTTTAAGACAAAAAATCGCTAGTAAATGCTTTTTTTACTGAATATTTACAAAATGTTACATTTCTTTGGACAATTTTTGATCTTTTATTTTTATGTCTCTTTTGCAGTTGTAAAAAGTGAAAAACATCTCTTTTTCACCGAATGAAAAAATTGTTTATAAAAACTATCGATTGTAAAATATTATTTTTTATCGCAAAAAAG
Organism: Panagrolaimus sp. PS1159; assembly: GCA_963922195.1. Classification (NCBI taxonomy): domain Eukaryota; kingdom Metazoa; phylum Nematoda; class Chromadorea; order Rhabditida; family Panagrolaimidae; genus Panagrolaimus; species Panagrolaimus sp. PS1159. The sequence goes on from CAWUHW010000008.1 coordinate 1,942,869, forward strand.
CTTTGCTTAACTAATGCCTAGCAAAAAACTTTTTTTTGCGGTTTGAATATTTTATTTTCTCCGAATTTTTGTGACAGCTATAAGAAATTTAAAAAAAGAACGAAATTGATAAAATTTAAGAAAATATGTTTTATGTGTGTATTCTGCAGTTGTAAAAAGTGAAAAACGTCTCTTTTTCACCGAATAAAAAAATTTCTTATAAAAATTAACGATTGCGAAATACAGGGTGGTCACGCTGGACCACCCCCAAAACAAATTTAATTTGAACTCCAGGCATACCTGGAGAGGGGGGTCAGATTTTTTGATCCGAGGTCCGGTCCCCCTCGTCATGCTGGGCGAATTTTGCGAGCTCGACTTTGGTATATGTTAAAAATTTTTCGGCGGCCCTTCGGGCCGCCGAATTTCCCTTAAATCGTAAGGGTCCCCCCTTAGCGTATATTTATGGTTCTAATTTTTTCATTTTTCCAAAGAGTCCCCCCTTTGCGTATATTTTTGGCGACCTTTTTTTTAGACATCGATTTTTTTTCACCCACCATTTTCTCTATTTTATTTTTTAAGAGGCTTTTTCTATATTATCTTTGACGGGTGTTTGTTTTTTTTTGTTGCATCCTTCAATTTATAATATAATATAATATTTTGCTTTGTTACTTCACTTGTGTCATATCTTTTTTTATTCATTGGTCATATATTAGTTACATTTGCTACTTATTTTATTTTTATTTCGAAAAAATTAAAGTTGAACAGTTAAAAATATTAAAACATGAAATGAAATTACTTAATATTTTATTTGTTACGATTATTATTTTAATTACTATTAAAAGCATGGTAGCATGGCAGGGAGCTAACGGTAACTTGTTTTTAAGAGTATTTTGTATTGGTGTCAAACAAAAATCCATCCTTGTTGAAACATCTGAAGATATGAAAATCAAGCTTTATGCTTTAAAACGTATTTTTGATACTCATTGGGCTGCAACTCAGGAATCTGCGCTGAAAGCAATTGTTCAAACTTATGTTTGCATGTGGAAAACTCTCTCCACTTTGGCATAACTTTGAAATCCTAAATCCCGCAACCATCAATGTCGATTTGGGAAGAAATAAACTTAATTTTCCCAAATGCAAATGAAAAGCATAAGCAGCTGACCGAGCGATTGAAAATCAATTTCCCCAAACTTGGAGTTCAACTTCATGATTTTTTTGAAAGTGTTGCAGTTGAATTTGGTTATGAAAATTTTAAAGATTGGACCCAACTTCCAGCGGAAGTATTTTACAACAAAATCTTGCAAAAACAAGCTGCAAGTGTACTTAGCAGTGATGCAGAGCGCGGTTTCTCCATACTTTTTCATTTTTTTGGATAAAAGAAGAAGCTGTATGTTGTTTGAAACTATTGCCATTAAAACATTTTGATTGTCAAAAGTATTTAATTGATTGGAAAGCAAGAGGACATTTAGAAAGTGATGCTCAAAATCCTCGTGGACCTGATAATCCAAGATATGGCGCTGAAGACGAGGAAGATGATCCAATCCATGCAAGATTGGTTTATAATGAATACACGAAAGAAATGTGGGAAAAGTGAGATACCATTTTCATTAAAAACCTTATTGAAACTTAAATTCTGTAATAATTTTTTCTCACTTATATTTTTACTCTTTTCTATATGTTAAAAAGTGTAGTCAATAAAAAAATTTTATTACTTGTATGCATTCTTGCTTCTTTTTTAGTTTTCCGTTTAAAAATTTTTTAAAAAAATTTTTCTCATGCATGAGCTCATGCTTTTGAAAAATTTTGCAGCTATTATGTTCAATGATTTTAATAAATTATAGTGTTAAAGTGTTTTAAGCATGCATTTAAATATGGAAATTGTAGTATAAAGAGTAAAAACCAAATATTTGTGAAGTTTATTTAAGAATTTTGAATACTTTATGTGCTAAAATTTTCATCCAAAATTCTGAATTTTTAACGTACTCCCCCCTTTGCCCGTTTTTTTTCCGACCGGCTTCGCCGGTCGGTTGGTCGGTGGGGTCAGATTTCTGACCCCCTCTTCCGGTATGACTCCAGGGCTGCAAGATTTAAAAAAAACTGTTTGTGGAGATCGATAGCCTATGTCATCCGATTTTAAAAAGTGGTTTTAGAATTTCTAAAGTAACCCTGGAAATTTTTTGGTCCCAAAACGAAAACCTGAAAAAGTCGAAATTTTGGAATTTTGATAAAATATCATTTGGGATGGTTAGAGGAGCTTTTTAGAAGGCTTTATGCCAAAAATCTCTAAAATAATATTCTTTAAAATCGTTAAACATCGTCACCATACATGAATTGGGGGGTAAGTATTTTTCAAAATCGGTATAGGTCTGTAACGACCTTTTTGGGGAAAAATTTGGTCTGTAATGACCTTTTTTTGCAAAAAATTTTTCGGCGGCGCTTCGCGCCGCCTAATTCTATATATTCATAAGGGTTAAATTTTTTCTAGTTTTTCAATTTCAAAAGTCCTTATATTTGTAAGGGTCCCTGTTGAATTTTTACCATTTTTAAAGTTTTATAGTATATATTTAACGTGTTCCCTTTTTTGTGTATGTGTTTTTATTTGCAATTTTTTAGTTTTGTTTGAAGTATATATTTTTTTGCTTTTAGGTTTTTATTTAAAAAGAAAATAAATTGGTTTTTTTATTTTTTAGGGTGGCTTTATTTTTACCTCTTCCCTTTATTTTGTTTTTATGCTATTTGGCGAGATATTTGGAATTTTAGGCTCAGTTGAATTTTTTTGATTATGGCCTTCAGTTTGATTCGCATTTTGTTGAACAATAAAATCTTTTAATTTTATAATTAATTTTTGGGTCATATTGTCATCATCAAATATAAAATCTGTGACAAACCCAATCGTGGCTGTTCCACCAATTTGGTTCATTGTTTAAAATTATTGTTATTTCTTGCTTTAATAATCAAAGCAACAAATAAATATTCTGATACCTTAGATGCAATTCCTGAAAGTATTGAACGAATTTTCAAACGTGTTAGATTTGCTTCTAACAACATCATCATTAAATATTATCATCCATGGTTAGAAGTTGTAAACAGCAACACCGGCAAAGTTGATAGAGTTAGCACTCACAAAGAACATATTCCAAGCAAACAATCTTTATTTTTAAATGCATTTGTAAGAATAACCGGTGTTCCAACAGCAGTTGATATAGTCTTTAGAATAAAACAACATGAAACTTCATCGCTTCACATACAAGCTGTCACGTATTTTGAAAACAAAGTTGAAGCTGCCATGAAAATTCATAATATGGAAAAGGATACTGTAGATCCAACGTGTAATAATTTCCGATTGGTTTAACAAATGTTGCATTCACACAACCTCCTCAATTCCTTGATTCCTGCCGTAGTCGCCTCAACATCGAAACAATTGATAACATTTTAAAAATTCGTCGTCATGGTCCTCCAATTACTCAATTTGTTTGTTATAAATTTGTTGAGGGTATTATTTTATAACATTTACTATTACTTATTTTAATTTCTTTTATTCAGAGTGGACCAGCGCTGGTCATTTACAATCTAATGCTCAGCAAGCAAGAGGAATCGGACGAAAAAAGAAAGATATCATTCACTCTGATGACCCTGTTGAAAACTTTGTGAAAGATGTCGAAACCCAAAAACGGTGGGAACGACGATTCGGCATTTTTATTCCTAATCCTTTCAATTTATCCAAATTTGTTTAATGAAATTTTTTGTCCATGATACATTATTTTCAATAAAAAGTAATGCAATGTTTTTTAAGTATTATTTATATGACAGCAGTTTTTAATATGAAAAATTTAATAAAATTAGTTAAAAGAAATTTTTTCGTGGAGAAAATTCACAATTTTTTTCTTTTTTTACCATACACAATTTTAAAAACCGACCTCTTCGAGGTCGGTCGGTCGTACCCCCAAGTATACTTACCCCCAATTCATGTATGATCGTCACAAAGTTAGTGTCCTCCAACAAAAATCGTATTTTCGGGAACACGACATTTTGGTTTTTCTGGGTCTATCTTGCTTTTAATATATTTTGCAATAAATTTAACACATTTTTTACTATAAAAACTATTGATTGCGAAAAAATTTTTATCGTGAAAGCTTGCTTTAGTAAATGTGTCAGAAAAATGATTTTGAAAATCTTGAGAACAACATGAATGAAAATATTTTACAACTGTATTTTAACGAAGTATAAAAATTTTGAAAACTGAAACTTCTTAAATCAAATATTGTTTAAAATAAGAATATGCATTTGTCAAATTAAATGATTTTAATAGCATCATTATTAAATACAAAATTTTTGTTTATTATCAAAATTATAAATAAAATATTCAAATCGCAAAAAACGATTTTGTATTTTTTTGCTGCAAAAATTAGAAAAAGTCAGAAAATCGACGATGAATGATTTTATTCATTGCAGAGAAACAAAAAATATTTGCGACTTGTAAGTCGTTTTTGGAATGTATTTGATCTTTAATCATTATTAGGGTTGTTGAATAAAAAAAAACGTGCCTCTTTCTTCAACGAAAAAAATATTTTATAAAAACTATCGATTGCGAAAAAATGTATTTTTTTATTGTGAAAAGTTGTTTTAGCAAATGTGTTGCAAAGAACTATTTTAAAACATTGTGGTTTGAATATTTCTTTTTTTTTCAATATTTTCGTAGAATTTTTATCCATCTTTAAAAAATTTCAATATAAATAAAATTATAAAAAATCTGCTGTTGAAATAACATATTTGCAATGGTAGATCCATTATTAATTTAAAAAACTGTTTTATTGCACGGCATTTATAAGAGATTAGGTTGCTTTTAACTATATTATTGTTATTTAAAATAAAAAAAAACGTTTCACTTTTTCTGTTTGTTTTTTTTTTGGTCACAAACAACTGAATGAACACTTCCTTTTTTAGCAAAAGGAAACCAAAAATAACAAATCACTCTCATGATTTTTTTACTGATAAAAAAAATGTATCAAAACATCATCGTCTTATTCTTAAAATTAAAACTTTACCAAAAATTTCAATGTAAAAAAACAAAGATGGGTAATATTTTTATAGCTCACATAATTTCCGGTAATAGATAAACTTTCTAAAAAAGGGGTATAAAAGAGAATAGAAATTTTTATTAAAAACAACTTCTTTAAAAAAGTAAATAAAGTGCAAAAAAAGCATGAAGCTTGCTGCTGTTATTTTTATTGTTTTTATTGTTGATGTTGTTTTAAGTGTTCCATTAAATCAACCATTTAATGGACATTTTACATATTACAATGATGCTGGAACTGGTGCATGTGGACAATGGATTGATGCAGCAAATCAAAACTTGGTTGCAGTTTCACATGAATGGTTTACATCTGCAAATCCAAACAATGATCCTTTATGCAAATTTTGCTTAAAAGTTGATTATAAAGGAAAAAGGTTTGTTTTTAATTAAAATGTTTTACAATTCAAAAAAAGCTGACGAAAATTGAGAAGTGTAGCTCTTATCAGATTCTGATAGGAAATGATTAAATTTTTTAAAGCTACCGTTAAGAAGTTCAGTATCCAAAATGTAAACTTAAAAACATAATTTTTTTAGTATCACTGTTCCAATCAAAGATAAATGTCCATCGTGTCCTCGAGATCACATGGATTTATCACTTCCAGCTTTTAAGGCCCTTGAAAATCCGGATGTTGGAAATGCCTATGGAGCAAAATTTACTTTTGTAACATGTTAATCAAAAAAGTTTCATCATCATAATATTTTTCAAATTTAACTTCAGATTTGACGTTTTTTTCTTTAATATCTTTTTAAAAAATTTTGAAAATATATTAGTTTTAATGCACTCTTTAAAAGTGTAATAAAAATCAATTAAAAAATGACAAAAATTTTTTTAAACAAAATTTTAATGCTAATGCATTCCGGAAAGACTAAATTTAAGGGATTGAAAATCAAAACGCCAAACAAAAAAATTTATTCATCTTTTTATGTACTTTGAAATTACTGTTTCCCAGAGTTGCAAAAAAATTGAACAAACTCAAACTCTGAATTTTTACTTCCTTAAAAATGACATAAATGAAAACTAAAAATGAGCCAGAAATGTTGATTAAAAATTCCTTGAATAATAAATATTGAAAAAATTTTTGAGTAAAAAAACAATTTTAAAAATGCTGTTATACCCGAAAATAATAATAAATTTTATTTACAAACAAATATATTTAATTAAACAGCCGAAATAATACAATCTCGTTTATCACTTTCTTGCCGAGATAAATCATGTAAAATTCCATCTCCATTTTGAAAATTTGCACTTATTGTTGTAAATTTTCTATATGGCGGTGTCCCCATTATTACGGCATTCCTCCATGGCATTTCATCTGATGGCATTGGGGTTTCAGTAAAAAAATGATCATTTAAAAATATATGTGAATTTCGGTGTGTTGAAGCTGCTTGATGGTATTCATATTTTTGTCTTGACAAAGAATTTGTAGGTCTTAGAAAGAAAAATATTGATAAACAAATTTTTTTAAAGTTAAAACAATATGCACATACACATATTATTATTGTTGAAAAAATAAAAAATATTACAGAAAATAATGCCAAAGTTTGTGAAAATGTTGTTTGTGACGATCCACGCATAATAAATAAATAAAAAATAAAAATGTTGAAAGTCTTGGAAAGAAAATATTTTTTTGAGGAAGTTGTTTTTGAAGGACGATCATTCATGCCAAACGACGGGCAATTAAAAGAAACATTTTTTTTAGCAAAATTTCGCGTGACTTTTTTTCTTTGGCACAAACAATGAAGACAGAAAAAAAGGTGAACAACTTTGACACTGTTTTTTGATGGCACAAACAAAAAATGAAGGAGAGAATGCCAAATTGGCTACGTGTTGATGAAGTATAAAAAAGAAAAGAAAGGCAACCAAAAAACACTTCTTTTCTTTTTTATACACCAAAAAAGTCAAAGCACATATACGCTTTTTCAGTTTTTCTTTGACAAATTTTTGCCGTTGAAGAAAAAAAGTAGCCGTGACATAAACATTTTTTAGCTACAAAAAATTGAGATGTTAACGAAGAAGAGAGAGGATTTGTAAATCTTAAGCACCTCCTGTCTGTCTTGAAACAAAAGTATGAATTATTCAACAAAAACGTAAGAAATGGCATCATTTTTTTAAAAGTGCCATTAATGATAGATGATGGATGGCAAATGTTATTCTTTTTTTGCAGCTTTAAAAAAAATGAACTTTTAATGCCTCTTTTCAAAAAAAAAGAAAGAGAAAGTTTATGTTAATGGCATAAAATTCTATTCTTCTCATTTTCATTACATTTAATGCCATGCCATGGCATTACATTGCCAATGAATAATAGAAAAAACTTGCAAAAACAGAAGCTAAGTTGGCAAAAATTCAAAAAAAGTTGAAAAAAAGCATTCAATCTTCAAATTTCAAATAATTGCAAAAAAAAGATGAAAAAAGTGCAACTTTGTTTTTGCCCCTCAAATTTCTATTTTCATTAAACTCTTAATTTTCCTTTTAACGGACGTAGCTTTTTTGGGATGCCATTTTTGGAGGTTTTGAAAAAAAAGTCTTTTTTGGGTTAAAAGCAACATTTCTTCTTTTTTTGCAATAAAATTAGTAAAAGTTTAATTATTTTCAATTTTCAAGTATTTTCAAAAATGCCTTGCGGAGAGAGAAGTGACGTGAATGGTTTTAAAAAAAAAAGAGAAACAAATTTGTTTATTTTCAATTTTTCCGTCTTTTTTTCACTTTAATGAAAATGAGTTTGGAATTTGCGTGACCTTTTTCTATTTAAATTCCTTAAAAAGCAATCGGTTTTATAAAAAAATATTAAAAAACCTTTATTTCGAAATAAAAATTAATAGGTATTGCATCATTTTGGATTACTGTAGAGTATGTGATTTGCTCCATTTCAACGTATTAATTAAAATTATGTTTGTAGTTTGTTAAAAACGTATTATTTAATTTATTTGCTTTCTGCATGAAAAGAGAAAACTAATTTAGTCACGGAAAAAGGTTCATGAGAATTTTAATCAATGTTTTTGTATCTTCAATTTTTTCAAAAAAATTCTTTTTTGTTTTATAAAAAATTTTCTTAAAATTATGAATCACGAAGTTTTAAAACTTGTCAGAAATTATTTTACGTGTTTTTCACGTTCAATTTTTTTTGTTAAAAAGTGAACTGTGACAAAATATGTGTTTTTAATACCTTTTTAAAATTCAGATTTTTTATCTACCTCACTGTTTTAGAATTTCTAATTTTTCTCCACACTGTTTTTATTTTTCTTAATCAGGCATGAGAATAGCGGCCTGACGCACTTCGCCAAAATCGCATTATCAGCACTGATAAGGGTTTTTGTTTCATTATTTTTTATTTAAATGCTGATATCCTATTTTTGACACCCTTTTTTAAAGGAAAAACAAGAAAAAATAAAATTCAGAAGCAGGATAAAAGTGTAGCGTTCTACGTCAGGCCGCCAAACAGTGGAAGCTTCTCATGTCTGTTCTTAATCTCTTTGTTTTGAGGTTTTTTGGGGCAAGCATTCTGAGTTAGAATTTTCAAAAAAAAGAAAACAAAAAAAAGTAATTTCAAGAAATTCAAAGTCTTAACAATAAGCTTGTTTACTTCTTTTTCTGCAGTAATTAATCTTGAAAGGCACATAATTACCATATAAAAAATGAAAGCATCCAATTTTATTTTGTTTATAAAAAAGCAAAAAGAAAAAGGTTGTAGGGATGAGATTTTTGACCACTAAAAATATCACGGCAGACCCATTCAAAGAAAAAATGAAAGTTGGCTGCACGCATCCTGCAGCAAAAAAGCCAGTCTTTTGATTTCTTTTTTCACAAAAGAGTGGGTTTAAAAAAAACAAAAAGTCAAAAGAGTGGCTTTTTTGCTGCAGCTTGCGCGCAGCCCACTTTCCTTTTGGGTCTGCCGTGATATAGCTATTCAAATTACATAAGAAAATAAGTTATATTTATATTTTGTAAAAACAAGAGGTTATGCTTCTGTCCATATTTAAATATTTTTAATGCTGTATTTTGCTCTGTTTATATTTTTTAGTCTTGGGTTTTTGTTAAACATGACGCAATTTATTTTGTAATTTATCGACATTTAAATTAATTTAATTTAGTTTTTTTCTTAAATTTGCATATGCAAAGTAATATTACGGCGATATTAATGACAGTTAGGTACTGTATAAAATTTGGCTTGCCTTTTTAAAAGGCTTTTTTAATTTAAATTTTCTCTGCTTTTAAAATTATATATTATATGAAAAATTTTTTGAAAAAGGCTTTTTAAAGCTTTTTTCAACTGTAACCACCGAGTTTTTGGAGGATAAAAGAAGTACAGGGTGGTCACGCTGGACCACCCCCAAAACAAATTAAATTTATACTCAAGGGCTACAAGATTTAAAAAAACTGCTTGGGGGGATCGATAGCCTATATCATCGGATTTTAAAATGTGGTTTTGGAATTTCTACCGTAACCCTCGAAATTTTTTGGTCTCACAACGAAAACCTGAAAAAGCCAAAATTTTCGAATTTTGATAAAATATCATTTGGGATGGCTAGAGAACCTCTTTAGAAGACTCTATGCCAAAAATCTCGAAAAAAAATTTTCTTTGAAATGTTATAAAAATTCGAAAATTTCGACTTTTTCAGGTTTTCGTTGTGTGACCAAAAAATTTCGAGGGTTACGGTAGAAATTCCAAAACCACATTTTAAAATCCGATGATATAGGCTATCGATCTCCACAAACAGTTTTTTTAAATCTTGCAGCCCTTGAGTATAAATTTAATTTGTTTTGGGGGTGGTCCAGCGTGACCACCCTGTACAAAAAAGTTAAAAGTATAAAATGAAGTTTATTTGCAATTTGTTTGATTGAATTTGAATGCATAAAGTGTTTAAAACGACCTTTAAATGTAAAACAAAGATGAAATTTTTTAAATCTTTAACTACTTCCGGAAAGATTATTACTTTGTCCAGCTGTGCTTAAACAAAAATTCTTTAAAAAAAAAGTCTAAAAATTATTAGAATTAATTGAAAATTTTTCTCTTCCTGTTTACGGAATTCATTCTGTTCTGTTTGTTAGAGCTAGTAATTAATTTCTAAGAAACACATTTGCCAAGTAATTTCTGAATTCATATCCATTGTTATTTTTGTAAGTTTATTAAAATCTGTTTGATAATTTATACTTCTTTTAAATTCAATTTAATTTGGATAAATAAAAATCTTTTATTAATCGTTCCTGGAGAATTGAATTTGTTTTCGAAGAAAATTTAGTAGGTCTATTTTCCAATTAGAATGAAATTTCATCCGATTATGTTATTATCTGTTCATCGCATTAACGGTTATTTGTATTTCTTTATTTTGCTTCGATGCATTATTTATTCGTTTTTTCTTTGTTGACTCATAATTTGCCAGAAAAAAAAAATGTTAATTAAATTCTTTCTACTTCTTTTCATTCATTAAAAGCTTACCATAAAAACCTATCAATTGCTTATGTTTTTAATTTTTTTTACACTTCCGTTCGTGACAATTTTTGATTTATATTTCTTAAAAGCATTTTGAAATTTTTTCAAAACTTTTTCAACCATATAATTAACATTTCTATTATGCTTTTAACATTATATTTATTATAAATGTAATATATAATTCCACGAAAAAAAACTGCTAAAAAAATTTTTTTCCAGCAAAAAATAAGAAACCCTCCTTTTTTTAAGCCTATACACATTTTTCAATCTTGTTTCAATTTTTGTTGATGGAATTGAGAATTTATGTTTTTTTTTCTGCGTGATTGCTTTTTTGTTTCTTTAATACCCCTTTTTTTCTTGCTTATAAGCATGCTTTTAAATTTTTTTCGGTCATTTACATCATTTTTTGAAGTAAAATATATTTCAATTTGGAAATGAAATAAAAAAAGAGTTTCTGTCTTTTTGTTTTTTTGCGCTAATTTTATTTTTGTTTTTCTTTCGTTTTGGGTCATTTGTTTAAACTAGTAAAAATATACAGAGGATGGAATGCTTTTTTTTAAAACTTAATGAGACGAACTTTAAAAAAATTTTGAGGAACTACTACGAAAACTATTTAAAAACAATTTCGTTGTGGGAATAAATTTTGTGTATACTAGAACGAAAATTTTCAAAACACGCGAACACTACATTTTTTGGTTAATGTTTTGTTACTTTTACATTTAATGTATTTTAAACTGTTTAAAGAAAAAAAAAACAGAGGGAAAATTTCTTCTCATTAAACTAATCAAAAGAAACTTTAAAATTTTTTTTTGAGGAACTTCGTTTTTATTTGTGAAATAAATTTTTGTGTTTTGAAACGAAAACTTTTAAAGCACTACATTTTTTGATTAATTTTTTTGTTAGTTTTTTTTTTAAAAATGTTTTTGTCACAAAAGTCTCAGCGCGGCTTTTTATAGATATGCAGGATACCGTATTTTTTAAATTTTAAATAATTTTCAGAAAAAACACAAACATTGTAATTTTTTATCAAATCACAAAAACTTTAGCAGGCATGATTCCACTAGATTCAATAATCCGAAATGCAACAGTAATATTTATTGTTGGTTGTGCAACATTTTTATTAATAATTGTTTTTTGTTTACTTGCAATGGTTGCTTCTTTAACCTTTGATTGCTGGTGGCATCTTAGTGAGTTTATAGGTACTTTTAAATTTTTATAATTTTGCTTACTTTTGCTTGCTTTTCTATTTCTTTTTTTTATCGAAGTAAGATTCAAGCACATAATTTTAAAGTTAAAAAGTTGCAAATTAATAGCAAAATTGAAACGTTTTTGGGAAACAAATTTTTAATGGAAGGTTGAAAATAGCAGTTGTCGAAAATATATTTCGCAATTTTTTGTGTTTACACAAAGTTTTGCTGTTTTAGCAAAAATATATTTTTTTGGGGCAAAATATAAAAACATTAAAAATATTTTTAAATGCAAAAACAAACGAAACAATTGTTGATATTAACAACCAAAATGAACCATTTAAATGATTAAAAACTACAATAAAAATGTTTTATTTTTTTTCTTTATGCTTTTTAATCAATATTAAACTTGTCGCAACAAAAATAATTTTTTCAGGTTATTGTGTAAACATCGATGATGACACTGAAAATTTAATTGAAGATGCAATGTCTCCAAAAGAAAAGCGAAGAAAGCGTCGACCATGGATTGTTAGAATTGATAGAAACGGAAAAACTGTTAATGAAACAAAAACATACGTGGTATAAATTTTGTAAAATTAATTTTATTATTTCTTAGTTGAAGCTTACTTTTTATATGACAATTTTTATTTCTAAAATTATAAAAAACGTGTATCATTGTAGTATCATTTAAAAAATAAATATTTAAAAATTTGAGATTTTATGTTTTAATCTCTTTGGTATTAAATTGTCACAAAAAAGTTAATCGACAGAAAAAAGACATGTATAAAAACTTGATACAAAAAACATTAAATGTAACAATTAATATATTCTCCTTAAATTACTGAAAGAAAAAATCAATAAAAAAATGTTACAATAACAGATTTAAATAAAAAGAATTTTAATATTCAGTGTACTGTAAAAACCATAAATTGAATTCAAGAAAGCAATGTAACAAAATATATTTTATATTTTGATAAATAATATAACCAAAAACATGAACAAAACAAAATGCACAAATACCTTGGATTTAAAAAAACAAAGTTAAACAAAAACGGTATTAATTTTCAAAAGTTTTCCAGCCTCAATAAAATTCTTTTTCAAAATTTCATTTGGAGTAAATCCATCAAATTTAATTTCAATTTCTCCAAATTTCTTTCCAGTTTCTTTTTTGATTCGTTCTTTTCCATTTTTGAGAATAAATGCCAATAAAAAATCAACAGTTGAATATTTTTCACCTTCAAATGTTTCAAATGCCAAAACTAATGAATCGCCTGTTTCTTCTTCTTTGGATAATTTAAATCCCCATTTTGGATTACAGATATCTTCGGTTAAAACGGAACAAAGTTTAATCAAATCTAAAATAAATATGTATTTTAAGAAAAGTAGAAAGAAAGATACAAACCAAAAACAACAGATTTTGGTTTTTCAGAATAAATTTCCATAGCAGATTTTCCAACGATTGGTTTCTTTTCAGTAAAAGCGATATAAATGGGTGTTTTAGCTTCTCCTAAAAATGATAGAGTTATTCTGTTTGTGCAACAAGATTTCTTAGAGCAAATTTAGAAGTAAATAAAATATACAAAAAAGTCATACCATCTGAATCATAAGCATTATATTCTTTTCCATTTGCAAAATAGGAGACAGAAAAATACTGTTTATCAAAAATCATTTGAACTTTTTCAGGTATAACTTGTTTATCAATTTCAACAGCTTCAGAATCATTGAGAGCTGGCTTTCTTTCACCATTTTCTTTATCATTTTTCTTTGCTGCTTCTTCAATTGTTTTCTTATCAGCACCAATGTTTTCCTTACATAATTTTTCAGCAACATTTGCAATTGCTTCTTCTTCTTCTCCAACAAAAGGTTCAACTTTGAAATCATAAAATGAATTAGTATCCAATTTAAGAGTGACTTTAGCTTTCTTAGTTTTGGATTCTGATAATTTGATTTCTTCAACAGGTTCTGGAAGAGTTGGAAATGGAATATACATCTGAAAAAAAGACTAAAGTTACCATAAAAATGTGTTTTATATAAACAAACTTACTGAAAAACTCTTTTTAGGAAAAACATTGACAATAACAGATCTTTCAAAGGGTGCAATCTCTGTGTCATCAGCTTTAATCAAAGTTTTTCCATCATAACGAACTTCAAATTTTTCCCAGCAAGGAACTTCAACATCATATGGATCATCTTTTTCATCCATTAAATGTAAAACTTTGTTAGCAATTGTTTCTGTAATATGTGTCAAACCATCTTCGAAATCAACGACAACAGGATTGTAACTTTTGAAGAACTTTTGAGCTTTTTCCAAATCACATAAACCATGACATTTTGTAGGACCTTTTGAAAAGATTATTTTCTTTGGGTTTAAACCTTGAAACATATCTTCTTGCCATTGTTGAGTAAAAGGTGGAAATTTCGAGCAAAATATCTTAACAAGGCGATAATTTTTCTTTTGCCGAATAAATGAAAGTGTAGTGAGAGAAAATGGATAATCCAATAAAAATACCATTACCTTTTCGCCTTCTTTTACCATTGTTTTGGTTTGAAAAATTAGAGAACAAGATTGAAAGAGAGTATAATTAATAAATAAATAAAAAATTTGATGCTTTTCACAAAATTCACGACATTTAAGACGAAAAATGTAAAATTCAACAAATTTTGAGAATTCATCACCCACAAGAGTAAGTACAATTGCTTTAATATGTTTGAGATTATATCCTGATTGAAGATGAGTAAAAAAATTTGTAATATTTCCATCAAGAAGTACTATATGAGTTTCTTGTTTGGTTTGAATACTAAATGATTCAATCACTGTTAAAGAATGAACATGAAGAACTAAGTTGCGAGATGATGCCATTGTTGACCTGAAAAAAAGAATTTAATACGAATTAAGTAATCAAAAATCGCGTAAAATATAAATTTAAAAAAAATTTTGAACAAAAAATATAAGAGAAAATCAACAACGAAAAGAACACAGGAAAAAGGGGTTCTCTATAACACGACATTTTCTTCTCTGTAACAGTCCCATAACGCCAAAGTTATAGAAAACCGTAAAAAGTTATAGAAAAATGAAAAAAGAGTGTCTCTTTGGCTGTCTGCCTTGCTTGTGGAAAAAAAGTTATGCGTGAACGCAGGAAAATGTATGTCTACCCGCAAATCGTATTTTTCATCAGTTCATTTCCCCCTTTTGGGTTGAGTGGCGGGCTTCGAGCCTGCTCCACCAAATTGTAAAAAATTTTTGTATTCAATGCTTTTATGCATATTAGCTTTTATAGCTAATTTGCATATTTATGCACTTTAGCTGTTTAAGCTAATTTGCATATTTAAATTTTGTTTATCAACTGATTTATTCAGCTGCTGATAATTTAAAAAAAAACAAAAAAAAATTTTTCGTTTTTTGCGGCCAGTTTATAAAAAAAATGTCCCGACGCGAATTGCATGTTATAACACTACATTGATCTCTCCCGAATCACTCGAACGAGTTATAGAGAAGAAAATGTCGTGTTATAGAGAACCCCTTTTTCCTGTGTCGTTCAAGTGATTCGGGAGAGATTAATGTAGTGTTATAACATGCAATTCGTGTCGGGACATTTTTTTTATAAATTGGCCGCAAAAAACGAAAAATTTTTTTTGTTTTTTTTTTTAAATTATCAGCAGCTGAATAAATCAGTTGATAAACAAAATTTAAATATGCAAATTAGCTTAAACAGCTAAAGTGCATAAATATGCAAATTAGCTATAAAAGCTAATATGCATAAAAGCATTGAATACAAAAATTTTTTACAATTTGGCGGAGCAGGCTCGAAGCCCGCCACTCAACCCAAAAGGGGGAAATGAACTGATGAAAAATACGATTTGCGGGTAGACATACATTTTCCTGCGTTCACGCATAACGAGTTTCACAGGCAAGGCAGACAGCCAAATTTGGCAAAAAAAAAGAATGTCTCGTAAGAGACACTCTTTTTTCATTGTTCTATAGAACAATCAATTTTTGGGCACCTACCCGGCATTGCAAAAACACAAACGCTTAGAGTTAAAATAACCAATTCTCTCTCTCTCTCCCTTTCTTTTTTTTCCTTTTTTTACTGCGTTATACACATTTTTGTCTTTTTTGACCCTAGCATTTTTGGGCACATATTGCTGTTTACGACTCTTTTTTGCCCTTTGAAAAATCTCTATTTTCAAAAATTTTTATTCAACTGCGCCATTGATTTCACAAATATCAACAGTCATCTTTCTTCAAAAAACAAAGGCAGTTGGGAAAATGCAAATTGAATACACTTTTTTAAAATAACACTTTTAAAATTATATAAAAAAAATTTTTTTTGTTGCACAAATTACTGTAGAAAAATGAGTCTTTTTGATCTGAAACAATGTTTTCCAGTTTCCAAATAATGTGAAAAATTTTTCCAGAAGCATACTTTGTTGTTTTTAATTCATACTTTTGTAATTTTTTTAAAACAATTCAAATTTCTGATAAATATGGTAATAATAAATTTATTTTTATTGCTGAAAAAAATCGACACAAAAAAATGAGCAAAATTTTTATTCTTCTTTTTACAATAAATAATTAATTTAAATTGACAAATTATTACTTAATAAACAATTTATACTTTTATTTATTAAAAATAAATTATTATGTCTGCTAATCAGGGTCTCCACCGTCCCATTATCGATTTTATCCGTCCCTAGCTTGCGTGCGCTTAAATTAATTAATTTGAAAAATCTTTTTTAACAAAAAGTTTAGATTTATGCTCCTCTACATCTTCCAAGTCTTTTGAAATTAAAATATTTTGCCGTTCCATTTTTACAGCCAGGGACGGATGAAAAAAGCGAAACGTCCCTTGCATCCGTCCCTGGCTGTAAAAATGGAACGGCAAAATATTTTAATTTCAAAAGACTTGGAAGATGTAGAGGAGCATAAATCTAAACTTTTTGTTAAAAAAGATTTTTCAAATTAATTAATTTAAGCGCACGCAAGCTAGGGACGGATAAAATCGATAATGGGACGGTGGAGACCCTGCTGCTAATGCAATCAGCAGGTACTGCGCAGGTACTGCCAGCTACCTGCAAAAGATTACAACCTGCAACGCTTTTGCAGTACCTGCGCAGTAACTGCAATTCGGCAGCTAGTTGGCAGGTACTGCAGTTTGCAGGTTTCGCAGTCTGGGTATAACTTTTTACGGTTTTCTATAACTTTGGCGTTATGGGACTGTTACAGAGAAGAAAATGTCGTGTTATAGAGAACCCCTTTTTCCTGTGAAGGTTTGAACGCTGACATTCCTTTTCGTGTTAAGAAATTACAATAGAAAAATAAAGGAAAAGAAAGGATAAATTACAGTATCCTTTTTCTTTGGAGAAAAGAAAAATAATAAAAAGAGAGAAAAAAGAAGAAATTCACGGAAACTCCGTGACATTAGCAAATAAATATTAAAAATCTTTTTCTGCAAACTTTGTGAAAAAATGTCGTGAAGATGTAATGAAAGTCGTTGTGAGACAGCCGTCTTGTAAATTAAATGGGCACAAGAAGGCTTTCAATTAACCAGGCTCGCAAGGACAATCAAAATATATGGCAATCAGTTTTTCCAAGTTGGGTAAACTTTTCGTGCCAAGAATTATAAAAAATTCATTTTTAGCTTTTAAAATGGGATTTTGGCGAAAAAGATGCTTCAAACACTTATTCACCCAAATCTGCAACTAAATTTTTCACAGAAGTAGAACATGGGCCTCTTGCACCGCAGAAAACATCAAACCAATTTCGTAGTATAACATTAAATGTTGGAAAAAAAAGCAACTCGATTTTTTTCCGAGATTTTAAATAATACAAGCACTGTAAGTAATTAATTAAACAATAATTAAGTTAAAACAATGGAAAATCTTCTCATGAATTTTTTTACGAAAACCTTTGCTTTATAAATTTACAATAACAATGTCATTTTATAGTATAAAGTTGATCAAAATGGATGCATCAGAATTCTCCGAAACATCGACTACTTTTGTTCCAATTTTTTAAAAAAAACTACCCCGATCTCGGGGAAACAAAATTCGGCCGAATTTTGTTTCCATTAAAAGTGCTAGGCTTTTGGACTGTAAAACAGTTTGGATGGATGCTGAATTTTATAAATTGAAAGTAAGACATTTTTAAATGAAATATAAAACACTTTTAAAAATAAACTTTCTAAATTATCTGGGTGATAACATATCTTAAGAACTATTCAGGATATCAACCTTGTAAAAGGATATGCTACGACAGCACCGAACGACAAACTGTGGATTTACTTAATATAAATATACACAATATTAAGCGAATTTCATATTTTAGCTCATTGCAAGATTTGTTTTTGGTAGAAATGAATCCAGCTTAAATGCGGCAAATTAGACTTGTCCTTATTGTTTGTGTGCCGCTATTCTGATAAATAATATTTATGCCTTTCAAGGAAAATATAATGGCGTTAATTGTGTATTAGGCAAAAAAATTTTTCTAGCATAAACAATATTTATTAAATTATTTTTAGATTTGTGTGAAAAAACTAAAAAAAAATTACATAGATTTTAAAAATGGAGAATAAAGTAAATGGCCAAAAATGTTTACAATATATGATCAGGGAACGCCATGAATGGTGCAAAGAATAAAATAGAAAAAGCTATTAATTACATGCTTGCTTGCATTAGATCATTATGATAATGGGCGTAGCAATGAAAGGCCAACATGGAATGAATTTAGTACAAATGCTTTACCCTTCCAAAAAGCAACTTTACAATAATATTATGAAATTAAATTTCATACATTTTATATCACCATTTTTCCTCTCTTCAAATACTTATGTAAACAATGGAAACAATATTAAAAAGTATAAACCTCACATTTTACATGTTTTGTACTGCTGTGTTTCAGTTTTTTAAACTTATAATTTATAAAAATTTGTTTTCATATTTTTGTGTTAAAGCATTTTGAACTTCTGTTTTTACTTTTCATTTAAAAAAATTATTTATGTAGAATAATTACTTAGCAGAGTTCTGACAAAAAAATTTAAATTTTTAGCATTTCTTATTTTTTGCTCGTAAATGACCAGTTTTTTAGAGTTCTTTTTTTGTTTTTGCGAAAAAAAATGAAATCAAAAAAAAGAGTGAATTCAAAAGAGTCGTCAAAAAAATCTGGGTAATTGGAACGAGATTTTTTCAATGACCTCAATTTTCTTCTTTCATTTTTTTCTCGTGTGTTTTTTCTTTTCTTAATTAAATGATAGCGATTTTGTATCGAACTTGTTTTTTTTTTCTGTGATAACTCTAGAACTTACATCCTTGATAAAAAATTAATGTTTAACGGAAAAAATTTTAAGGAAGAGTTTTTCTTTTCGATTTCGATATTGTAAAATTTATATCCTCCTCTTTTTTTATCATTTCTTTGAAAAAAAGGAAGATTTAATTAGAGCTGATTTTTTTTAATTTAACTGATTTTTTGAGAAAAAGAAAAAAAAAGTTCCACCCATATTTTCGGAAAATAAAATTGTATAAAAGGATTTGAGATTTTAGGATTTTATATTGATATCACAAATCCTTTCTTTCTTCAATCATGGAAACCGAAGAGCAACGTCAAATGCGTCGTGTGGCATTTTTTGCTATTGTTATTTCAACTGCTGCCGTAATTGCTTCAGTTGTTACTCTTCCAATGTTGTACAGCTATGTACAAAATTTCCAATCACATATGATTGAAGAAACTGAATTCTGCAAAGTGAGTTTTAATTAAAAAATAGATTCAAGAGATTTATAAATTCCTCATTTTAAGACTCGTTCACGTGATATCTGGCAAGAAATGCATCTTATTCAATCTACCTCAAGCAACGGCGGTCGTGCCAAACGTCAATATGGTGCTCCACAACCTGTTCTTAATTCTGAACCAGCATGTGGATGTCCATGTCAACAAGGACCTTCAGGTCCTCCTGGACCTCCTGGTGATGAAGGAGATGCTGGGCTTGATGGTAAAGATGGCACAGATGCCCAAGATGGACGAGATGGTGATGTTCTTCGTAGTGCAATCCGTACTGAACCATGTATCATCTGTCCACCAGGTCCACCAGGATCTGCTGGACAATCTGGACCAAAGGGACCCAAAGGTAGCTTTTGATAGAGTGAAAAATAAATTATATAAAATTAAATTACAGGACCAAAGGGAGAAGCTGGAGAAGCAGGACCCAATGGCAATAATGGAGCTGCTGGTATGCAAGGTGGACCAGGACATAACGGCCCACTTGGTGCACCTGGATTACCTGGACCCCAAGGAGAAGCAGGTCGTGTTACACAAGAAAATGGCCCTGCTGGACCAGCTGGAGCTCCAGGTGGCCCTGGAGAAGTTGGCAAACAAGGGCACAAAGGCAAAGATGGCCATCAAGGACCCCAGGGCGAACAAGGCGAACCAGGTGATGTTGGCAAACCCGGACCAAAGGGAAAGCCAGGCCCACAAGGTCCTTCTGGTTTACAAGGACCCAATGGACCCGAAGGTGGCTGCGATCACTGCCCCGAACCACGTACTCCACCAGGATATTAAATGGTTTAAAAATAATTTATTCTACACATGCTACTCTCTTTTTTTGTTCCCTTTTCACTTTATTTTCTGTATTTCCCCCAAAATTTTAAAAAGTAAATAAAAAGTAGCAATCGCATTTTTATTTGTAACAAAAACATATTGAAAAAAAATATTATTATTCATATTAATTGAAGCAATGCGTATTTTAGATTTATTCCAATTTGTATCCCATATTTTTTACATTTTTTTCAAAAATGGAAAAATATGTTAAAAAAAGTAAAACTGACAAAATTGATCAATTTTTCAAAAAATTTTTTAAAACTTTTCCAGTTGAGTTTCGATATTTTGATTTGGCTATGATATAGATATTATCTTGAAAGCAACAAATACAAGCTGAAGAAAAAAAAAAGCTAAAAAATCGGAAAAAGAAAAGTCAAATACTTTGCTTTGGTTTTCAAAAAAATTGCACAACATTGATGGAAACGTTTTTGCTACGGCCAAAATACCACAAACGGATCAAAATTGATTCTTTTATTGAGCAGTTTTTGATTCAATTTTGTGTTGTTATCTCAAAGTTGAATCAATATAAAAGCAACACATTTTTGTAGCAATTTTTTATTATTTGATTAAAACTTTTGTGTTTTTGCTTAGAAATGTCTAACGATTTCACTGGAAAAGTTGTAATAATTACTGGAAGTTCATCTGGAATTGGACAAGCTGCAGCAGTATTATTTGCAAAATCTGGAGCATTTGTTACAATTCATCGCAGATCTGAAAATGGATTAACAAAAACTGCTAATTTAATTGCAGAATGTGGAATTTCAATAGATCAAATTAATTCTGTCAAAGGATCCGTTACAGATGATTCAGTTTTAAAAGCTTTGATTGATGAAACAATTGAAAAATTTGGAAAATTGGATATTTTAATTAATAATGTTGGAATTGCAAATAAAGAAGGAACAAAAGAACATCGATCAATGGAAAATTGAACAATTCTATCTTTTTCGAAACACAAAATCAATAAACACTGAACTATTTTTTAAATATTTAAAAAATCTCAAAAACGACTGACATTTCTTTGAAAGAAATTGGGAAAAAGGCGATTCGATTTGAAGAAACCAGATGTTCACATTTTGTATCATCTCTTTCATATAAAAAGCAATGTTTTCTTTAAAAAACTGAATTACGCTAGCTAGAGTGTCTCAAAAGTTTTTTTGAATATTTTAATTAACAATTTTAATAATAAAAAATAAAGCGGAAAAACCTTTTTGCTTTTTTTATTTTTTTATTTTGTTCGAATGTGCTCCAACTGAAAGAACCATTTTTAATGCTTGAAGCTACAATCGAATTTACATTGTAAAAAAATCAGTATTGAATCGTTTGTCAAAAATTAATATTTTATGTTTTAAATATTTCTCATGTTTATAATGTTTCCGCAAATAAAAGTTGTATCTAATCATCAATGCTTTGTTTTTGTATTTCATTTATGTTCAAGAAAAGAACAACAAAAAAAGTTTAAAAAACAAATTATTAATGTTAACAGGGAATTACGGATTCATTTACCTTCAATTAAATTTTATTGAAAAAATAACTGTTCATTCAAATTCTTCTTTTTTGTAGTAATCATGTTTATTTTCAATATTATTAGTGTTCTTTTTTTGTTTTGACCATGAAAATTATTATAACATTTGATTTTTTTAAAATAAACAATTTAATAACACTTTTTTGGAACATTTAATAGATAAACATTGAAATATTTCTTAAATATTTGAAAAAGTCTTTAAAGCAACTAACATTCAAAAGGAAAAAATTTCAGTTTAAAAAAGCAGACATTCTCTTTTTGTAAGAAAGCAGTTTTTTTGTTTTAGCGACGTTTTTTTAGACAGCTTTCAAAACATCAGTGTTATATTTTTTTCGTATACTTAAACGATTGATTCATTAAAAAAAATAAAGCTGCAAAAGCTATTGAATTTTTAGTTGAATATTTAGTTTATATTTGTAAAAATAGTGACGAATAAACAGAAAATTTTTTTTCAAATGTGCTTTTGATTATCTTTCGTTAAAAAAATTAGTGACAATCTATTAAAAATGAAAAAAAATTATTTATTTAAAATGCCTTACGTTTTCCTCAAAATTACAATGTAAAAAAAATCAATATTAAATCGTTTGACAAAAGATAGTATTTTATGTTTAAAATATTTCAATATTTCTCAACTGTTTCCACAAATAAAAGTTGTTTTCCAATCATCGAAGCTTTGTTTTTTTTTTGTATTTCAATGGTGTTCAAGAAAAAAGCAACAAAATTTTTTGTTACAAAAAAAGATTATTAAACAAATTATTAATTTCAACATAGAATTAATTGTTCATTCACTTTCAACTAAAATGAATCAAAGAAATAACTTTTCACAGAAATGCTTTATTTTTGCAGTAATTATGTTTCTTTTCAATATTAGTAGTGTTTTCTTTTTTTTATCCAAATAGTTTATGAACTTTCTTATAACTTACAAATTTTAAAAATAAGTAATTTAATCATATATTTTTTGGAACAAAAAATAAATGAAAGTTAAAATATTTTTATTAAATATTCAAAAAAATCTTAAAAGCAAGTAAAATTCCGTTAAAAGAAAATGGAAAAATCTGAACATTTACAAAATAAAAAAAAAGAATGTTTACAAATTTGCAATATTTTCTGAAACTTTTTTTATCAGCAATTTATTCCTTTAATATAGAGACCGGCTGGGAACACTTTGTCCTTTCTTTTCTTTGACATTTTTTTCGTTACAGTAAGAAAAATAAAATTTTTAGCTACGTAGCCTGATTATTAGGGTATAAACCCTAATAATCAGACCTACTATACCTAAAATTTTACGTTGATTCCAAAAATGCAACTTAAAATTTTTTTCTACCCGGAAAAAATGCCGAAAATGCCACTTTTTGTTGTGTTTATAACTACAACTTTTTTCTTTATCAAACTTGAATTTCAAGCTTAGCATGATTAGAAAGCCCGTCAAAAATTACATAACATACTAAAAAATCTCATGTGCGCGTATGTGCGCACATGAAATTTTTTCAAACGCAGAGCTAAAATTCGGTAAGAACACCCAAAAAAAAGGAAGAAAAAAAAGAAAGAAAAAAAGAACAAAAGAAAATGCATTCTTTTTTTTTGCAAAAAGGAATGAAAAAAGTGTCAAACAAAAGTGTTCCTTTTTTTGTCGACGAAAAATTTTTCTTTTTTGAAATTTTCAGACGGCGTTTTAGGGGTTTCAGATGCTTTTTTTTACTTTTTATTTTTATTTTCGTCTTATTCAGGGTTGAAAATAGTACAATCTGACTAAAAAAATACAATTTTTTAAAAAAAAATTTCGGCTGCCGGTCGCTACTTTAATATAGAAATTTTTTTTCTATGTTCTTTTGTATAATTTTTTAAAAAACTTGACTTTTTGTAATATTTTATTGATTTTTTTAGATCAACAATGACTTCACGAAAGTTATTTATCAATTTCTTCTGCGGTTCTTATGTTGAAGTCTATAATTTTCAAATTAATGAATACTATGGAAATGAAATTTTACACAAATGTAAAAATCCACAATTTTTTGATCAATTTCAACATATTTTCAATCTCAAACATGTTAAAGCTTTTATATTTACAACTGAATTGAGTGAATTTAAAAGTTTTATTGAAGAATATAAATTTCGACAAAAATGTAATGAATTGTGCAAAAAACATGAAATTTATTACTTTCCATATCACAGTCAAATCTATGCTTCAACTGCATTTTTAAATACAGAAACAAGGGTTAAAGAAGGTGAACATGTTTTGATTATACTTCCAAAAGTATCTGGTATGGATATTCTTATTCGTGAAAAAAAAGGTTACAAAATTGTCAAAATGGGTCCACTCAACAGTGGAAGAAAAAAATTTTTTGGAAATTATAATCCAAAGAAGATTGCATTTTTGCAACCACCACGTTTAATCGCTCCTGAATATGTAGAAAGAATGAAAAATTTCTTTAAGAATGGTAGCTTTGAAATATTTTCTATGAAAAATACAACTTCGTTTTCTATGTCAACCGTTGAAAAAGTTTTGCATTTAATATGAGAAAAAATAAATATTTACGATATTAAAATTACGTGTGTATTATTTTATTAAGTTAAAATTATTATTAAAAATAAACATGATTACTACAAAAATAAAGCATTTCAGTGAACAGTTATTTTTTCAATAAAATTTAATTGAAGGTCAACGAACGATTAATTCTCTGTTAACATTAATAATTTCTTTTTAAACTTTTTTTGTTGTTCTTTTCTTGAACAAAATTGAAATACAAAAACAAAGCTTTGATGATTAGAAAATATTTTTATTACAGAAACAATTTACACACGAGAAATATTATAAACATAAAATACTATTTTTTGTCAAATACTGATTTTTTTTACATTATAATTTTGAGGATAACGTTAAGCATTTTAAATAAAAAATGCTTGATATCATTATAAAAAAGCTTTTTAATGAAAGATAATCAAAAGCACATTTAAGAAAAAATTTCCTGTTTATTCGTCACTATTTTTACAAATAAAAACTAAATATTCAACTAAAAATTCAATAGCTTTTGCACTTTTATTTTATCTTTGAATCATATATATATTTTATGTTTTTTATTTCAGCTTTACTGTAAATATTTCGAACCCCAAGCTTCTCAACTTGCAGAGGAAATTAAATTATCAAAATTCAAAACAAAGAAAGTTAAAGTCACTCTTAAATTGGATATTAATTCATTTTATGATTTCAAAGTTGAACCTTTTGTTGGAGAAGAAGAAGAAGCAATTGCAAATGTTGCTGAAAAATTATGTAAGGAAAACATTGGTGCTGATAAGAAAACAATTGAAGAAGCAGCAAAGAATAATGATAAAGAAAATGGTGAAAGAAAGCCAGCTCTCAATGATTCTGAAGCTGTTGAAATTGATAAACAATCTGAAAAAGTTCAAATGGTTTTTGGTAAACAGTTTTTTTTCTGTTTCATATTTTGCAAATGGAAAATAGTATCATGTTAATAATTCAGGTGGTAATGTATCTTTTACTTAAAAAAATTATGCTTAATTTGAAAAGTTATTTTTAGGAGAAGTTAAAACTCCAATCTATATTGCTTTTACTGATATGAAATCAATCATTGGAAAAACTGCTGTGGAAATTTATAAAGAAAAACCTAAATTTGTTGCATGTACATCTTTCTTGTTTTTGTAATACCGTTGCAATTATTTTTTTATTTTTTTCATGATATTACATTCATTCTTTCTTTTTCCTTTTTTTCGCAGTTTTTTGACAAAACACGTATTTTATCATTTTTGATTGAAAATATTTTGAGAGATAAAAAATGTTGTAATAATCGATAATACACATTTGCTGTTTTTGATGAAAAAAGAAAGGAAAGCATTTTCTTTTTTAAAAAAAAAACTTTCGATTTGAAGTTTTATTTGAATTTTTAGTAAATATTAAGCAATCTACAAAATTATATAACTGATTTTCAAATAAAATTTTTTTAAATATCCATTTTTTGACATTAACTGATACGTTTTGGACTGTCTCCAGTAAATAAAGTTAACACTTTAATTTTAATTTAATTTTTATTGAACAATAAACATATATTTTATTTGATAAAAATCAAATTAAAACAATTATTGATTCAAAAATATTTTATCAATGAACAATGCGACATACCATTGCTTTTTTTGATAACAAATTTTTGTACAAAACATTTCATTTAACGAGGTTCATTGATTTCTGTTAACAAAAGAAAACGATTGAAAGAAATCATTTGCTTTTTTTCTACAAAATTTTGTTGCCATTTTTGAATATTTATTTTCGATAGTAAACTGCAATAAGACATTGAAAGCTTTTGGCTCTGTTTGTATTATCCTCAAAAAAAATTTTATTATAATTTTGCAAAACAAAATGATTATCAGCAATTGAGAAATTTTTCTGAACTATGATACAAAAGTTGAATTTTGCATGAGATATTTAAATCAAAAAAACTTTCAATTAAGTTATGTTCATTAAATAAAACGAGGATATAAAAAAAATCCTGGCGAGGGCTCGAAAAACGGTGTTTTTTCCAACGGTTGGAAATTTCAAAGGATGCCGACGGTCGGATTTTTTTATATCCTCGTTTTAAATGCCAAAGTAAAATATTGAAGATATTTAGTAAAAAAGGAAGAAACTCCACAGCTTTCGAACGGAGGATGGATCTCGAGCGGGGTCTGAGATATCGATATCATGAAAATCGATATATCGAAAATAATGATATCGACCGTGAAAAAAGAATATCGATATCGAGGTCTTTCGGCCGATATTCGATATCGATATTAAATTTTTTTTGAAACCACTTTTATTCTTCTTTTTTTTGGTATTTACAAAGGTTCTAACACTTGAGGTAATGTTTTGCAATGAAGTTCTAACGTTAAAAAAAGGCTTGCAACTTTTTGCAAAACTTTTTTGAAAGTATCGATATCGACTTTGGAAAAAAAATATTATATCGATATCGGTCGAGGGAAAATAATATCGGTGTCAAAATATCGATATCGATTTCTTCAATAATGATATCTTAGAGCTCTGATACCGAGTATCTACACACTCCACGAAAATCGATTTTTTTTATCTCAAAATGTAAATTCATATACTAGGTAAAAATGGAGATTATTTTTGTATCTTTTCAAGACAGGATGAATTTTGGTGAAAATGCGAGACAGAAATTCCAAAAGTTAAAAAACTTTTTGATAAACAATCACCACAAGTAGTGTCAGGTGTTGACCAATAGATTATTTTGTTTTTTTTTACCATTTATCTTGAGCAGGTTTAAACATGTAAAAATGTATTAAATTTTATCAATGAACGATAAATAAATAAGAAATATTTCTTCAATCCATTAAAAGGTAGTTAATTAAAGAGAAAAAACGTAAGAACTGAAAGTGTTAAAAGTGGTCAGGAAAGTGAGAAGAAGTAAACGATAAATGATTGAAGAAAGTAAAAAGTGATTCAAGTGGTCCTCAATTTTTTTTCCTTTTCCTTTTCAATTTCAATTGGAATAAAGAAATCAAGGAAAAGGGAAATAAAACTTGATTTAAGTGACTCCAATAATTTTTTTGTATTCAAGTCTTAAAAAGTCTTAAATTTGTTTGTACAAAAATTTTCGCTCTTTTTGTGCTTTTTAAATGTCCCTCACAGTTTTTTCTTCCATATATCTGCTCGGCTGCTGCTACTTTCAACAAACATATTTTATTTATTTGGTCCGCTTTTGTCGCCTACCACTTTCGTTTGGGGGATGCTAGTCATCATTATTCAGCATCAGCAACATCATCCTCTTCTTCTTCTTCTTCTTCATCATCTACTTCAGCAAGTAAAGTCAACTCAAAGGAACAGAAAAATTTTATCCCTTTTTCTTTTTTTTGCTCCATCTTCTTTTTTTTCTTGTTCAATATCGGCTAGTTTTTAGCAATAGTCCCGATTTGAATGTTACCTATTTTTCTAAAAAGCAGAAAAAAAATTAATACGTTAAAGACTATTGTTTTTCGGGAGCTTTTTTTTGAAGAAACTTTTTCTTTCAAATTTTTTGTTACAAAAAATAGTCTTCAAAAAGCGTGGATTTTCATCAATCTTCTCCGTTTTATTTTTTGTTGTAATTTTTTCGATCAATAAAAAATTTTTGAGCTCCCGAAAAAAGGTAGGGCTGCAGTTCAATCTTTTCATTACTACTGAAAAACAGTCCTTTAAACAAACAAAAAACAATTTTTCGGGCTTTCTTTTTTTTGACCAAATTAGCTTTTTTTGCTTTAATCTCCCTTCTTTTTTTAAAAAAAAAACGAAAAGAACTGTCAATTTTTTTGTCGACCCTTTTTTGTTTTTCCCCATTGTTTTTGTTACTTACTTTTTTTTTGACTCATTCATTCATTTCTTTGGACTGTTTTTGAGTTGAAAAAAAAAAGGTTTTTATCAATTTGTATCTTTTCTATTTTCTACAGTATTTTTTTTTTAATCAGTGATAGCAGTTGTTGAAACATGAGTCGATGGGATACATCATCGCAATCGTTGTAAGATTAAATTTCCGTAAATAATTATGCTTATCAATTTTCCGTGTAACAATAATAATTTTAACATGTTCGTTGTTTTTTAAATTATTTGCTATAACCCATTTTTGCATATTTAACAAAAGAAAAGTTTTTTTCAAAGTGATGGGTTTTTAAAAATGCAATAACAATAGTTTTTTAACCGTTTAAAAACGGTAAAAGTTTTGTGATTTATAAAAACAGACGAAATTTGATAGTCAAAAACAACATTTTTTTGTTCAAAAAGGAATTCCATTTACTTAAAAAAAGGTTTGGTAAAAAGAAAAATTTGAGTTGCTAATGCTTTGTTATTTACTTTGTTAAAAATTCAAAAAAAGCTTTTAAACAATAGTTTTTTAGTTTTTTGTTAACTTTTTATTCAAATAAACCGTTAACGAAAACAGAAATGTAGATGTTTTTTGGTTATTTCTTGGCGAAAAAAATATGAGGGAATATCGAGCTTTTGAAAGGTCAAGTATTTATTTGTGGAGCGGCATTTTCTAAATCTTTTGCTGGTTTTGGCAAAATTTAAATGTGCCCTTTTAACTCAGTTTTGTTTACTCTTTTTTGTAAAATTACTTTATTTGAACTTTAGAAAAAAAATTTACCTGCATTTATAACATTTTTATAAATATTCTTTGTTCTTCTTCTTTCTATTTTTAAAAAAGCTTATAAAAAAAATCGGATTAAACTTTTTTCGCGTCAATAATAATTTTGCTTTGTTTATTTATTAATCTTATTAATAATTCACTGCTTTTTTACACCGATTTTTTAAATGCAATTTTGGGACATTAAAATTTTAAACAGTTTTTATCACTAAAATTTCGATAATATTTTTTGTCGTTTTCAAAAAAAACTGTTAAAAATTTTGCTGTCATTTTTTTAAAGTTTTTTTTGCATTAAACATAAATTTATTTTAAGACAAAACGCGCCAATTTCTGGGGCAACTTCATCGCCCATGGCAAATATAAATCTTCGAGAGGTATACCAACATGGTACAATTGGAAATTTTATAACTCGAATTATTGAAGGTATATTTTTGATTTTTTTTATTTTCAACAACAGTAACAATAATATGTATTTTAGATCCACCATCACAATTTGTTAAATGTATTTATCAAGATAAATATCTTACAAATGAAACTGTTACACTTTTATGTGAAAAACGTGGTGATTGTTGTAAAGACGGCTGCTGTCCAAAAGATCAATTTTGGTATGTTTAATACATTTTTTTAAATTTTGACGAAAATTTTGGCTATCGGTTGCAGTTTTAAATATTTGATAGATTGCGAAAAAACTTTTAAAGGGAGTTTCTACTTTTATACAAATAATTATAACCAATGTTTTTCTCAGAATGAAAAAATTTACCTTAGAATGAAAGTGCATTTTTGAAAATTTGTTCTAAAAAATATATTTGCATCATAAACGCATTTTCATCCTAAGGAGAAAATTTTCGTGCTAAGAAAACCCTAATTAAAACTATTTATATGAAGATATACACTCCCTTTAAGTAATAACATTTAAAGGGAACGGATGGTTTTATAAATTTTTCCTTTTAACGCTTTTTCGAAAGGTAATATACCTGAAAATCAGGAAAAAGAATAATAAAAAACGACCCTCACCATTTTGAAAAAAACCGTTAAAAATGAAAAAAATTTGTAAAACCGTCCGCTCCCTTTAATGTCAATTTCTTGACAAGGATAATTATTACCGTTTCCTAAATGTTATAAAAAGATGAACTTTTTATGCAAATTTAATAAAATGCGTTAGAAAAAAACACAAAAATATTTTTTTGTGTTCGAGAATAAACATTTCAAAAGTTTTTGACACCAAAAAATTTGCTGCTTTAAAACTTCAAAAAAATGCTTCGAGAATGGTTAATCGGAGATCAAAGCATATCGTTTTGGATACTTTTTTGGTTGTAAGTTTTTTTATTTGGGAAATATTCAGCAGCTGCTTTTAAATACTTTGTTGCATCGATCGGCATCGATTCCCTCTTTTTGAAGCCGATCGATGTGAATCCGGAGATTGTGTGTACTTTAAGATAACAATAAAACTAAGGTTAAAAAAGATATTAGCTATTTTTTGTTTATTCATCTTTGCTTCCAAATTTTTTCCTACTCATTTAAAAAATTTGCATAAAAAGGTTTTTTTGCTTGTGAGAAACTGTTTGAGTTTTTGCTGCAACAATTTTTTTTGCTGTTTTTTGCTAAACAAAAATGAGTCCTTTATTATTTATTTCAAACACATACTTTTGGTTTTCATTTTGGTTGTAAGTTTGATATTTTTAAGAGGGATTTTATGGGATTGAGTTTAGTTTATTTAGGGTTTTTTTAAAGTTTTCGTTCAATGAGAAATAAATCTTTGTTGAACTTTCTACTTTGCTTTTTTTTTATTAATTTTTATATATTGATTTTTTTAGGATGGCTGGAGTCTTTGTTTTATTGGCATTTGTACTTTTGGTATTTATTATTGGTGCATGTATGATGATTATTTGTTATCAACGATCAAAGATTAAAGAACGACGTGAAGAAAAGGAAGCATATGAATATGGAGGCGGTTCACAAATTGGTGGATATCCACCAAACGGAGGATATTCTGGTTATTCTGTACATGAATCTGGACATTATTAAACAAACTTCAATCAATCAAAACTGCTGCTAACAATTTTTATATATATATTTTTATATGCCATAACTATCATTGATTTTGTTTTTTAAAAAAACATGGTTTATATATTTTTGCTTTGAAAAGAAAAAGAAAACTTTTATTTGTTGTATCTAATGTCAAAAAGAAAAGTCTAATAAATTTGTTGTATGTTTTATTTAAATTTTTGGGGTATTTTTTATAGAGTACAAAAGCGGGAGAAAGAAATAAGTTTTTAAATAAAGGTTTTACAGTAATAATGAATTTCACGTAAATTAATTGGTGTAGAATTTTTATAGGGCTCAAAAAAATCTTGAGTATTGTTGAAAAATAGATTTATAAACAGTGTTCTGCGGTGCTGGCGCGACGCGCCAGCACCGCAGAACACTGTTTATAAATAGAAAAAAACTAACCGTAAAGGTCCCGAAATCATGGTCGGGTTTTGGCATGATATATGGCCTACGTGATAGACCTGGTATAGAGAAATATTCATGCAAAAAATCAGCTGCGGAATCCTCATACTGTGGATTTAACAGCGGCACAAAGATGCTCTCATTACCTTCAACACCAAAAGTCGATTTTACTGGGTTTGAATTTTTTGGCATAATTTCGACTGATTTATAGGTTTTCGACATCGCTGAACACGATAAAATACTTTTCAAGTGGTCTTTCCTTGCTAAATCTCGAGATGTAGAGTATGAAAAATTTAGAATGATATATACCAAAACTTACAAAGTTCAAAACCCTGTATCTTTAAATTTAGCAAGAAAAGACTACTTGAAAAGTATTTTATCATGTTCAGCGATGTCGAAAACCTATAAATCAGCCGGAAATATGCCAAAAAACTGAAACCCAGTAAAATCGACTTTTGGTGTTGAAGGTAATGAGAGCATCTTTGTGCCGCTGTTAAATCCACAGTATGAGGATTCCGCAGCTGATTTTTTGCATGAATATTTCTCTATACCAGGTCTATCACATAGGCCATATATCATGCCAAAACCCGACCATGAGTTCGGGACCTTTACGGTAAGAACACAAAAGAAGAAAAACAATAAAGAAGAGAACCTATAAAAATTGTAAAGCAAAAAATCAAACTTTATTTTTTGAAAATGTTTTTTTTGATGCTGCTTAACGGATTTTGTGGATGTAAAAGCTGAATTTGTGGATATGTACGATTTGGACGCTAAAAAGTAAACAAAAAATTAAAATTTTTATCAAAAGTTTAAAAAAAATACCGCAATTTTATCCTTTTTTTGTTGTGGAGTTTCACTTTTTTGATCAACTGGTGATGGTGAAGTTGATGAATTTTGTTGTTGCTGTTCTTTTTGAATGACAGAAGATGATGATGGATGTTGTGGCTGTTGTTGTTGCTGTTCTGTTTGAACAACAGTAGACTTTACACCCTAAAAAGTAAACACAAAATTAAAATTTTATCAAAGGTTTAAAAAAATTACCGCAATTTTATCCTTTTTTTGTTCTGGAGTTTCACTTTTTTGATGATTTTTTGATGATGATGTTGATGAATTTTGTTGTGGTTGTTTTTCTGTTGGAATAATGGAAGACGATGATGGATGTTGTGGCTGTTGTTGTTGTTTTGATTTGTATAAAGATTTTAAATCGGGACAAAATTGTAAAACTTTTTCAACATTTATTACAGGAGGTGGAGATGTGTTTGGTTCAAGTGATGGAGAATCATTTTTTTCAATTCGATCAGCAGTATTTGAATCATTTACACCTGATTGCACAATCTTAAAATTAACGATAAATTTAATCTTAAAATTTTTATAAAGCTACTTACTTCTTTAACAGATTCAGCTTTTTGTTTTCCAACAATTTTCTGTAAAAATAAAATCCTGTTTTGTTCATTAATAAAAATATTTAAAAAAAAACTTACATTGTAAAAATCTACAAGTTTTAAAGATTTTTCGAAAAATGAATTATCAGTTGTTAAATTATCAGATAAATTTTCATCAAGTTGAAGACCACGAAAATCTATTTCAGCAAATGAAGGATTATGTACAAAATTTTGTAATTCTTCCAAAGATGAAAATATTGTAATTGCTGCACCTTGAATTTGATTATTATTTGCTTCATAATCACTTTTATCATCTGGTGCACCAATATTTATTGTTAAATCAACAAGTTCTTCAATGTCATCATACATTGGCTATAAAAAAAAGAATGAAAAATATATATTCTTGAAAATTTAAAAAAAAGCTTACTAAATCATTTGAAATTAAGATTGCAAAATCTTGATTTTGAAAGGCTTCAATGACTTCATCAATCTCATCACTTCTCATTTGATTTGTAACCATTTTACATTTGTATAAATTAGCACGTAGAGTTTCATAGAAATTTTGGCAACTATAAATTAAAAGTAAGCTTCAAAAAAAACCTATTGTAGCCAAAAAACTTACATTTCAAAATCATTTTTAACAAAAATCATAACTTGTTTAAAGCAAAGTTCAGCTAAAATTTCTTTAACAATTGATGCAGGATCTTTATTAAGTTGAAATAAAACAAAATCAAAAACTTTCGGACCATTTTTCGCTTGTGATACAGTATTTTCAACAATCGCTTTTGAATCAATATCTTTAGCACCAACAATAGCTTCCATTTTTTTATCTTCAGAATCTTGTTTAGCACTTTTTGAATCACCAACAAGATCAATAGAATCATTTTTCGTTATTTTATCAATTTTTTTATTATCTAAAAATCGAACATATTTAATTTTCTTTGCTCCATTTTCAGAATCTTGTTTAGCAATTTTTGAATCAACAACAAGATCAGTAGAATCATTTTTTGTTTTTTTATCATTTAAAAGTTGAACATCTTCAGTTTTCTTTTCTCCACCTTCAGAATGTTGATTTGTAACAATAGGGTGAAGTTCTTTATCATCAATAATATCAGCAGCAAGAAGATCAAGTGATCCATTTTCAACAATTTTTTTAGCAACTTCTTCAACATTATTTCCAACAACTTTTGAATCTGCTTTTGCACCTTCAACAAAAACATCATTTTTATCACCATTAATAACAGCAACAATGTCTTCTGCAGATCTGTTTTCAATCTTTTTATCATCCCCAACAACTTGCTGATCACATTCAATTCCATCTTTTTCTACATCTTTTTTTTTATCTACAGAATCTCCATCAACATTTTCAACAGAAACTTTTTCAACTTCCACAAAAAATTTTTCACCAGCAAAATCAGCAGATTCTTCAATCCCAAGTTGAATCAAAATTGGATCTGACATAATTTGACCAAAAAAGTTATTAATATTTTCTGCATTTGAATTTGAATTTGAAAACAATGCAATTTGTGGTTTTTCTGCATTCAAAGAATTAACAATAGCTCTAAAAATTTCCTAACATTATTAGTTAAAGGATACTGTAAAAACTTACTTGAAGTGATGTTTAATAGTTTTATTTGAATATTTTTCACATTTTGCAACAATTAAAAGTTTTACATTTTTCAATGAAATTTGTTGAGAACGAATATATAAATGAAGTTCTTTTGGAACAGCAATAACAATAGGATATCGATAATTCTGCATTGTTCCTTGACAATCTTTTGTTTCATCCCCACCAAAGATTCTGGAAAAAAAATGGAATAAAAAGATCGAAATTATGTTGAAGGAGGCGGGCGATTTCATGCAGTTTCAAAATCTTAGATATTCGTGATTTTCAGGCAAAGTGAGAGTCTCGAAACGAAAATGCATCTTTTTTGATAAGAAAAATTAAAAAAGGGTCATTTTCGTTTCAAGACTCTCAGTTTGCCTAAAAATCACAAATATCTAAGATTTCTAAACTGCATCAAAACCTCCTCCTTTATTAGATATATATTATGATTTTTATCCTAGGGTATACTGTATTTTGTGAAATATATATCAAAAAACTCACACAATTGGTTCATTAATCAATGATTTAACATATCCTGCAATTTTATAAACATCTTTTGCTTCTGGTGCAAGAATAACAGCAACAAAATCTCCATCTTTATATTTATACGCACAATTTGCTGCTAAAGTTGAAAGGCATGCAGTTTTTCCAGATCCTTTTTTTGCTTGAACTTGCAAATCTAAAAAATCACATTTTTTTCAGAGATAATTTTTTGTTGAAAGCTTTACCTTTTCCTTCAAATCCAAGCGGTAAAAGTAATTTTTCAAATGAACGTGGAAGAAAATTATTTTCTTTCAATAATTTAATAAGTTCAGGAGAACATGTTAATTGATCATAATCTTCTGCTAGAGTTAAGGGTTGACCAAGTCGAATATAAACTTCATTATTCTTTGCTTTTAATTGACTAAAAATGGAATTTATTAGTTTACAAAAATCTCTAAATTTACACAAAAAAATATAAAAAACTACAAAAACTGTTATTTTTTTTCGAAAGTTTAGTATTTTTTGTTGGAAGAAAATATTTTTAACCAAAAAAAGAAATTATCAAAAATTAATTTATACAAACTTTTTTAATTTATCCAAAATTTAAAGGTTCAATTTTTTGGAGTAATCTGAAAAACTCTGTTTTTTAAAAGGGTAAAATAGTAAAACTTAACAATTTTAAAATTATAAAATAACCTTAACGGAGCATTTTTAACGTTTTTTTAAAATGTTTGGCACTGACAATTAAGCCAATGAAAAATCGGGTAAGACCCTGATCGTCAGGTTCGTGTTATTTCAAAAAAAATTTTAACCAAACCTTTCCCTCCCTTTTTTTGCAATTTTTTTTAAAATACTGATTTCCAAATTGGTGTTTTTTAAACATTTTCTTAATATTCAAAAATCGGCTAAAACCCTGATCGTCAGGTTCGTGTTATAATTTTTTTTTAAATTGTTGTTTTTTTAACTTTTTTTTTCACTTATTTTGCCAAATTATAACACTCCAAAAATTTTAAAAATAAACAAAATTATTTACCGATGATTTTGTTGCTGAACTTTTTCACTACTTTGTTGATCATTTTTTGATGTTTCATTGGGATTGAGTAATTTTTGAGATGCTTTAAATTGTGATACTTCTGGCACCAAGACTATGTCATTTTGTTGTCTTGGAAATTCAAATGGATTCTGTAAACCTTAAATTAAAAAATTCCATTTTTGCTACAAAAATTACTTTAAATGCTGAAATAATAAAACTTTGTTTTGTATTTTCTGATTTAAACCGCAATTTTTCATTTTTAATTTTGACATTTAATGAATCAACTTTGATTGAATTTTCATAAGCAGATATATGAAGTGAAAGAGTGCTATTATTATTGGCATTTGAAGAGGTATTATTTGTTTTCCATCGTTTTTTAACTTCTTCATCTTCAATTTTATCATTAAAAGTTGCAAAATTAGGTTTTTCTGTACATCTTGAAGACTGTTTATTGAATGATTGTGACTTTGATTTTTCTTCGTTATTATCAAATATTGTTAAATCTGGCAATTTAAATGTTGCTGCAGTCCTTATTTTTTAATTTTTTTAAAGCTTAATGCATCAAAACGATATGAAAAAAAAGGTTTTTTACGGACACATCTTATAAAACCATTTTCGCAACAACGAAAATTTTTGTTTTGGGTCTTAGATCTTTTTTTGGCAAAAGATCACGGAGTTTATCGATTTTGAAGGAGAAATGTGCTCTTGGGCTATTCCTTGCTGGCACAAATTTTTATTTTTTCAAAATGTGCCTGCTGCAATCTATTATTAGTTACCAAAATGTTTATTATTAAATGATATGCTATTTGAATGAATTGGAGATATATCGGGACATTGTTGATTTAAATTTAGATTTGAATATTGATTCCTATTATCAGCCGACGAACTAACAGAAAGTTGATGATTATCTTTAAAACACAAAGCTTGATTTTTTGTTGTCATCTAAAAAATATTTTTTTATAAAATATATTATTAAAGCAGTTTTGTTTGTTTCAGAAACAAGATTTTGTTTATAGTTCACAAATTTTGCAAAAAGTAAAAAAAATAGACAAAAAAAGTGAATTACACTGCATCGAAAAATTGTTTTTGAAAAAAATGAGCAGGAAAAAAATGCGGGTGCGCAAAAGCATTTTTAACGAAGAGTAGTAAAAGTTCCGTTAAAATACACAATTTTTCGCAGCAAAAAAAGCAACGTCCATCATCGGTTAATCGAACAAAAATAAAAAATCCCGCCAAAAAAAAATGCCGCCTCCTTGTCCTAGTGGTTAGTGCTGAGGAATGTCGACCGGAAAGATCCCGGTTCGACTCCCCCTCGGACGTGCTGTTGATGAAAACCCGGAAGATCCCGGGTTGGATTCCTCAGCAGCCATTGGGGCGGTGGGGCTGGGTGCTCGGTGGATCCGAGGTTAAAATGAATTCCAACCCTTCGAACACTCTATAAAAAATAATCATAGGAAGGCTTTCTTGTAAACCAGCACTGTGTTAACACACTTTAATGTGCACCACAAAAACCACCCTCAAAAATTCGGCTAGTGTTCGGGCTAGCAGCAGTCCAAAAAAAAAAATCAACATTTTGAATGGAAAAAAGGGTTTCGCGAACGCAGTTTTTTGCACTTTTGCGCATTCTCCTCAATTATTATATTGGTTGGTTCTTGATCGATTTCTTCATTCTTACAACTTTTCGTAAAAGCGTGTCACTTTTTCCCAGAAAAAAAGCACCATAAAAATGAAACAAACTAAAAGTGGTTCGATTGATTTTTTCGAAGGAAATTTATTTTTTGCAAAACTAACAAAAATATTTTCATCTTATGTAATTTGTAGACGATTTTTGGTTCAAAGGGAAAAATTTATTTTGTAAGAAAAACCGGACAATACATAAAAATTTGATACAAAATAATAAAACAAAAGCAATAAATCACATTTCAAAAAATGGAAAAAAATTTTTTTAAATCCGGATACTTCCAACAACGGTAACGTCAATTTCGCCATTATTGATAAAATTCTTTTTTTGATCAAAAACATCAGTAAAATTGAAAACTTTCATAACCAAAGCATCAAAAGTTTCAACATTTTCAGAATCAGGATTGACCGGAACAGAGGTGGTGGAATAACGCTGTGAAAAATTACCACTTTTAAAATTAACGCTGTAATTCATTTCAAATGGAAAGGTTGTAGTTTTTGCGACAGAATTTTTATTGATTCTTAAACCAACAACAAATTTTTGGCCTTCACCGGGTTGTTGTTTAACAGCAAAAAGTGGTTGAAGAGATAAGCCAGGGATTGTTGGAACAGGAAAGGATTCACCAGCAATAAATCCATCAGGATTTTGTTTGAGAAGGCTTAAAAACTTTTCAGTAACTTTCAATTGAGTATTGAAGGTTGATTCAGCTTTCTGAAAAATTTAGGGATTTTAATGGATATTTGAGGATAAAAAAGGGTTGATTGGGAAAATCAAATCTTTGTGGATAAAATTAAATTTAAGCAAATTTTTTGTTATAAAAAATATAAAAAACATACTGGAAGATTTGGTTGGCAGGCGATAGTCATCTTTATTTTCTTGATTGTTCTGGAGCAGATTTGTGAATGATGAATTTTAATTAATTAGAGCTCTTTTTATATGCAATTTTTGGGATGGGATTTATTCAGTAAACAATTTTACGGGGATTTTTTACACCTTTTGTTTCGATAAAATAAGCAAAATACGCCTGAGAAAATCGTGCATTTGCAGAAAAAAATGAAAGTTTGTTTGTAATATTATTGAATCAATTGTGCAAAGACTGCACATGACCTGTAAAAAAAGTACAAAAAATTGCAATTAATCAAAAATAATCGATTTTTCGTTCCATTAAGTGTGCATCCATCTTTATTGTCTTTATTTCTTTTTTTTCCTATTAAATTTTTTTTTGTAATTTTGGATTTTTTGGTTAAGGAAACTTTCAAAGTTTTAACGATAAATAAGAATTGTACTGTAACAACCATAAATCAAATTCGAGAAAGCAAACATAAACAAAACATATTTTATATTTTGAAAAATAATATAACCAAAAACATGAACAAAATGTATAAATGCCTTGGTTTTAAAAAAATAAAATTAAACAAAAAGAATATTAGTTTTCAAAAGTTTTCCAGCTTCAATAAATTTCTTTTTTAAAATTTCATTTGGAGAAAATCCATCAAATTTAATTTCAATTTCTTCAAATTTCTTTCCAGTTTCTTTTTTGATTCGTTCTTTTCCATTTTTGAGAATAAATGCCAATAAAAAATCAACAGTTGAATATTTTTCACCTTCAAATGTTTCAAATGCTAAAACTAATGAATCGCCTGTTTCTTCTTCTTTGGATAATTTAAATCCCCATTTTGGATTACAGATATCTTCGGTTAAAACGGAACAAAGTTTAATCAAATCTAAAACATATTTGTATTTTAAAAAAGTAAAAAAAGAAATCCAAACCAAAAACAACAAATTTTGGTTTTTCAGAATACATTTCCATAGCAGATTTTCCAATGATTGGTTTTTCTTCAGTAAAAGCAATATAAATTGGAGTTTTAGCTTCTCCTAAAAATAACTTGTTTAATTTTTCCACTTAAGCATAATTTTTTCGAAGTAAAAGAAACATACCATTTGAATCGTTAACAATATGTTCCTTTCCATCGGTAAAATAAGAAACAGAAAAATGTTGTTCATCAAAAACCATTTGAGCTTTTTGAGGCAAAATTGGGTCATCAGAAGCAGAATCGACAACAATTTCTTTTGATGGTTTTGCTTTACAAGATTTTTCAACAACATTTTCTTTAATTTCTTCTTTTTGATTTTCATTAAAAGGTTCAACTTTAAAATCATAAAATGAATTAATATCCAATTTGAATGTTACTTTGACTTTCTTTACTTCAAAAGTTGATAATTTAATTTCTTTTACAAGTTCTGGAGGTTTAGCTAATGGGAATGCACAGTATAACTGAAATCAATGTAGTAATTACGTGTAATATAAAAATCAAAAAAAACTTACTGAAATGCTCTTTTTAGAAATAACCTTAACAATAACAGACTTTTCAAATGGTAGAATATCAAATTCTGTTGCTTCAATCAATGTTTTTCCATTATATCGAACATCAAATCTTCCCAAGAATGTTACTTCAATATGATAAGGATTAACCTTTTCACCCGTTAAATGTAAAACTTGGTCAACGAAATCCATATAATGAACAGAAACTTCTGTCAAAGTAACCACAGAAGAATCATAACTTTTAAAAAACTTTTGAGCTTTTTCTAAATCATTTGAACCATAGCCTTGGACGAAAATAATTTTTTTAGGCTTTAAATCTTGAAAAATATCTTCTTCCCATCGTTTTGTAAAAGGTGCATATCCAGATTTAACATTAGATTTATTAGAAACGAGTTGATAAGAATTTGCTTTACGAATAAATCCAATATCAGCAGGAGGCATTCCAGGATAATCGACTAAAAAAACCATAACTTTTTCGCCTTCTTTTACCATTGTTTTTGTTATTGAAATTGCACTTGAAGCTGGTAATAAAGCTGTATAAAGAAATGAACAAAAAATTTGATTCTTTTGACAAAATTCATAACATTTGCGACGAAAATTATAGCATTCATTAAAAGTTGAAAATTCATTTCCAATAAAAGTAAATGCAATAGCTTTGATATGTTTGAGATTAAACATTGATTGAAGTTGACCAAACAAATTTGTACCATTTCCACCATAATTACGTAATGCTACAGGATTTTTATATTCATTGGTTTGAGTATTATATGAAGCGATCCAATGGGGGCTTTGAACATGAATAACCAAATATCGAGATGATGCCATTGTAGTTCTGAAAAAAAGAAATAAAATGAGAACGTAAATGCAAAAAAAAATAAAAACAAAATGTAACACGCAAAAAATTCCAGAATAAAAATATGCATAACAAAAAACATTTTTTGCAGCAGAAAAATAAATGTGATTGATTTGACCAAATTTTAATGAATGAAAAATTTGATGGCAGAAATGTCATAAAACGCCAAACAAGTTGTAGCTTTGCTGTAAAAAATCTGCAGCTATTTTCTTGTTGTTGGGCATTTGAGTCTGTTTTACTTATTCTAATCAGTTGAAAACAATATCATTTTTCACATGTTTTTGCACAATGAATTTTTATTTTGAAAATATTTTTTTACGGGATGTGTAACACTTTGCACCGTAGTTTTGCTTTAAAAATAATAATAAATACTTCTTGTCTCAATGCCGTAAAAAATTGCATTGTTAAAAAAGTACTAAATTTGTCATAAAAGTGTAAAAAATATGGAAACAAGTTCTAAAAAGAGAGTAAAAAACTTTTTTTATAACATAATTTGAATAAAAATCGACATCACTTTAAACTTATTGAGTCTCAAATGCTTTTTTTATATTTTAAGTTTTTTTCAATTTCCTGTTTATCACAGAAATTTAATATCTGCGATATCCGTTTTGGCTCTTCTTTGCTTTTGTTTTTATATATTTCGTAAAAAATATATTCAAAACACAAATTTTTTATATTCTTTCTTCCTTATCCATTTTAAATTTTATTTTTTCGAACATTTTTTTTTAAATTTCAACCTTGAACTTTTTAAGCGAACACATACTTTTTCGATTGTGTAACAAATTTTTAAGGAAAAAAGTTTAAAAGCTAAACTCCCAAAAGACTGCTGTTATTATTATTATACGAAAATTGCATTTATGTTTAGTTCTTTTTGGACAACGACCTAAAAAAGATATTGAAATTTAAAGGAAAAGAAAAATGACAAAGTATTTTTAAATGGGAAAAATTTTATACTTTTTTATTGCTTAGTTTTGGAATAAAAATGTTAGTTTCCTATTGTTGGCAATTTTTTCTTAGCAAAAAAATTTGTTAAAAAATTTTGTCAATGAGTTTTTGTTTTCAGAATTTTTTTACAATTGGAATAATTATTACGCCAGAGCAGGGTTGTTAAATTCCCGGGAAATCAGAAAAATCGGGAAATTTCCCGGGAATTTCCCGCTAATTTCCCGCAAACCCAATTTTTCAGATTTTACATATCGCACCCGAAAAATTTAAAAACATGATTCACGAGTAACTACCCTTTTTTTACCTATATTAATTCGTTCTAATTATTTTTAAAGCTAAAAAAATCTATTTTAAT
This sequence comes from Panagrolaimus sp. PS1159, assembly GCA_963922195.1. NCBI lineage: Eukaryota > Metazoa > Nematoda > Chromadorea > Rhabditida > Panagrolaimidae > Panagrolaimus > Panagrolaimus sp. PS1159. The sequence goes on from CAWUHW010000008.1 coordinate 1,984,883, forward strand.
TAAAAAAAATTAGAATTGTTAAAAAATTTTGGTAATTATATACCCAAAATTCCGGGAAATTCATTTCATTTCCCGCAAAAATCGGGAAATTTCCCGGGAAATTTCCCTGGGAATTTCCCGCTAATTTCCCGGGAATTTCCCTTTGACAACCCTGCGCCAGAGTATACATTAATTTTAATTTCATGTAAAGGGATTTGACGATTTTTAACGTTTTTATCGAAATGATTCGATGGTCTGGCAAAAAAACAATGGGAAAACACCCTGATTGTCAGTTTAATGCCATTTCGAAAAAAAAACGGTAAAAATGAAAAATATATTAAAATCTCCGCTTCTTTTAAATTTTTTTTAAACTAAATTTTTTTCGAAAGTTCCGAACTAATTTCAATAACATTTTAACTGAAAAATTTATATTTTTAAGTTAGAATAATAAATATACAAAGATTGAAGATCTACTAAAATCTTAAATTAGAGAAAAACAACTTTAATGATAATTGCATCCCTGAGAAATCTCTCAATATCAAATCCTCGTTTATTCCATATTCCATCCATTATTGTTATTTGCTACCAACTCTTTCTTAAAAATCCCATTTCAGTCTTTCCTTCTTTTTTTCATGCTTTCTAAATCTCCCCCCAAAAAAGAGCTTATCCGGAAAAAGCAAAAGTATAGTCCTTCCATAAAAAAAACCATATTTACGCATACACCTGAGAGATACGTCACATCCTTTCTTTCTTTTACATTTCATTTATCCTTAAAATAAGCTTTTTATTTTTTACTATCATTTTTTTTGGCATCAATGAAAAATAAAATCGAATCCTTTTAAAAGCAATTTCCTTTTTAAAAATTTGAAAAGCCAAAATAAAATATTTCCGTGTTGAGAAAAAATTTTACCTAAAAATATTTTTTAAAAATAGAACTTAATTTTCTATCCCAAAAAATTTCCCGCAAAAAACATTATTTGCAAGAATTTTCGTGGTAGGAAATTTTTTCTGCCTATAAACGATAGTAATAATTTTTGCATCAAAATTTACTTTTTTTCTTTTACTATCGGATAAAAACCATATTTTTTTTATGTGAAATAAATAAATACATATAAAAAAGTAAAAGAAAAATGCTTTTGCATTCTTTCTCTCTCGGGTTGTTTCCATGGCACTTTTTTTTATGTTTCAAAAAAGCTGAGAAAAAAAGGAAATGGGAAAAGAGAAAAATATGGGACTAAAAATGGACTACGAAATGTTGTAGAAAAGGTAAGCGACTCTTCCCTCTCTTTCTTTTTTTTGCTAAAATTCCAATTATGAAAAATGAAAGGAGTTTCGCGCTTTTTCATTGAAAGCACACAATATGTCTCATTTTGCGTAATACATTTTTTTGTATGTGTTTCTTCTTTGATGTTAAATTTTAATATACGAAAAAGATTTGTTAAATGAGTAATGAAATATGTTCTTTGGTTATAAAATTTTGTTTACTTTACTAAAATTAATGTTATTTTCTGATGTCGTTCAACTTAATTCTTTAAAAGTTCAAATTTTCGTCATCAGACCAAGTTTTATCTTGTCACGAAAATTTCATTTTCTAATATTTCTGCATCAATTCTTATTACAGCCTTTTTTTCGAATTAATTTTAGTACAATTAAACTTAAACAAATAAACATAAAAAATTATGTTTTGTTTTTACACTTTTATGATTTTTCTGCTTCATTTTATCACTTTTTTCATTAATTCATTAATCTTTACTTCCTTGAATTTAATATTCACGTAAGCGAATGAATCTCTCATTTTACACCAAAAATGTGTTGCTTTTATTGCCAATGTTTGTAACAAACAACATTTTTTTTTGATTACATTTAAAAGTGCAGTAGTTTAATTTTTCAGTCTTTTGAAGCTAAAATTTAGTACTTTTAAGAAAATTTATTCAATTTTAATTAGCAGGTAAAAAACGGGGTAGTCGCTTTACTATTACTATAAGTATTAATGAAGACCAATTCAATCCTTTTGGGATTTTGTTTTGAAAATATGTCTAAAGGGATTCAGCTATATAATAGCCACCTGGTGTTGATTCATTTATATAAAAATATTTTTGTTCAAAATAGTATTTTTTTTCCGAATATTTTATGAAAAATTTTAAATTTATGGGATTAAAAAGTTGGAATCATGCTCGTTTCTTCTTTAAATTTTTTTTGTTAAGAATTTCGTAAATCGATTCTGTTTTGAAAACAAAAAATTACAAGAAACTCTTTTTTGCTTAGCCCCGATCAGGGAATGTCTCGAAACGAAAACTTAGATAAACATGTTTTGTGTTTAAAAAAAGTTGAAAAACTAAGTGTTGGTATTTTCGTTACAAGATTTTTCCTGGACCAGGATGATCCAAAACCAAATTTTTTTAAATCATCATTTTTTAAAACAGCTTTTTTCCACCTTCTTTCGTTAATTTTTCTTTTTTTTTCCAAAAATCCATGTCATCTTCATTTTTACCAGGGCTGTCCGGAATTCCGGACCGTGTTCCGGAAATCCGGAATTCCGGACGTTTTTTGCGTTCCGGATTCCGAGTTCCGGATTCCGGATTTTTTTGTCCGGAATCCGGAAAAATCCGGAACAAAAACGGGCAAAGGGGGGAGTACGTTAAAAATTCACAACTCTAGCACAACTTACTTTTTTAAATAGAAATATTTTGATTCTTAAAGGTTACAATCGTTCATAATCGTTTGTAATTTTTGGTAGTAATCTCTTTTGTTATTTTCTCATTGATTTTGTTAAATTTTAGTTTATGTTAAATAAAAATGTGTAATATAGGACACCCATGATTTGTGTTTGATTTTCTTAACAAGCGGGAAAATAAATACAAAAACCAAAACTTCTTCTCTACTTTAAAGCTTTTCACTTTTCTTAAAATACAGCCTGTTATGATCGTTTTTTGATATTAAATAGACGAAAAAAAATTTTTTCGCCTTTTATATAAGGTCTGAAAAAATTTGTTCCGGATTGTTCCGGATTTTTCCGGATTCCGGACAAAAAAAAATCCGGAATTCCGTGTTCCGGATTCCGGATGAAAATTTTTGTTCCGGACAGCCCTGATTTTTACAATTCATCGAAAAGGAAAAAATTTTTCCTCCAAAAATTTCTTAAAACTTTTTCTTTGAAAGATCACAACTTTTTTGCTTTTTGCAGAAATTTTTAATCAAACATTAATTCATTCATACTTCTTTCTTTATGTTTTTAAAAATGCATTCAAAAAATATAGCGGACTTCCAAAAAAAAATTGGACAAATTTTTTTATTTTACAAAAAAATTTTTCAAACTTGAAACGTATGCTTTTTTTTCGAGGAAGAAAAAGAAACTCCGGAAACAAAGTCTCTATTTCGTTTTTTTTGCGTGTTTTAAAAAAAAAAGTTTCAAAATTTTTTTAATGTTAACTTTATATATATAACGAATACACATGAAAAAAAGAAAAGAAGAAAAAGTTTGTTTTTAAACTTCCGTCTTCCGTTTCACCTCATTGAATTCTTCCCCCATTTCTTTCCCTTCAAGAGACAGAAAACGAAAAAAATGAGAAAAATGAATTATATCTATTTTTTTTCGACGGCACTTTTCTTTTTTAAGTTTTTTAGCTTTTTTTAAGTAATTCTTTTTTTCTTCCAAAAAAAGAAACAATTCAAAACTCACTTATCATTTTTTTTAAAAAAAAGTTTTAATCTCTTTTTTAACTCATTTTTTGAAAACACTTTTCTTTAAAGAAAGCAGCCGTTCCAATTTTTTTTAAAAACGGAAATGTGTATATTTTTTTCTTCTTTGTTTTGCTTTTGTCTCCCTACAAATTTTTTTATTTAAAGACAGAAAAAAAATGTCCCGCAGCCTTTCTTTTTTCTTTCAATCATTTGGAATAAATGAGAGAAACCAAAGTTTAAAGGCATTTTTTTAAACAACTTTCAAAAAGTCAAAAAAATGCGGGAAAATAGAGAATGAAATTTTGCCAAAAAACATATGTTTCAAAAATTTTGTATTTATTTTAAAAATAGATTTTTAAAGAAAACAATGAGGAAACAAAAAAAGAAAAGATGTTTTAAGTTCGTTTTTAGTGTTCTTGAAGTTCAATTTTGAAACATCTGGAAATAATTGCTAAAGGGAGTTTTTCTAATTTCGTACAAATAAGTTTCACCAATGTTTTCTTAGCACGAAAAAATTTACCTTAAAATGAAAATGTGTTTAACAACAGTTTGTTTTAAAAAATTTTTTTGCTTCGTAAACGCACTTTTATTCTAAGTTGAATTTTTCGTGGTAAGAAAACATTTTACTAAAATTATATGTTCGAATGATTTGTTCTTTGTATATTGTAATTCCCCTTTAAAACATTTTTTTAATTGATAGCAATTAATTTTTCTTTAAGGAGTTTTATACTTATCATAACCTTTGATAGTGGGGGTGTATAACCTTTAATATTACCAATTTTCTTTTAAAACTGCCATTTACAGCTTTAATGTTTACCTTTTAAAATTTTTTATTGTCTTATTTGGAAACACTTTATATCCGGTTAAAACAGAAGGTGTCAAGTTTAATCATTACCTTTTTAACTTTGGCACACCATTAATATTTTAAAGTTGTTTTTAACAGTTTTAAAAATTTCTGTGAAAAACACTTTTTTCACCAACAACTCTTCCTCTCATATATTACTTTCGTTTTCCTCTTGAGACCAACAATAAATACTTTTTACAATGGCGCTCATTTTTTACATTTTTTGATTTATTTACAACTTTTAAGCTTTGTTTTCAAATTTTTGCCTCATATAAATCATTTTTGTTTGTTTTGTTAATTTAATGAGATTGCTTGAAACTTTCGTGTCGTGACAAATTTGAACACAAAATTTTTAAAATTATCTATATTTTTTTAAAAAAAGTAATTTTATCAATTTTAATTTTAATAAAGCCAAAAATATATTTTTTATTACTTTAAAAAATTACATAGAATTATTTTTTTATGCCATTGTTGTAGTCGTCGGCTGGCAATATTGCCTTTTTTGAAAGTGATTACCTTCTTTTTTTTATCTTCAGATTTTTGTTTTTAATCTTCTTTTCTTTTAATATACATAAAAAAGTAATATTTTTAACATGATTGTTTTTTATGCATTAACACATTTTATGTAAAAAAAAATATTAATAAGGATACCTTTTTTAGTTTTAAAGATTTTTAAAAAAGTAATAGCTTTAAAAAGCTTTTTTAAGCAATAATTACATGTTTTTTGAAGGCATATTAGACAAAATCAGTAATATTTTGTGAGAGAGGTTAATTAATTAAGAAAAAAGGATGTTTTTAGATCATTTTAGGAAATGAGTTAAATGAATGGTAAATGAGAGATAGTAAACAAAAATAACGAAGTTTGTAAATTTTTGATTACTATCATTTTTATTTTTTTTGTTGTTATGAGCTATGTTGAGCTTTAAGATTTGAAGAAGCCATTTCCTCAATTTTTTGATAAATGTGGTCTCGACCCGAAAGTTCAATGAAAAAGTTTTGTGTCTCAAAATTTCGAAAATGTATAAAAATGCAGCTGTTTTTTTTGCCGGAAATAAAAAATGTTATAAATTATAATTACAACTTTTAGCTTTAACACTTTCCTTTATAACCCCCACCATTATTTTTATTACCTTTAATTTTTTCTCACATTTCAATAATGTGTCAAAAAAGAAAAAAAAAGATCTTTAAAAAAAGCACTAGCTTAAAAAAACCCATCACCATAAAACTTTCTCTTTTTTTTTAACTGCCAATTTTATTTTCCCACAAAATGCAAAAAAGTGAAATAAAATAAAAAAAATCAAACCACCACATTTCATTTCAATCTCTTTTTAGCTTCTTTTTCATTTCACTCTCCTTTTCATTCCTCCTGGCCGGTGTCCAGACATTTTTGAAAAAAACCAGGGACTCTTTTCTTCCAATTTTTTTGTGTTGACAAAAAAAAAACACTAAACTATTGCCATTAAGCTTTTTTCTTCCCCTTTTGCTCTTTCTTTTCTTTCTTTTTTCGTCACAGAAAAGGTCTTTTTCCTCCATCATTCGTTAAAAAAAAATATAAACATATATAATATTTTTTACATAAGATTTATGAGAGCCCCTTTTTTAGTCCCTCATAGATATAAATTTTTTTTTCTGTCTATTTTTTTTAAACCAAAAAACATCGACGGCAAAAAGCGAAAGAAATTGCCTTTTTTCTGGAGAACCAAAGTAGAAAAAAAAAGTAGAACATTAAAAACAAAAAAGTTATATATATTTTTTGACGACCTGGCCAACGACCTATTCATTTTTTTTGGACGAAGAGGAAAAAAATGAATGTTGTTTTTTATGGCAAACTTTTTTTGGTGGTGATGAAAAAAAATGAATATTAAGGGAATGAAAAAAAAAGTTTTTTTTACACGCGATGAGCTGTTTCTAGGGACAACGACGAAGGATAGAAGAAGAATGAATGAGGATGATGAGAAGAAATGAAGAAGAAATATGTCGTTTTTTGCACCCTTTTTTTACCCCAAAAGTATTTTAATTTATGCTTTTTTTTGAAAAAACGAAATGTCTGTGATTTTTTGATTCTAAGATTTTTTTCTAATTTTTTCGATAATGAAATTCTTTTATATTTTTTTCAATTTTTTATTTTTCTCAATAAGTCAATGGTTTCAGAGGGAAACTTTTATAATTTTTTAACGCTGCTTTGTTTCTACTGAATTTTCTGATTTTTCAAAATTTGGCCTTTAAAATCTTGAAAAGAAAATGATAGTAACACAAAAATGAAATTTTCATTTTTGCGATTACTATCATTTTCTTTTCAAGATTTTAATGGGCCAAATTTTAAAAAAGTCAGAAAAATTTCATGTAAAATCAAATGTTTATTTTTTCAGCCCCATCACTTTTTCCTGAATTCCCCAACATTTAAATATGTATGTTTATATATTAACCATAAATCTCCCCCCTAAACACATCAGACATTCAATCTCCCCCCATTACTTCTTTAAAGTCCTTTTTAAAAAACGTGACAAATATATTTTTTCTTAAAAAAATATTAGTAATGATTGAACTTTTTTTGCCTTTTACATTTTTGACGAAAGAAAAAAATATTGCTTCAAAAAGTTTTGTCATATTTTTTTTAAAAGCTGAGATTAAATTTCAAAAAAAGTTTTTGTTTTAACACTTTTTTCTTTCTTTCGATTTTTGACATGTGCTTTGAAGGGCTGAAGGCTTAATGACGGACTTTTTTTTCTCGTTTATTATTGTTTTTGCTTCTGTTTTACTATAATATTATTATTACTATTAGTACATGTAACAATATTATTTAACTGTTGAAGCATAATTAACATATATGTTACTATTAGCTTACGTGTTGTTTTTGATTTTGTGCTTAATACTTTATATTTTTGTACTTTTATGCTAAAAATTACTATCGTTATTTTGGGTTACTATCATTTTGCTGCATGCAACATGCAAATGTTTTTTTTAAATTTTCTGTTAAACCAGACTTTTCAAAATTTGTCATCAAAATTTCTTTATCTTTAAAATACTATTAGAAATTACTATCACTTTTTAAGATTACAATCATTTTGCTGCGCGCAACATGCATTTCTTTTAATACTTTTATCATACCAAACTTATTCAAATTTGTCATCAAAATTTTTTCGTCTCTAAAATACCATTTTGAACGTTTATTACTTCTTTTTAACTATATACAATTATTATTAATTTCCACACATATACATACACACACTCTGTGAAAGTATGACATAAGTTGTAAAATGTAAAATTTCTGTTGGTCTATGGTCGTCATCCCATTTAATATTCAAAAATATTTCTACAAAAAAAATACCCAGACTAAAATAACATTGAGTGAAAAAAAACATTACGACAAAAATTTTTTGTGTCCGTAGTTACTTATTAATTTTTTTTACTTTTTTAACTTTGCTTTGCTTTTTTTTTGCCTACATACATAATCTCAAATAACGGACACCTGTCAATCTTTTTCCTGACGGAACTGATTGAAAAGAGAAAGCAAGGGGAGATAAACTTAATTCCTTCTGATATCTTATATTTTTTTTCATGGACATTAGAGATTTGATATATCTCTTTAGCCTTATTTGTTCCTCATTTTTTTTCAAAAAAAACTTCAACTTAATTTGATATCCATTTTCTTTGTTTGAAAATTTTTTATTTGCCCCCAAAAAAGTGTTGCTTTTCTTGAAATTTGTCTTAAAACCTAAAATCCCTCCAAAAAACAAAGCATTTCCTTTTGTTTTTTTTTGTTAATGCATTACTAACAGGCATTCCCACTTTCTTTTTTGCTTTCAAAAAAAATCTTGGTTTAGCTTATCCCTTTCTTCTATTTTCAGCCATTTTTCAGTTTCAAGTCAATGACCGACTTTCTTCTGCTTTTTTTAAAATTTAAGTTTGGTGACAGACTTTTTTGTCCCCTTTTGTTTTAAAAAAAGATGTGTTCCTAGTTTCTTTTTTTATATATCAGTTTAAAGACGAAATTTGTCAATTTTGTTAAAATACAAATGGGGAAAGAAGTTAGTCACTATTGATCGTGATTTCGTTTTATGGTTTTGTAACGATTTTTTTGATTAATTTTTTATCATGAAACGAAAATTAATACAATTTGCAAAAATTTCGACAAATTTCGTTTTTATAATTTTTACAATATGAATCTTAAAAATTCTTAACGCTAAATTAGAATTTCAAAAAATCCTCAAAATCCATTTACTCATAATTTTGCCAATTTTTTTTCTTTTCCAAAATCTATCTTTCTTTGAATATTTGTTTTTGCGTTTTGATATTTCAAAATTTTCGTGTTGAGAAATTTTTCTGTCATTATTTTTATCAAAATTTAAACATTTTATTTTAGCTTTTCACTTTTTTCTCCTGCAATTACATATATAATTTTTGCCGCAGGGATTCATTTTTTGATGTTTATTTACAGCCATAATTGGCATAAACGCGATTTTAAACGCGGATGCCACATTCTGCTTTAAAACATCTTAAAAGCACTGAAACGCTTAAAAAAGTTGGCGTTTTAAGACGAAAGCGGAGATGGTAGTTGCAAAGAGAGGCTTAGTTGCCCCACAAAATACATTCCTTGAAAATGTTATCCGTCGATGTAATAACACTGGTATATATTTTAGTTATCTCTTTTTGAGATATATCTTATCCCTTTATATATGTTTTAGATTGCAGTTTTATACTTGCAAATGCCCAAATTATTGAATATCCGATTGTATATTGTAATGAAGGATTTTCAAAAATGGTTGGATATTCTCGAGCTGAAATTATGCAAAAACCATGCTCCCTTTCATTTATGTATGGGGATCAAACAGATCCAATTTCAATTGAAAGAATCCGATTTTCACTTGATAATAATCGAACAGAACAAACTGAAATTGGGCTTTATAAAAAGAACAGTAAGTAGCTTTTTGGCATTTTGGAACATAAAGCCAAATTTGGCATTCTGAAACATTTTGTCAAATGTGATACTCAAGGGCATTTTGCCAATTTTTGCATTAAAACACATTTTGCAAACTTGTCGAGCAATCATATTTTGCCAAGAATAAATATAGTAACACAAAAAATGTAAAATATAACAATTTGTTGTTACTTTCATTTTTGACAAAATATATCCCCAAAATTTTTCATGCTCAATTTAACGCCTCTCAATTTTCTTTGTCTCATTTCTATTTTTCAATGCATTTCTTATTTTATCCATATTTTTTTATAGAGGCTCAAATATGGCTCTTAGCTCATATTGCGCCAATAAAAGATGACAAAGATAGGGTGGTATTGTATCTGTGCCAATTTAAAGATATTACACCATTAAAGCAACCGCTTGGTGATGAAGATAATAAAATATTGGGATTAAGTAGAATATTACAAATTGCAAGGCTGGCAAAATCTCGACAACAATTTAATCAAATTGAAACAAAAGATTTGCATAAATCTGCTGCTGCCCCAGCATCATCAAATTTTAACCAGGTAAATTTTTTAGAATATTTTATTCTTTCTAAGGCCCAATCCTCCATTGCTTTCTATCATAATTGGGGAAGGGGAGAAGTGGTTATGATAAGAAAGAATTGATAGTAACACAAAAATATAAATTTTTGCTAAAAAAGTTACTATCTTCGCTCAAAGACAAAATGATAGTAACACAAAAATGCAAACTTCCAAAAATTCTGTTACTATCTTCGTTCCAAAACCATTTTTCCTCCATTTTTTCTCAATCCGCCTTACTAACTCTGCCTATCCACCCAAAAAAAACTATTATCAAAAAAACTATACCAAAAACACTCAAAAAAAATGTCGCTTGTAATTTTTTCCCTTCTTTTGTCTTTCAAATTGCACCTCTTTTTTTATATAATTGCAAACGTTTTAACTAACATTAAAAAAAGGGTAAAAAAACCTATACTTTTTCATACTTTTGTGAAACGTTACTTTTTTTATTCTCTTTCAAGAAACAATATTTTTTGAATCTATATAAATATATATATCTTTTCCTTTGGGCCCCCAATACGCACCCCTTCACCCTTTGTTTTTATTTTTCAAGTGGATTACAATTAATCAGCAGCTGATGAATCTTGGTGACTATTTACTTCCACGATATCGACAAGAAACCCCAAAAACTTCATCAAATATTATATTGCATTAGTAAGTGTCGAGATTTGGAAATTTTTAAAAATTTATGCAAATTTTCCAAATTTTTAGTTCAACATTCAAGACAATTTGGGATTGGTCAATTTTGGCTTTAACATTTTATACAGCATTTATTGTACCATTTAATATAGCCTTTAATAAACGGGATCAATTTAATGGAAGAATTGATATGCTTGCAATTTTGGATTCCGTTGTTGATGTTATCTTTTTTGCTGATATTGTTTTAAATTTTCATACAACTTTTGTTGGACCGGGTGGTGAAGTAAGTGCGAAATTTACATATTTTTAAACATTTTCAAAAATTTGTCAAATCAAACATTTTCAATTTTAAAAGCCTTACAATACTTTTTGAACACTGTGCATCCAAAAATTTTTAAAGCTCAAAAAAGCAAGCAAAAATACATTTTTCATTTTTTTCTCAAGCTTCAGTCATTTGCCTCCTGTTTGTTTTCGTAAAATTTATTGATGTCGTAAAAAAAGTCTAAAAAAGATTTGTTTTAACAAAAACTAACACCTTTAAAATCGTCAAAAATGTTAAAAAAACAAATGTGTTATAAAAAAGTTGCCGATGATTGATTAGTTGCTGCTACAAAGGAAAAAATGAGAAATAAATATAAGCTTAAAAATTTTGATGACGCTAAAAAAAGAGATAAAAGTTATTTCCGCTTTTTTAAGTATTTTAGGAAAACAATAAAAAATAAATTATTCATCTATTTTTTAAAAAAGAGCATAGGTCAGTGAATTGTTGAACATTTGTGGAAAAAAGTTGCAATTATTGATAAAAAAAAATTTGCAAATGTTAATTTAAAATTTACTGTATGAAATTATTTAACTAAACCAAGAAATAAAAAAGATCGGGCTCAGCCGGTGATCGAAACCGGGACCTCTCGCACCCAAAGCGAGAATCATACCACTAGACCACTAAGCCGTGAAATAATCGCTTCAAAAAATGATACAAAAGAAAATGAAAAAAATTCGGCCATTCTTTTTTTTATTGACCCCTTCGGCGATGACACAAATTTTTCTTCATTGTTCATTTCTTTTCTTCATTTTTTTTTCTTTGTTTGAACAAAACATGTTAAACAAATTTTGAAGTTTCGAAATCATGGCTGAGTGGTCTAGTGGTATGATTCTCGCTTAGGGTGCGAGAGGTCCCGGGATCGATCCCCGGCTCAGCCCGATATTTTTTGTCAATTTATTTTCAAAATAATTTTTTTAGGTAGTAATAGAACCATCTGTAATTAGAAGAAATTATTTTAAATCATGGTTTATCATAGATTTATTATCGTGCCTTCCATATGATTTATTATATATGTTTAAACAGGATGATGAGGTATTATAACTAAATTTACCACTAATATTTCTACCAAAAAATATATTTTTTAGAGGATAGGATCATTATTTAGTGCCCTTAAAGTAGTAAGGCTATTACGGCTGGGACGAGTTGCAAGAAAATTGGATAATTATTTAGAATATGGAGCTGCCACATTATTATTATTACTTTGTGCATATGTGCTTGTTGCACATTGGATGGCATGTATTTGGTATACAATTGGAGAACATGAAGTTAAACTAAGAATGATGGATCCATTTATACCTGATGGATGGCTTTTGAGGTTATCAAATGACCTAAAAAGTCCATTCAATTTTACGGCTTCAAGTCGAACAAGAATTGTTGGTGGTCCTGATAAATCTTCATGTTATATCTCAGGTATAAGGATATGATGGGGATAAAGGGATATATAAAATCCAACAAAGGATTTCATATATCCCGCGTATTTTCAATTTGCCAAAAATTATTTTTTGGAGATAAAATGGATTTGTAAAATCACATTCTGGACCTCCCTTTTACCCACTTAAGCTGAGATGTAGTATATCCACAAAAAATTTTTAGCTCTATATTTTACCATGTCATGCATGTCCACAGTCGGGTTTGGAAATATTGCATCAAATACAACATATGAAAAATTATTTGGTGTGGGAATGATGATTATTTCGGCACTTTTATATGCAGCAATTTTTGGTCATATGACAACAATTATACAACAGATGACATCTGCAACTGTTCGATATCATGAAATGATTACAAATGTTCGAGAATTTATTAAATTACAAGAAGTGCCTCGAGAATTAGCTGAAAGGGTGATGGATTATGTTGTAAGTTTTTAAGCTGATTTTTAAAATCTTTAAATTTAAATAATTATAAAGAGATTAAAGTGGATTTTTTTTCTGTTTAACAGCCGTTTTGCTTTTTTTAAAAAAATTTTTTAAAAGTTGTTTCAATACAAATTTTGCATAAAGGATTTTATAAAATAGCTATTAAATATATATATCATTTTAAAAGAGTTATTTATTTATCCAAAAGTAGTATAATTTGAAAAAAAACTAATTATTAATATGATAACACAACAAAAAAATATTTGAATTTTATATTTAATGGATCAATCTTTAATACTATGTCCAATTATTGATTACTTTAATTTTAATTATTTTTTTAAAATATATTGTTCAAAACACAATATTAATCATTGAACAAAAACCACTAAAATATTTAAAAAATGATAAATATATAATTTTCACATTTACAAAATCAAAAATGTGGAGTTTTTTCATTTTCGCTGCGAATTTTTGTTCGATATTTTATGGCATAAAAAAGTGTGTTATAAATGTCAGCTTTGCATCTTTTTTGGACAAAAAAAATTTTAGTGCGAAACATATTTTCCTTTTTTGACGCAGTTTTCTATTTTCAAACCATTTTAAAAAAGCGTAAATTTACAAATTTTCTTTGGCATATAAGACGGTAAAATATAAAAGTTTTTATTTTTTTCCATTTACAAGAAATCATCATCATTTTTAGTAAATGAATTCAATAAGCTCGTCTTAGTTGCTCAATAAGACTCAAAAAGTGTGGCCTTATTAAGTCAGAAAGACGCGGTTATTGAATTCATTTACATAAATGAATGATGATAATTTCTTGTAAATGGAAAAAAATGAAAACTTTTATATTTTATCGTTTTATATAAAAAGCGTTTTTTCATTCACATTGCCAAATTCAAAAATTAAGCAATTTTATGTTTAAAAAGGATCTTTGAACATTTATCGATTATATTCTCTTATTTTTTGTCTCAACCAAAATTTTTCCATCCCTTCTTTCTTTCTAAAAGTGAGCTGCCACTCTCTCTCTTTCGTAACTCTTTTTTGTTTACTCCACATTTCTCTCATTTTTAAAAAAACTCATATTTTCTAAAAGCTGTTTTATTCCCTCATATATTTTTATTATGTGCTTCAAATTTTATTTACTTCAGGTTAGTACATGGGCAATGACAAAAGGAATTGATACTCAAAAAGTCTTGGGATATTGTCCAAAAGATATGAAAGCGGATATATGTGTACATTTAAATCGAAAAGTTTTTAATGAACATTCATGCTTTCGTCTTGCATCAGATGGTTGCCTTCGTTCACTTGCAATGTATTTAGAATCAAATCATGCCGCACCTGGAGATTTATTATATCATACGGGTGAATCAGTTGATGCGCTATGGTTTGTTGTTTCTGGTTCGCTGGAGGTGATACAAGATGATGAAGTTGTTGCAATATTGGGTAAAGGTGATGTATTTGGTGATGAATTTTGGAAATGTGCAAAAACTGGACAATCAGCTGCTAATGTTCGAGCCTTAACTTATACCGATTTACATATGATTAAAAAAGAAAAATTAATGGAAGTATTAAATTTTTATAAAGCTTTTGCAAATTCATTCGCAAGAAATTTGGTTTTAACTTATAATTTAACAAATAGGGTAAGTGTAAAGAAGATGAATATGTTTGGCTTTGGTAATCGAGATCAATGATATCCTTCCAAAATATGGGATTTCATATATCCTTCAAATTTTTCGGGCTTGGGATTTCATATATCCCTTACATTTTTCTGGTTTGGGATTTCATATATCCCTTAAATTTTTCGGGTTTGGGATTTCATATATCCCTTAAATTTTTCGGGTTTGGGATTTCATATATCCTTCAAATTTTTCCTTTTTAACATGTTTTACTAATTTGATGACGAAAAATGACGTAATATTGTTTCATCACGAATTTAAAAATTTCGAAATTCCAAATCCCTAAAAACCAAAGCAGACCATATATATCTGTTTTTTATCCCCTTGTGGATTCTAGTAACCCCACTTTTAAAATCACTAACATTTTTTAGCTAAAATTCCGTAAAGTTATGGACGTTAAACGTGAAAAAGAATTGGATGAAAGGCGTAAAAATGAAAAGCTTGAAATCAGCGAAGATCATCCAATTCGAAAACTTCTTGCTCGAATGCGTGAACGCCATGGCACACGTATTATGCCATCATCATATTCAAATGATATTGAACGAGTTATTATTTTTAATAGCAAGGGATTAAAAAATTAACATTTATAAATTTCAGGGAAGACATGATTACGGTATGAGTCGAACAACTTCAACCCAATCAATAATGACAACAACTATAGATGAAACAAATCCAAATGCCCTCCAGCAGCAACAAGGTTTTGGTCAAAGAACTCCACTATTTTCACGTCGAAATAAATCTCCAATGATGCGTGGAAAAACTATGGATGATTCTGGGGTTGAAGGTGGTCAAATGAGAACTGGTCGGATGGATGGTGGTGGTGGTGGTGGTGGTGGAGGTGGAGGATTAAGGGCATCTTTTGGTGATCGAAATGGCCGATCATCTGCACTTTCACATTATGGTGGAGATTCACAAGTATGTAAATTTAATGCCAGTTGAAGTATACCTAAAATCAGAAAATTTAAATTATTTTCGTGTCAGAACAGCTTGAATATTTTTATCAAAACAATTTAATTACACTCTTTTAATAACTTCCTTCTCGTTTCAGGATTGGAATCAAGTAAAACGTGAAATTCAATATATGTTTGAAGGTGTAAATGATAAATTCTCAGCCATGCAAAAATTTGATAGCCGTTTAGCAAATATTGAAAGACTGCTACAAAATCTTGCTCAAAGACAACCAGGTGGTAAGCCTCCTGAAGCTCCTTCAAAAGTTCTGGAACCCCCAAAACCCTTAGATACAATAGATGAAGACTGGAATGTATATTCAACTTCAACAAGAATTTAAAATTCAAAGAAAATTTTTTTTAAATTATAAACATTCCATACTTTTAACTTTTTTAAATTTGGTTTTTTACTTTTTCATGGGTTTTATGTTAGCAAAAATTTATGGCACCAAATAAAAAAATTAAGCTAAAATACAAAAGAGCATTCTCTTATGAAATAGATAAAAATATCCAAAATTCGTCCTGTCCGAAATTTTAAAATGTTAACTTTTCTTATTTCAGTGTCCTATACTAAAACTGCTACCCTTATATTAACTTCAACTAATCTCATTTCCTTCTTTCTTTTTCCAGGAACTACTCCATCCACAATTCCAATGGATATTTATGCAAATATGAGTGGCACAGGTGGAATGGGTGGTGGTGGGACTTCACCATATCCATATGATCCAGCTGAACCCCATGAACGTCATCCCGTTCCACCTCTACATCTTAGTATAGATTCATTAACGAATTATGTTGATGATTGTGAAACTGCCTCTGGAGGTATCCCTCCTGTTCCCCTATCAACAGCAATATTACCATCTCGAAGTGGTGGTGAACCACAACCTGGTGGTTCATCATCACTTTTACATCATCATCAGGTACCGCATATCCATATTGAGCCAGAATCTGATGAATCAAGACATCGAAAAGCTCCAGTTCGGAAGCGGCAATAATATTATTTATTAATTATTGATTTTTGCTCAAAAAACATTCCTTTTTTTGTTTATCACTTCTTTGTTATATCCCTTTTTTATGTGTTCCTTTAATTATCAAAATATTAATGCTTTCAAAAACAAAAAATATTAATAAAGAATTTATGAATTTTCAAATTTTTATGTATTAGAAAACTTTAGTATTGTTTAAGCAGTGTTATATATTCAGTTTTCGTGGTGTGACAAAAAATAATGTATGATGGTTCCGTCGCGAAAACATAAATGTGTTCATTTAATTGTTTTTTAAATTGTTTTCGTTCTCAAAAAATGTTTGTGTTTAATTTTAAAAAATTTAAAATTTACCAAAAAAAATCTTGTTGGGAAAAATAGTTAAAAAGCTTCACCACGAAAACAAAATATTTTTCTACAAATATTACAAATTTAAATTATTAAACAAAAAGCAACAAAAAAACAATAAAAAAATAAACGGAATAATTTTTATATATGAAATAGCTGCTGCTTTTGAATTTAAACCCGTTCGAAAACCGTCTTGCCAATCAGGGGGTGATGCCCGACGACCAGATGATCGATAATATGATCCACCGTAACCATAATATCTCCATTGTGAAAAGCAATTATCTGTATTACAACGATCTCCTGCACAAAAACACCAATATTCTGTTAATTCAAATTTATCAAAATCATGTGAAAGATAATGTGATACTTCACTTAAACGAGAATAAATTCCAAGTCCACGTTGATTATATTGTTCATCAGAGAGGAATTGAGCAGAACAGCCTCGACCAATCCCTGAAAAAACAGATTTTGGCAGTTCAAAAAAAAGTTGAAGAATTTTCCGGCATAAATGCCAAATATAGAATTTTTTACGTGGATAATAAAAGTTTTTAAAAAATCTTTGCAAATTTTATGCAAATTTAAATTATGGACCAAAAAAATTTATGTAAACAAGTTCAAATCTCTTGCAACGAAAATTTCAACTGGTCACAAAAAAAACATACCCAAATTTTGGACAAGTCCTGTCTCTCGATCAGTTCCATTTAAATAAAATACAAAACAACTTGATGAGCATTCATTTGATAGCATTGGATCATAATCCCAATGTGCACATAGATTATCACTTGAACTTATACCATAATTTCTTTTAAGAAAAAAGTGCCTCCAATTCTAAAAAAAAGAAAAATTAAATTTCTCAGAAAATGCAAAAATGAGTAATATTTTTTACCCAAACAACAAAATCATTCGCACATGAATAACATCGAACTCCAAATATAATATTTACATTTAATATTAGTATTAAAAGTGTTATAATAAACGCTATCCACATTCCAAGTTCATTCGTTTTGACTAAAAAAATAACAGAAAGTAATTTTGTTATTATTGAAAAAAAGTGTGTTGACGCGATTATACACAATTACGTTAATTTAGATAAATTAATAAAAAGAGAAAAATATGCAAAAAAATTGTACATTTGAACAGTAATTTTCTGAGTAAGATATTCTTATAGAAATATGATATATGTATTTGGATATAAATATTTTAGAGAAAAAATGGAAAATCTAAAAATTAAAAAAAAACATTTTATTTTATTTTTTCATTTTAACGTTTTTTTCAAAAAGCATGAATCTGGCAATGAGGGCAAAAGAACAACCGTTTAAGATCTTAATTCGTCAGGTTCATATCATTCCGAGAAAAAAAAACGTAAAAACAAGCTCCATTTATTTTTAAAAAAAAGTTTGTAAAAAAGCCAAGCCAAAAAAATAAGCAAAAAATTTTGTAACCCATGGCATCGCTAATTTAATCATATCCAAATTTATTTAATTTTTTCGAAAAAAATAAACAAAAATATCTCAGAAAATGCAAATTTATTGTTATTACTATTATATAGATTTGAAAATCTTCAAACAAGTTTTTAACCAAAATTAAAGTTTAACGATTTTCATTTAAAAACCCCATTTTTTGGCAACATTTAAAACATAAAAACACAAATAAATAAACAAATTTCAATGCCTTTTTATTTGTGCCAATTCAGGTACAACAACTACCATGGTAGTTTAGCAGTCCAAAAAAATAAAAGACTTTTGAATGCCATTTTTGGAGGGGATTTAATCGGATTGAAAGCCTTTCATTTGTTCTTCAAAAAAAAACCAGCCCTTTAGGCAGTGATTTACGGAGGTTTTTCAATGAGAAAAAAAAGTCCATGAAAAATGGGTCCAAAAAAGAAAGCCAGCAATTTTTCCTTTCTCCCAAGAGTTTTTCAACACGCGCATTTTCTTTTTTTTTTCCAATGTTGAATAATATAAAAAAAATTGAAGGAAAACTTCTTCTTTCAATTTTTCATTTTTTTTCTCCGGAAAGAAACCTTTCCATTTTTTATCCACGGTAAAAAAACATGAAAGAAAAAAACAGCCTTCTTCTTTAAAAAAAATCCCCAATGTTTCCGGAGATTTTTTTTATTAAACAAAAAAAATGTAATAAATTTTGTAAAAGAAAAAAGGTGGTATTCATTTTTTTTGGAAAAAAATTTGTACATTTTTTTAAAAAAAGGGCAGGTGCAAAAATGGAAGAGTTTAAACGGGGCATTTTTGAAGAAAGAAAGAAAAAAGTGCCAAAAAGCACTCACTTAAAAAATGGAAAAAGAAAAGTGGTTTGAAAATTGAAATTCAATAATATTTGAAGATTTTTTAGGGTGTAAATGATAGAAAAATGTTTCCCGTGGTAAGTGTCACAAAAATGTTACAAATTATTGATCACAAAAAGCTATAACTGTAACAAATTTTTTCGTTGGCAAAAATCAGAAATCAAAAGCTGAAAAAAAAGACACTTGAATCAATTCACATTTTTGAGTGTAGAAAATTGTATTAAGCGAAAATGGAGCTTCTATAAAAACCAAAAAATCTGAGAAACAGGAAAAAATAATAGAGAAAAAAGAAACGAACACAAAATAAATAAAAAGCGATAATTATATTATAATTTTCTAAAATAAGCATTTTTTCGAATGAATTAAAGACAAAATCCAGTCTATTAAAAGAGAGTCTTTTTTCTCTTTTTGGTGAAAGATTTTTTAAACATGGTTTTTGAAAATTCCAAATTACGCAAAATTTACAAAAAAAATTTTAATTTATTTATTCGAAAAAAAATAAAATCGTACTCAAATAACTGTTTAACCTAAAAGAGATATAACAAATCTCTTTTATATTAGAAAACTTAAAACCCTTACCCAGCAGAAATACAACGGTAACGAAAAAACTTTTTTTCAAAAATTACCAAAACTGAATCCATTTTTAATGAAAAAAATGCAACTCCAAAAATTACAACATAAAAATGGCAGCACCCAACGGCCAAAAACATCAAAATAATTAGTAATGTTTTCATTCTTTCCATTTTTGGCAAACAAAAACAAATTGCGTGTTTGAAACTTTTCTTTTTCTTCTTCTCATTATCCCTTTACTCACAGTTTTTTTCGCTTTTATATATTTTAAGCCTCAAAGAAAAAAAAAGTTTTTAATACAAAAAAACGTATGATCACTGTTTTCAAAGATGACAAAAACCATGTGAAAAAAAAATGAAAGGCTAATTAAAAGGTGTTTTTTTTGCTTACAAAAAGCAGCAGCTGCTTTTAAATCTCCCAAAAAACTGAACGGGACAAATCTTTCAAAAACTTAAAAAAATATGTTTTGACAAAAAAGTGAAGTGAAAAAACAAACATAAAAAATGTGTTGTTAATTGTTCCGCTGGGAAGACAAAAAAAAGAGAAAAGGAAAAGCTGTGAAGTGAAACATATGTGTGTTTTAAAAAATGAGGGCATAAAATTTTTATGATAAAAACAGGGTTTCGCTAAAAAAAGGTGTGCCAAAAAATGAGATATACAAAATTCAAACAAAATTGAAAGGTGTTCATTTTTTTAGGGGGTAATAAAAGAGAAAAAGGGTGGAAATAAATTTAAGTGTCAGCATTGTTTTCTAAAAATAGAGTTTAAAAGTATAGCAGTTTTTTAAAATCCTATCTTTCTTAAAAGCTTAAAATTATAGGTTTATTTAAAAAAGGAAGTGCATAAATTTTCTAAAAGAAATTTTCTAACTTTATCGTACAGTAACATTTTTTCCCAAATATGAAACATGGATGTCTGAATTGAGGTGGTTTTTGAGGCACGAACATTATAGAAAAATATCCAAATTACTTAGCCACAAAATTTTTGAGCATACATTTTGTACAGCTCAAGATGATTAAATTAGAATAGAAGTACAAGCTTAACATTTTTTTAAAGTATTATAGTCGTTAATCAGCTTTTATCTTAACAAAAAGTTCACATATTTGAATTAGCTATAAAGCAAACTTTTGATCTATGGTTTTTAAATGGGATGTCCACTTTCATACAAATGGGTTTAACGATTGTTTTCTTAACACGAAAAAATTTACCGTGAAATGGAAATGCGTTTAAAAGATATTGTTCTAAAAAATTAATATACATCAAAAACGCATTTTAATTCAAAGGTAAATTTTTTCGCGCTAAGAAAACATTGGCTAAAATCATTTGTTTTGAACGTGGGCATTCCTTTTAAGGATAAAACAAAACAAAATCTATTTATTTGAACATGGCAGCGCTTTCAACCAGCGAAAAGAGAAATATGCTTTTGTTAATTTAAGGTTCTGAAGCGAAAGAAGTGCAAGCAAATATTGTAGTTTTATTTTCGTCATCAATTAAAAACAAAAAAAAACTAAATACTTTAAAAGAAGAATACAAAAATTAAAAAATGTGTACTTTTAACATCAACCAAAAAGCATAAAAGCAAGCTTTAAAAAAAGACCACCAAAAGCGGATATATAAAAAATTAAGTATCTTTCTATTTTTTTCCCTAAAGGCAATTTCCTATTTTACATTACATTAAATTAAACGTAGCAATGGCAAAATTGAGGCAACATGAAAAAAGTAAAAAAAGGATGAAATAAAGCCTTCAAAGTTTTTTTTTTATTCAAGCTTCAAAAAGGCTACTGCCAATCTATTTTCTTTTTCCAAATTAAATCATTCCACCAATGCCATTAACAAGAAAATAGAAATAGAGAAAAGTTTATTTACGTGCGCAAAAGTCTTTAATCTCTTTTTTTTAGCTTTATTTTTTTTGGGGTGGCAAAAAAAAGCAAACTCAAAAGAAATAGGAAGAAAATGTCTTAAGGGAAAATAATTTGTAAATTTTTTTTCCTTGAAGTTTCATGATTTTAGACAGGAGCGGCGGAAGAAAAGCAAAGGCTTACTCTTCTTTTTTCGGGTTTTTTTGGAAGGAAAAAAAAGAAAGGCATCTCTCATTTCTTCTTTTCTTCCATTCACTTTTCGTTAGTTTTCTTCAACTCATTTTTTTGTCGATGGTTTTTTTCACCCTAAATTCCTTTCATTTATTTTCGCTGTTTTTGGGAGAGTAAAAAAGAATAAAAATTTTCAATCAATTTTCAACTGTGCTTTTGAAAAAAATTGGCACAAATGAAAATGAAAGAAAAAAGATTGTTTTTTATGTGTTGAAAATTTGGGTAAATAAACAAAAAAGTTGCTAAAACTTAACTTTGAAAAATGAGAGTAAAGAAGTTCATTGCAACCGTGAGAGCCAAACACTTCAAAATGGCAAAAAAAAAATGTCTGGCAAAATGGAACGGCAAAAAGAAGAAGTAAGCGAACATAAAATTAAAAGGTGAGGAAATTAGTTGAAAAATGAGAAAAAATGTAGCTACCAACTACAGTAATCCAAAAAGAGACATTGAAATTGCATTTGATTTTTTTACATGTTTAATGCAATTTCAATAACGCTAGTGTGCCATTCAGATTAAATTCTACATGAACGAAAATATCTTTTTTTAGTATTAAAAAGAGCCTTTATCAGATTTCTCAATGAACTTTCCTTGATGGTCTCCAAAGTGTGTGGAAAAAAATAATGTACAATCAGAAAAAATGCATTGTTTTTTCACATTCACACTTTTTTGTCAAAAAAGAATAAAAAAATCATTGGAAAAAACTGTTAAGGGTTTGTGTGCCATTTTTGTACTAATTATAGACAGAAGGATTTTCCATTGTGTTGTTGTTCGAAAAAAAGATTAGTTTCAACAATGGCTTGCAACTATAATTAAAAAGTTGAATCATGAATAATAAAAAAACATGTTCGTCTCATCATTACCCGTTTCTACAGGTAAAAATCTCATGTTAAAACAGCCTAGTTGGAGTTGTTCGATTTTTTAACCATTAACAAATCGGGAAATTTTATAAAAATCAAACTTCAAAAAACGTGAAAAAAATGTATAACCACAATTTTCTAAGAAATCCTTTCGAGCTTGACCAATCTCTGACAAAACAAGAAAAAAACTTTTTATTCATTAATACAAATCACATTTGCATTAAAAAAAAGAAAAGCAAAGCAAATGACATTTTCTTTTTTGTGGTGGCCAAAAACGTAATCTTTGAAAGCAATGAAAATAAAAGAGAAAAAGCTTGCATTTAAAATTATTGCCCTCCAAAATGCACACCTTTTTTCTTTACTTTTTCTTACTCGTGTTTTTCGCCTTTAAAAATGTCAATCAACAAATCTTGTTCGAACAAGATTTTTTTTTAACTTTTCTCTTCTAAAAACAGTTGCCTTTCAATTTTAAATTTTATTTCTCTCATTCATTAAGGATAAACTTTATCTTTGTTAATGAGTCAAAAAAAAAATAAGAAAGAATGCAAAAACAATAAAATGAGAGATAATAAAAAATGAAATGTTTATTAGCAGCAATAATTTGTGAAATAATATTTACTTTTACATTTTTAATCAACGCTTTTATCAGTCTTGATTTCTTCTTTTTTTGTTACACTTACATTTGCTACAAAATCACGAATTTTTTTAAAATCACGGCAGCCCCTTTTCAAAGAAAAAATGAAAGTGGACTGCGCGCAACCTGCAGCAAAAAAGCCACTCTTTTGATTCCTTTCTTCAAAAAAGAGTGGCTTTAAAAAAAAGAAGTCAAAAGAGTGGCTTTTTTTTGCGCGCAGCCCACTTTCCTTTTGGGTCTGCTGTGAAATATCAAACTACTGTAATCCGAAGAACAACAAAAGGTTCCGTTAAAACCTATTACAAACGGATTGTTTTGCAATTTTTACCCCTTCACCAAATCATTATCCCTCATTTCCTCAATACTACCGTAACCCGAAGAACAAAGAATGCCAGAGAAGCGCCCAATTAAGAAATTCTTATCTCCCCCCAAATTTTATCCCCCCTTTCCCCTCTCCCCCAAAAAGAAACAAGTAAATTTTTATAAAATAAAAAATTTATTCAAACATTAAAAAACCAAAAAACACAAGAAAAGAACCCGTTTTACATTAACATAAAAAAAGATTTACTTATCTCCAGAAGCAGCAGCTCCATCATTACTCTTTTTGAATTCAATAGGAATCGAACGCTTTTTTGCAGAATTTTCAATTGCAAGTTTTGGAGCAAAAATGACAAGACGACCATTTTCATCCAAATCACATTTAATTGATTCTTTTTTAACATCTTTTGGAATAGTTAAACGACGGCAAAATGAACGTTGAACAAATTCATTTTCATTTTCTTCTTTATGTTCAGCTTGAATAACAATATCTTCACCTTCTAAATCAACTTTAATTTCATTATCTTTGAATCCACGAACATCTAAACGATATTTGAATCCATTATTATCATTAATAATTTGACCAGCATGATCACGAAGGCGTAATTGTTGAGTTGAATCATCAAAGAAATGATCAAGTGAACGTTCAAATTCAGCCATTTCACGAAATGGATTCCATCCATTCATTTGATGATGACGTCCATTTCCAATTCCAGACATTTCACGAAGAGGATCATAAAGCCAAAGAGACATTCTTTAATGATCAAGTAGAGAGAAAGCAATAATAATAATAAAGCACAGTTGAAATAAATAATATTTCACTTAAAATTGAAGAAAAGTAAAAAAACCGTTGCTCTTTTATATGCGACGAAAAAAGTGTTCCAGAAATTTCGCGACATTTGCTGAAAGCGAACAAAAAAAAGAAGAGGAGAAAAAGAAATTTCGCGAAACATTTTCTCTTTTTTGCGACAAAAAAAATGCGATGTCTTTTTTCTCGAAGTTTCTGGATGTGCAAGAACATAACGCCAACACACTTTTCCTTGAATATTTTTTTCACAAATTCTGTCGTTGTTTTTTTTTTCTATTTTTCCCCGTTTGTTAGAAAATTTTTGCTGATATTGTATAACAGTAAAAATATTTTGTGGTGAACAAAAAAACACGTAGATAATGCGAAACCGTAAAAAAATATATACATATGTATATATTTTTTTACGAAGAAAATGACTAAGTCTTGAATTCATACAGAATTCAAGCAGTATTCATACAGCGAAACAGTATTCATACAATTTAACAGTATTCAAACAACCAAAAAAATTCAAACAGTATTCATGCAGTATTCATACAACCAAGACTTAGAATGTTTTTGAAAATTTTTGCCGCAATAAAATTTTATTATATGGCAAGGATTCAAAATATGATCTGGCCTCAGAATCTCGAATTCAGAATCCGATAATATAATTTTTGTGTTAAACGATTTTTAAAAAATGGATCTGGGGTAAACAAATATGGGGAATCTAAGGAAATAAGTTTGCTTCTGTTACAAAAATTGTTTTATACTTTACATTGGATGTTATCATAATCATTATTACAGATTAAATAAATTATACGACAGAAAAAAAGTTGTCTTAATCTCCGTAAAATTTGTTCCAGAAAAAGTAAAAATTTTGGAGAAAAAAATTTTGACGTCAGAATCCTTTGAATCTGGCCTTCAGAATCCTTAGAGATAAATAAAACCATTATATTTGAGGTCTCCATAAAATTTGACCCCGAAAACACTAAAATTATAGAAAAACATTTTTCGACTTCAGAATCTGAGATTCTGAAGCCACAACTGAAACTTATTTCCTAAGATTCCCCATATTCGTTTACACCAGATCCACTTTTTAAAAATCGTTCAACAAAAAATCGCATTTTTGGATTCTTAAGGCTCCAGAATCCAGATTCAGATTCCAAAAAAAATTATTAATGATTTTTTCAGAATCCCAATGATTTTTTACATACAAAAACTTGAGCAGATCCGAAAACAGATGGTCGTTTTATTATAAGTGACAAAATAAGAGCTCTATCAGTTAAGCAGCGTAGCGCAGGGGTTAGTTAGTTAGGTTTGCAAGCACAGCGGGGGCGAAGGAAAGCGTGGGTTCGAGTTCGGTCGTGTCTAATACTAACATTTCAGGTCTTTCAGGTATCAATTCAAATGTCAACAACTTTTTTTTTTTTCTTTTTTTTTACGTTTCCCACTAAAAATACTTAAATTCCACTAAAAACACGTTTTTAACAAAAAAATACGTAAACAAATTATTTTTGCATAAAAATTCACTTGTCTTCAAACAGTATTCACTTGTCTTCAAACAGTATTCATGCAGTATTCAAACAATTTTGAATTTTACCTTACAGTCTTCAGAATACTGTTAAACTGTATGAATACTGTTTGAATACTGTTGAAGAGTTCGGCTGTGATTTTTCATTCTTTACAAAATAAAAACAATCGCATTAAAATCGAATTTTAAAAATAAAAACAATTATTTGTTATTTTAATTTAAAAATCATAACACTTTTTTTTAAATTTGTTAATGATCTTCGAAATCAATTAAAATTTAAAAATAAATGCCAGCATCATTCGGGATTAACATTTTTATTTTATGAACTCGCAAATGTTATTTTGAAAAACCAGAAATAACTTTTACTTTGTCCATGAAAAAGCTTTAAATTTTCAGCACAATTATTATCTATCAAAAAAGTAATCTCAACAAGTGTTGTTGCGACTCCTATTCCGGAGTCATGGAGTCAACTCCGTTCAGATTTTTCAAATTCACAGGAGGGAGTGAGTACGTTAAGAAAAAGAAATTTTTAATCTTAAAATTTTATTTTTCTAATTTAGTTATTCTAATTAATAAATATCAAGCTATTTGAATATTGCTATGTTAAAAATAACACTTAAAACGTGTCTGGGCTTCTAAATTTCTCATAAAAAATTTTCGAAAACTTTTTTCCAACCTTAAAAAAATGACGCCGGAGTCATTTCAAATCCGAAAGCACAATACTGATCTCAACAAAGAAGCGGTTTTTAATTTTTTGAAAATAAATTGTTTTAATTTCAACGCCAAATAGCAGTTTTGACTCTTTAAAAAAATTTCTATTATTTACCGTTCGAGTTGATAATATTCATTCTTAAAAAATTTTTAAAAGTATTTTCCTTAAATATTTTTTCTGTTTTTTACACATTTATTTTAATTTATAAAGATTTTAAAATATTCAAAAAAGCTGCAAAAGTTTAAAGAAAAGATTATTTTTCACAAAAACTGAACTCTGCGTTGAAATGTGATTTCGAAACAGAAAATTTAATTTTTTAGCGTTATAGAAAAACACCTTTCAATTTCTTTTCTTTTCTTGTTTAATATGGCAAAAAGAATTTCAGAGATATCGTTGACATTTGTATTTTAAAAAAAACTTTCTTTTTTCTCCTTCTTTGAGATCATTGTTCAGGAAAAGAAGGTTAAGCAACCAAAAACCATTTCTCCCTATTCTTTTTTGTTCTTCTTTAGTTCGTCTTTCAAAAAAAAGCGGGTAAACATGTTTATTTTTAGGGTGGAAAAAAGGGGTATAAAAAGAGAGCATTTTTAACATTGTTATTTTTTTATATCTGTTTTTAACTTTTTGATTTACTTTATAAAAATTATTTTTGTTTTTAATGATTCCATAGTTTTTAACATAATTTTTTAGAATTTTTTTACTGTAACAATTTTGCGATTAGTTTTTGTCACGGTGTTCCCTGGGTTGAACGGCTGAAAGTTAAAAAATGAATCCTGGCTTTTTTGAGGCATAAAACTTTTTATTTCTCTTTTTATCATTTATTCTTTTTTTTGCTGGCGATAGCTAGCAACTCTGCTCATGATAATTGCCTATGAAAATTTTATTTATTTTTTGTGCCGAATCTTTTTTATTGTTTTTTATATCCTTTTAAATGCTTTCAGATATGGATAAAAATTCTGACAAAGGCCAAGATTATTCATCCTCACAAGATCCAAAAGGACATCAACAAGTTGCTGATTCACATAATACTCCGGGTGAAGGAAAAAATCCATCCGAGGAACATTGATTCAAATCTCAGTACTGTAAAAATTCTTTAATAATATATTAATTTTATTAATACTAAGTTTTTTTTATCTTTTTTAAAATAATTTTTTAATGACTTTTAAAAAGTTTATTTTGTAAAAAAGAAAATATTTTGTATCAAATTGATAATATTTTGTTTTGAAGATTTTTGTATAAAAAATTAATAAATTTTTTCTGAATATGAAATTCCATTTCTGAGCAAGTACATGAAGTGCTTTTTTGTCAAGACGTTCATGTACTTGCTCAATATCATAAACTTTTTACGTTTTTTATTTTTCAGCAACTGTAGCCTTCTTTAAGGAAAGGTCAATCCAGTGCCATTTACAAAAAAAAAGAAAAAAATTTGGGTCGGTTCGGACTCCCTCCCTTAAAAGCAATGCCAATCTTCTTTCCCTTTTATGTATTTTTCACAAAAGCAGGAAGCGGAAAAAGAGGAAAGAAAGCAATTGCAAAATATTATGTCAACATTGCGACAGTTCTCCGCAAAACTCCTCCTCCCTTTTTTCACAGCTGTTATCGCTTTTTTTTGATCATCAAAAAAAGGGAGGAAATTGCATCACGCATTTTTTTGTATCAAAAAAGGTGTGTCATTTTTTGAAATGGATGGTGGAAAAATTTGTATTCATGAATCATACATGAAAAGCTTTGTTTCAATGATATTTGTTTTGATTTCTTCTAAATTTGTTGAATAAAAAAAAAAGTGATAAATTTTTATCAGTGTTTTTTTTTGTTATAAATTAGCTTTGTTTTTACATAAAGTTTTCATTTTTTGTTTGAATGATTTTTTATTTTCGACAAAATTTTTTAATTACATTGTTTGCTTATTAAAAAACAACTAATTTTATCAAATATATTTATTTTAACTACTTTCTTTTAGCTTCTCAAAAAATGTCCATTCAACACAAAAAAGAAATTTTTGATTCTTTTTTTAATTCTCCTGAATCCTTTATTCTCTTTGAAACCCATGACATAAATTTTCTTCAAACTTTAGTCGATGACGAAAATATTCGAAAATGTGATAAAACTCTACTTCGAAAATTTATAAATAATGCTTTATTAATCAATAAATCAAAAACTCAACCAATTAAAACTGCTCCTGTAAAATATAATAAAACAAAAAATTCTGGATTTTATTTCTCAAAAAATTCTTTACAATTTTTAACAAAATCCACAAAAAAAGCTGTCTATAATTTTGGTGGATATTCAAATATTGATATTGTAAATTGTGGATATACGGTTTTATATCAAATATGTATCTCCAATGGAATTGAACAACTTCCAACAATGAAAGAATTTATTGAAAATCGAGAAAAAATTTGTGCTGAACATCCACCAATTTCTGAAAAATATACTGTTAAACAACATTTTTGTGCAATTCTTTCAAAATCTGAACATTTGGAAGGCGAATCAGAATTCATTAAAAAACTTGTTGATGAACTTATTTTTGTTAAAAAATTACTACAACATCCTGAATTCCCGGATTTTAGTGCAGAAAAAATTATAGGAATTTACACAAATTTTATTATGAAACTTATTGTAGAATATTTGGTCACAAATGGAATTATTGTTCCAAATTTTTATTCTTTAAATTGTGATGAAATTTATTTTAAACCTTTAAAAGAATTTAAAATTGCAGATGTCGAAAAATTTATTTTTGAAAAAACTGGTTTTTTAATAAAATTGCACTAATTGCGTTTTTTATGGTAAATTGTTGTAGCTAAATTTGTTTATTGTCATTATTTTTGAAAGTAATAAAATTAAGTGTAAATAAAAGCTGTCTTTTAATTTAAAAAGCTGAAAATTTCACAAACATCCTGCCAGTGGTCTATAACTGCACATAGGGTTGTCGATTTCCCGGGAAATCGAAAAAAGCGGGAAATTTCCCGTTGATTTCCCGCAAATGTAATTTTGGTAATTTTGCTTTTTTAATACCTAAAATTACTAAAAGCTTGTAATTTGATGATTTTTCGATAAATTTTTCAATTAATGACTTTTTATAACAAAAACTGCCTTATTTTATGCTAAATGAGCTTAAAATAGTAAAAAATATTGTCTTTCTAACAAATGTTCTCGGGAAATTTCCCGCTATTTCCCGCAAAAATCGGGAAAGGGAAATCGACAACCCTAACTGCACACCTCAAAAAAAAATTTTGCATCGCAACAGATGGCCGAGGTGTGTCTTTTAAGCAGTAAGTACAAAAATAGTTTTAGAACAGCGAAAAGATGAAGCGAAATTTTTTTTTACTTGAACCTAATTTTGTCAATCAGTTTCATTTTACCAAACCTCGTAAAAAAATTGCTGAAAATTTTTTAAAAATTTTTTTTGCACAATTTTATTCTCTGCTTTTGCGTTAATTTTTTTGGATTCTATTTATGTTTCTGCTACTGCAAAATTGCATCGATATCGAAATGCTTAAAAAAAGGTTGAAAGGTATTGTTGTAATAAAGGAGATATTCACTTATGTTTTACAACGTTTTTCGAGGACTTAAATTGTTTCGTTAATGTTAACTAAACAAATTAACGAATTTTTGTAATACCAAAAAATAGATAGAAAAAATATTATTTATTTAAAAATGTGTTCCAACAAAGAAAAAATTTAAATGATTATCTGCAATAATAAATAAAAATGAATGATCTGCAATAAAGTTTTTATACTCTTGAACTACGGGACAACCAAATAATCCCATTGTAACCATTGTTGCAGCTGCAGCTTCAGTTCCTTCTTCATTCGTTTCAATAAATGCTTTATGTTTGATATCAGAAATTTTAATTTCTTCTTGTAATGAAATTCCTTCAAAATTTGCAATATAATCAGCAAAAGCATCATTCATTCCAAGTTTTTTTAAAGTTTCTTTGACGTCAAAAGATGATTCAATTTTGAATTGGGGGAGTTTAACTCTTACACGAGTAACAACAAGTTTTGATAAAATTTGAATTAAAACGTCTGGATTTACGGTTTCGATAAGCTTTTGAAGGCCATATTTTTCGCGTGGAAGAAGGATATACATTTTAAATTCGCCACCTTTATATGGGAGACCAACAATTTGACAATCTTTATCTTCATAATATTGTAAACCTTTTTCGTCTAGGGACATCAATCTTACCTAAAAGTTCAAATGGTTAATATATATCAAAAATAAGTTCTGTACTCTTTTGGTAAAATTTGGTGAAGAATAAAAATCAGAATCAAAGGTGTCTCTTTTGTCAAATTCATTTTGCCATTTTCCTTTAAAATAAATGGCGTTAATAAGAACCAGCCGAGTATCTTTATCGAAAGAATCAGATTCAGCAATGTTTTCAATTTTGTTGTTAGTACAATTTGAAACAAATTCATTAATCTTCTAAAAATATATATTTTAATTTAAAGGGAGTTTCTACGATTGAAAAAATGATTTTAGCCAATCTTTTCTTAGCATGAACAAATTTACCTTATAATAAAAGTGCAAATTTTTTTAAACGCATTTTCATTCTAAGGTAAGTTTTTTCGTGTTTTTAAAAAAGATGGATTTCGAAATATTTCTTTTTTTTCCAAACCAT
Organism: Panagrolaimus sp. PS1159; assembly: GCA_963922195.1. Lineage (NCBI taxonomy): Eukaryota > Metazoa > Nematoda > Chromadorea > Rhabditida > Panagrolaimidae > Panagrolaimus > Panagrolaimus sp. PS1159. The sequence continues at coordinate 2,016,079 of CAWUHW010000008.1, forward strand.
CGATATTCGTGATCAGGGTGACTCTTGAAACGAAAAAATATTTCCTTTGTTAAAAAAAGAAAAACAATGGAAGCTGCATTTTCGTTTCAAGAGTTTGTCTGATCACTAATATCGAAGGGTTGAAAAAAAGGAAATTCTTCGAAATCCTCCTTTTTTAAAAAATGGATCAAAACATCCGCCTCCTATAATGGTTAGAAACGGGGGATCTTGAACCTTTAAACCATTGCAAAATAAACTTACATTCGCAACGTTTGCAGATTGAAGAAAGTCAACTAATTCAATTTCTCCACGATAGTATTCTGTTATTCCATTAATAAAAGTATCCAAAAGTTTAAAATCATTTTTAAGATAAAGTCTATTTGCAGATTCAAGAATTACTTCTTTAAGATTGCCAGAAGAAATATAATTTAAAAATGATGAAAAATATAAATGTATTTCTTTGTCGTTTTCAACACCATTTCCAATAACGCTTTTTATTTCTTTTGCAGTATTTTCTTTTGCACCAAGAAAAACCATTGCAAGCGCAGTTGAAATTGAAAGCGGGGAAAAAATTGTAGTTTTTGAAGAACCATTATTTTTTCGAAGAAAATTAAAAGAAAATTCTGCTTGAGAATTTATCATTTTTGAACACATTTTTTATTCTTATATAACAGTGTTGTCGGTTAATCAATTTTGGGGGGTGGTTCCGTTATCAAACTGAATAAAGTAATCGATAAAAAAAAGGAAAAGCCTACGATTAAAGACGGAGTGCACTTTTAGCAAAATTTTTTCTTTTGTCAATAGTAAAAAACAAACATAAAACTTTTTTGTATTCTTAATCGATGAGCAATATACAAAAAAAAGTTTTTTGTTTGATTTAAAAAAAAAAGAAAAACTTTTTTTTTAAAATGATACTCTGCGTGTATAAGCTTCGATTAATCCTATAAAAACTGATAATTTTAATTAACAGTGTAATTGGACAATTAAACCGACAACACTGAATTCAACTTAAAGTTGCTGATCAGATACAAAATAAAGTATAAAATATTGATGAAAAATAATTCAAGTGAAAACAAAAACCAATACAATACCGGTATGTATGTACCAAATATTCGACAAAAACTGAGAGTTAAAAAAGTGCAAAAGCAAAAAAAAAAGTTATGAGAAAATGCCTTAAAAGAAATCTCAAAGATGACCGAATTGATTAAGTAAGTTATAAAAATATACAGAGTTTTTAAATATTTTTTTATAAAATTAAATGAAATGCTTGAAGTTTTGTGGATTTTTTAATTTTTTTTTATACCCATGAAAGGGCATACAGAGCATTACTGTACTTTTTTATAAAGTTTTTTTGCTGAAGTTTTTCGTTTTTGGATTTGGCAAAAGGTTGGGGAAAACAAAGGCACTTCAAAACCACTTAAGTGCCACCCAAGTGCCTTTGTTTCGTTGCTTTGGTCTGGGTGATCAGGATACGATTAAAGGAAGCGGACCCTTTGATTCATTTTTAAAAAAAAAGAATTTCGAAATATTTCTTTTTTTTTCCAAACCATCGATATTCGTGATCAGGGTGACTCTTGAAACGAAAAAATATTTCCTTTGTTAAAAAAATAGAAACAATGGAAGCTGCATTTTCGTTTCAAGAGTTTGTCTGATAACTAATATCGAAGGGTTGAAAAAAAAGAAATATTTCGAAATCCTTTTTTTTTTTAAATGGATCAAAGGGTCCGCCTCCTTTAATTAACTCTCAATTAATATCGAATAAAATTTTCATCAGCATCCACTTTTAAATTAATAGCACAGAACATATTTTTTTTCGAGAAAAGAAGTCGTTTTTGAATATTTTAATTTATTTTTTAATGAAAATGAAAAAAATGAAATAATAAAACTGATTTGCAGAATTAAATGTAAATTATGAAAAATATAATTTAAACCGAACGGGAACTATTGGCCGTGAATACTCTTCTCAATCTTCATTTGATTAAAGTAATGGATTCTTTTATTTTTGAGCAAAAATTTTATATAATAATGAAAAAAGCTTAAATGACAATAGAAAGAAACATCAAAAATCTCCCTCCGTCACGTTATTTCCTTTGATCTCAAGCCGCACACCAAAACCGCGTCACATTCAGCTTACCCCTCCCTCTCCCCTAAAATGCGTGAAGTCTGGACTAGGCTTAGCAGCAACTGGACAAATCCGCCCAGTTGACTGGATTGATGTCCAGTTAGCTGGACTAAATCGAAATTTTTTTTATGGCATAAATGAGGTCAGCAGAGCTCAAAAACAGTTCCCAAATATTTATTTTTTGTTTAAACTGATTATTAGCCGAGTCCAGTCGACTGGACGGATTTGTCCAGTTGCTGCTAAGCCTAGTCTGGACAATCTCTAAAAGATGATGTTAAAATTAAGGAACAAGATTACTCCTAGAAGCAAAAATTCATAGCTTAAATATATTCTTTAACTTACAACTATTTTATACAAACATAAAAAGCTCTCAATGACATCTTTATCTTGATTTAAATAATAACGAAAAAAAAAAACAGACAAAACCATATTTACATTTTAATTAAAACTTCCAATTCTTTTTCCAACTTGTGATGGAAGTTCTTCGAATTTTGATGGACATTGAAAAGTTTCATCATCTTTCGATAAAATTTTATAATTATTGTTGCAGCAACAAACAATTAATGGCTTTGAATTTGATTCTGGTGGATGAACTACGACACATCGATCTCTTGATTCCATTAATTTACAAACATATCCATAATCTGCTGTTGAATGTGTTGAAATTGTTTTTGTTTCAGATAAAACTTTTTCTTCAATTTTATCGACGCATTCTAATGAATTCTAAAAAATAAAACATATACAGGTTTTAATAAACCAGCTTACTGTAGTCTTTTCATCATCCACTTTTTGTTTCTTTCCAACAGTTAATTCTCGTGTTTCAAAACATCCATCAGAAATGAAACACATTTTCTTTCCACATTGAAGATTTCCTTCTTGGCCAATAAGTCGCCTTTCTTCATTTTGAAGTTTTAATTGCTTTTGAAATTTTTGAAGCATAATTATTATAGTACAATTTGAAGATGATTGTGGATGCTGTGAAATTGCCGTACAACATTTCATTTTTTCTGGTTCACTATAACTTGTTGATAGAGGCGAAAAAAATGCTTCATTGCAAACAGTTGGAATGGAAGAATTATCTTGGATCTAAAACATTATTTGTTATGTGATAAAAAATATGTAACTTACAGCTTTGGCATGGATACTGTATGTATCACTGATTTTTGATATTTCAATAAAGCAAAGCACACCATTTACATTTTTAATAGATTTCAAAACATGGCTTCCAAATAGTTTATATTCAGAATTATTGGAGCTGTATTTCAATGTTTGACAATAAAATTGATCATGCTAAAAAGGTGATGTATAAAAATGTGTAGCATTAACGATAAAAACATACAAATTTTGCAGTGTTCATTTCTTTTGTCATATCTTGATTTTCAGCATCACAATCCTTCGTGGAACAATGACATTTGTAAAAAGAATGTACAGTACCAGTTGTATTATAAAGTAGAGGTGAACAGTTTTTATCATCTTCAACTTGCATTATACCAATAACATAAGAACAATTTTCCTTTGATGCTGTTATACTAAAAAAATTTAATAAAAAATACAGTAAATTTCAGTAACGGTAATCAAAAATGACACAGTACTGTAAAAAAAGCTAGCCTGTTCATTTCTAAAAAAACATATTTATTAAGTACAACCAAATTCTTTGTCATTAAATCCAAATAAAGTTCACAAGTTCCATTTAAAATTGCAATCCCTTTTGCAGCATATTTACACTAAAAAATATAATGAAACACATTTTTAAAAAATTTCCGTTTAAGGATGGACAATCCTGCTTCTACTAATATTATCTAGTAGCGATTCCGACCAAGATGCCTGGAATATGGCTTCCTATGTTGTCCGAAAGCATCACTTGCTACCACTTCCTCTCCAGCCCCAGAGCCTGCACAAAACGAAGTTATAGGAACTAGTGCCCAGCCAGGACCAAAGACAAAAAATATGGGTTTTATCCAGAATTTAAACAAAATTCAAACATTAATATTTATCAAAAATAACTCACCGTAAATGGGCTTCTCATCATATCACCTTTTATATCATTGAGTTTAATAACCCACATTTTATTACAAAAATCTGTTTCATTGCAGCATGCTTTATATGTTTCATAAAAATTTTCTCTATTTTTTGAACACCATTTTTTTGCTTCATAATGATTACATGTTGCATTAGAAGAAAAATATGACAAAAGTTCAGAATTTTGGATACTAATGCTAACATTTTCTTCCGATTCAGAAATAAAAAAATATTCACATTGTTCTTTAAACCATTTATGTTTCATTTCTTCAGTTGCAAATTCCCTTTCATCAGAGATATGAAAGGCACATATTCTTTTACCTTTTGGAATTCGACAATTATCTTGTTTTTCTCCATGACAAATACAAGTATAACTGTAGAATGTTTTTTCATTTCTATGAAAGTAACAATATTGAGAATCCTAGAATAAATATGAATTTTATGAGTAAACATTCAAGGTTATGAACTTACTTGTTCAGCACTTGACATTTCAACTTTATATTGAACAGCAGTTTCGCATTTCTCTAAAAAATCATCAGGTAAATATTCCAAATTTCCATAAAGCAAAGGTCCAGAATATTTAAAAACATAATCATTTCTTTTAGATGAATTATAAATGTATTGAATAAGACATGATTTAACTCCATCAAATGATCGCTAAAAATATAATTAAGAGATTGTAGTCCCAAGTTGTAACAAAGAGGCTACTTTCTTGATAATTACAATCTCGAAAAATAGCATATTACTTACAGTAGGTTTTCCATAAATATCCAAACAAGTAAATGTTGAGTTATCAGAAAAATTATTTGCAGACATAACATTTCGATGAAAAATTGTTGCATATTTGTATGCCATTAAATCATAGACATCTTTGGAATTGTTAATACCAGGAATTTGTTTGTAATAGTCTTCAGCTAGTATGTGTACGAACTTTCCACTAAAAAAGATTGTAAAACAAAATTTAAGAAGAGCATGACGTTTTGTGATTTCTTCGAAAAGCAGTGCTTTAAGTTGGCCATTTTCATCCCCTCTTTCGAGAAGTAGACACTTCGTTATCAGGACACTTCGTTACGGACAGTTCGTTATCGTTATTGTCACTTCGTTAAGGACACTTCGTTATTAGGGACACTTCGTTATTAAGGACAGTTCGTTACGGACAATTCGTTAATTGGGACAGTTCATTACGGACAGTTCGTTATTATTTTATTAATATTGCAAAAACATAGGTTTTAATATTTTATGCCCCCTCCAGAATCAAAATAAATCAAAATGCAAAGTTGTATTATTATTATATGTTTCATTATTTATATCTATGATGTTATTGTTTCAGATTCAAAACGATCATCTTGTACATTAAAAATAAGACAAGGAATTGGTTCAGTATCTTCAGCTGAAATATATTTAAAATTACAAAAAATGTTTCAAAAAACTTGAAAAAAATTACCGTTTTTTTTCTTTTTATCATAAATTGATCTGCATTGAGTACAGCAATATTTTTGAAGTTGTTTTCCTACAGTTTTTCCATATTCATTTCCATATTTTGACCATGTGAAACAATGTTCAGGTTGATCTTCTATTAATGTAATTTTGATTGATTTGTTTCCCGTTCTTTGAGAATGCAGCTTTAGATTTTGATGAATACTTCTGCGAGCCATAATAAAAAAAGAAGAAGCAGAGACAGCAACTGTATAAGAACCGTAAAACGGAGCACAAATGAAAAGTTAAACGAGATCATGGATCTAAAAATTTGTTTATCCGCTTTCGTCCGTTTTTCAAAAACAAAACATCAAAAAAATATAATCAATATTACATTCAATCAAAAAAATGCACGGATTTTTACCTTTTTTCGTAAACAAAAAATCAATTTCCTCTTTGCTTTGCCAGAGTTCATCCTCCTTTGCAAAGGCCTTTGTTGCAAATCGACTCCATAAGCGCGTCGCAAGCTTTCAAATAGTGTCTCTTTATTCATTGTTTACTATTTTTGTGATTTATAACATTACTAATAAAAGTAAAATCAATTTATTTTTATAGAATAACGAAGTGTCCGCAATAACGAATAGTCCTTAACGAACTGTCCAAAATAACGAATAGTCCTTAACGAACTGTCCAAAATAACGAATAGTCCTTAACGAAGTGGACATAACGAAGTGTCTTTAACGAAGTGTCCACTGGTCCCCTCTTTCCCCCGCAAGTTCTAAAATTTTCCCCTTTCCCTCCCCCAACCACTCTTTGTAGGAATTCCCGCGCGCCCATTCCGCAATCTCTGGCAAAAAATTCTATGAATAAATTGTCGGTTTTTGCTAAAAAAAATGCACAAATTTTAGCAAAAACCGACACCAAAAAAGTAAAAATTGACGTATGCATCATTTCTTTGTTCTTCCACCTCTTAATTTATCTCAAGTTGCGGCACTGAATGTTTTGTGCTTCAAGCTAGAGAAAAAACTTACTAATCTGTTAAAAATCTATTATATTGACTTCGAACACAAAGTGCAATACCATTTGAAACATTACCATTAACTTTCAGAGATGCCAGAAAAAAGAAATATTTTTTTTTTCTGGAGCATTTGAGCAATGACATGTTAAAAACAAATGTTCAAATACGTTTATATCTTCTGTGTCTTTTCCTATGAACTTATAGTGTTGTTGATAAAAACTCGATACAATTTTGACTTCAATTACCAATTGCCAGAATTCTGTTGATGAAAAAACTGAAATTGAATAATATATGTATAAAAATTGTATAAAAGATTAAACAAAAACTCACATGCAATTCCTTGAATAGTCGGGCTTTCAAAAGGGTTGCCTCCATGAATAGTCGGGCTTCCAAAAGGGTTGCATTCTTGAAGCATTGAAAAATTATATCTCTTACTTTCAACACCAGCAAATACAAAACCTTTTTTCAACAAAAATATAATAACAAAACATAATTGAAATAAAATTTTCAGCATTAAAAACATCTTTGTAGAAAATTTACAGCAGCAAACTTGCAAGCACAAAAAACAAAATGAATTATCAATAAATGAATACAAAAATGATTACATTTTATTCAAATTTCAAAAAGTTGATACCACAATTGCAATTGCAATTGGAATTTGATTTTTACATTTTTGTGTTTGCGGCTATGGGACATTTCGCCAAAAAATTAACTCAACGAATTTATGTTACTATAATTTCTGTCTTTTGATTAAAACTTTGATTCTCTTTTTATTTACATTGCAGTTTTACAATTTCCAATGCTGTCTGATATGATAGCAAGTTACGACAATCTATTAACATTTTTTTCGCCAGAATTAATGGCAATAATATATTTTTTTACGACAACATAGGAAACAAATTTGTAGAAAAATTATTTTAATTTATTATCAAAAGGGACTGGCTAAACGCTGGACTGGACCGACTGCTGGACAGGACTGATAAACGCTGGACCGTTAGGATAAACCCTGGACTACAGTATGAAAATAGTGAAAAATTTAAAAATTTGTAAATTTCCATACATATAAAAATTTGAAAAAAAAAATGTTTTAGTACTCTGCGTTGATACCACTGCTTTAGTCCAGGGTTTATCCTAACGGTCCAGCGTTTATCAGTCCAGTCCAGCAGTCGGTCCAGTCGCAGCGTTTAGCCAGTCCCTTATCAAAAACATATTTTCAGCGACAAATTTTTAAATTTTCAGAATATTTTACTCCAACAAATTTACGGGTTCTTTTTTATTATCGCAAACAGGTAATTTAGTTCTCAAATATGTTTTCTCCGCTTTTTTGAAAGATGCAAATGCAAACAAAAAATAGTCAGTGTTTTTTAAAAAATAATTTCTTTTTAGAATAATTCATAAATTACTGCAATTTAAAGAAAAAAAGGCAGAATAAGTTTTTAATGTTATTAGAACTCGGAATTGAGTTTATAATGGCACAAAGCAGTGGTATCAACGCAGAGTACTGCTGCTGTAAATTTTCTACAAAGATGTTTTTAATGCTGAAAATTTTATTTCAATTATGTTTTGTTATTATATTTTTGTTGAAAAAAGGTTTTGTATTTGCTGGTGTTGAAAGTAAGAGATATAATTTTTCAATGCTTCAAGAATGCAACCCTTTTGGAAGCCCGACTATTCATGGAGGCAACCCTTTTGAAAGCCCGACTATTCAAGGAATTGCATGTGAGTTTTTGTTTAATCTTTTATACAATTTTTATACATATATTATTCAATTTCAGTTTTTTCATCAACAGAATAGTGGTATCAACGCAGAGTACTAATTGTATCGAGTTTTTTATCAACAACACTATAAGTTCATAGGAAAAGACACAGAAGATATAAACGTATTTGAACATTTGTTTTTTAACATGTCATTGCTCAAATGCTCCAGAAAAAAAAAATATTTCTTTTTTCTGGCATCTCTGAAAGTTAATGGTAATGTTTCAAATGGTATTGCACTTTGTGTTCGAAGTCAATATAATAGATTTTTAACAGATTAGTAAGTTTTTTCTCTAGCTTGAAGCACAAAACATTCAGTGCCGCAACTTGAGATAAATTAAGAGGTGGAAGAACAAAGAAATGATGCATACGTCAATTTTTACTTTTTTTGGTGTCGGTTTTTGCTAAAAATTTGTGCATTTTTTTTAGCAAAAACCGACAATTTATTCATAGAATTTTTTGCCAGAGATTGCGGAATGGGCGCGCGGGAATTCCTACAAAGAGTGGTTGGGGGAGGGAAAGGGGAAAATTTTAGAACTTGCGGGGGAAAGAGGGGACCAGTGGACACTTCGTTAAAGACACTTCGTTATGTCCACTTCGTTAAGGACTATTCGTTATTTTGGACAGTTCGTTAAGGACTATTCGTTATTTTGGACAGTTCGTTAAGGACTATTCGTTATTGCGGACACTTCGTTATTCTATAAAAATAAATTGATTTTACTTTTATTAGTAATGTTATAAATCACAAAAATAGTAAACAATGAATAAAGAGACACTATTTGAAAGCTTGCGACGCGCTTATGGAGTCGATTTGCAACAAAGGCCTTTGCAAAGGAGGATGAACTCTGGCAAAGCAAAGAGGAAATTGATTTTTTGTTTACGAAAAAAGGTAAAAATCCGTGCATTTTTTTGATTGAATGTAATATTGATTATATTTTTTTGATGTTTTGTTTTTGAAAAACGGACGAAAGCGGATAAACAAATTTTTAGATCCATGATCTCGTTTAACTTTTCATTTGTGCTCCGTTTTACGGTTCTTATACAGTTGCTGTCTCTGCTTCTTCTTTTTTTATTATGGCTCGCAGAAGTATTCATCAAAATCTAAAGCTGCATTCTCAAAGAACGGGAAACAAATCAATCAAAATTACATTAATAGAAGATCAACCTGAACATTGTTTCACATGGTCAAAATATGGAAATGAATATGGAAAAACTGTAGGAAAACAACTTCAAAAATATTGCTGTACTCAATGCAGATCAATTTATGATAAAAAGAAAAAAAACGGTAATTTTTTTCAAGTTTTTTGAAACATTTTTTGTAATTTTAAATATATTTCAGCTGAAGATACTGAACCAATTCCTTGTCTTATTTTTAATGTACAAGATGATCGTTTTGAATCTGAAACAATAACATCATAGATATAAATAATGAAACATATAATAATAATACAACTTTGCATTTTGATTTATTTTGATTCTGGAGGGGGCATAAAATATTAAAACCTATGTTTTTGCAATATTAATAAAATAATAACGAACTGTCCGTAATGAACTGTCCCAATTAACGAATTGTCCGTAACGAACTGTCCTTAATAACGAAGTGTCCCTAATAACGAAGTGTCCTTAACGAAGTGACAATAACGATAACGAACTGTCCGTAACGAAGTGTCCTGATAACGAAGTGTCTACTTCTCGAAAGAGGGGATGAAAATGGCCAACTTAAAGCACTGCTTTTCGAAGAAATCACAAAACGTCATGCTCTTCTTAAATTTTGTTTTACAATCTTTTTTAGTGGAAAGTTCGTACACATACTAGCTGAAGACTATTACAAACAAATTCCTGGTATTAACAATTCCAAAGATGTCTATGATTTAATGGCATACAAATATGCAACAATTTTTCATCGAAATGTTATGTCTGCAAATAATTTTTCTGATAACTCAACATTTACTTGTTTGGATATTTATGGAAAACCTACTGTAAGTAATATGCTATTTTTCGAGATTGTAATTATCAAGAAAGTAGCCTCTTTGTTACAACTTGGGACTACAATCTCTTAATTATATTTTTAGCGATCATTTGATGGAGTTAAATCATGTCTTATTCAATACATTTATAATTCATCTAAAAGAAATGATTATGTTTTTAAATATTCTGGACCTTTGCTTTATGGAAATTTGGAATATTTACCTGATGATTTTTTAGAGAAATGCGAAACTGCTGTTCAATATAAAGTTGAAATGTCAAGTGCTGAACAAGTAAGTTCATAACCTTGAATGTTTACTCATAAAATTCATATTTATTCTAGGATTCTCAATATTGTTACTTTCATAGAAATGAAAAAACATTCTACAGTTATACTTGTATTTGTCATGGAGAAAAACAAGATAATTGTCGAATTCCAAAAGGTAAAAGAATATGTGCCTTTCATATCTCTGATGAAAGGGAATTTGCAACTGAAGAAATGAAACATAAATGGTTTAAAGAACAATGTGAATATTTTTTTATTTCTGAATCGGAAGAAAATGTTAGCATTAGTATCCAAAATTCTGAACTTTTGTCATATTTTTCTTCTAATGCAACATGTAATCATTATGAAGCAAAAAAATGGTGTTCAAAAAATAGAGAAAATTTTTATGAAACATATAAAGCATGCTGCAATGAAACAGATTTTTGTAATAAAATGTGGGTTATTAAACTCAATGATATAAAAGGTGATATGATGAGAAGCCCATTTACGGTGAGTTATTTTTGATAAATATTAATGTTTGAATTTTGTTTAAATTCTGGATAAAACCCATATTTTTTGTCTTTGGTCCTGGCTGGGCACTAGTTCCTATAACTTCGTTTTGTGCAGGCTCTGGGGCTGGAGAGGAAGTGGTAGCAAGTGATGCTTTCGGACAACATAGGAAGCCATATTCCAGGCATCTTGGTCGGAATCGCTACTAGATAATATTAGTAGAAGCAGGATTGTCCATCCTTAAACGGAAATTTTTTAAAAATGTGTTTCATTATATTTTTTAGTGTAAATATGCTGCAAAAGGGATTGCAATTTTAAATGGAACTTGTGAACTTTATTTGGATTTAATGACAAAGAATTTGGTTGTACTTAATAAATATGTTTTTTTAGAAATGAACAGGCTAGCTTTTTTTACAGTACTGTGTCATTTTTGATTACCGTTACTGAATTATCAATAAATGAATACAAAAATGATTACATTTTATTCAAATTTCAAAAAGTTGATACCACAATTGCAATTGCAATTGGAATTTGATTTTTACATTTTTGTGTTTGCGGCTATGGGACATTTCGCCAAAAAATTAACTCAACGAATTTATGTTACTATAATTTCTGTCTTTTGATTAAAACTTTGATTCTCTTTTTATTTACATTGCAGTTTTACAATTTCCAATGCTGTCTGATATGATAGCAAGTTACGACAATCTATTAACATTTTTTTCGCCAGAATTAATGGCAATAATATATTTTTTTACGACAACATAGGAAACAAATTTGTAGAAAAATTATTTTAATTTATTATCAAAAGGGACTGGCTAAACGCTGGACTGGACCGACTGCTGGACAGGACTGATAAACGCTGGACCGTTAGGATAAACCCTGGACTACAGTATGAAAATAGTGAAAAATTTAAAAATTTGTAAATTTCCATACATATAAAAATTTGAAAAAAAAAATGTTTTTAAATTTTTCACTATTTTCATACTGTAGTCCAGGGTTTATCCTAACGGTCCAGCGTTTATCAGTCCAGTCCAGCAGTCGGTCCAGTCCAGCGTTTAGCCAGTCCCTTATCAAAAACATATTTTCAGCGACAAATTTTTAAATTTTCAGAATATTTTACTCCAACAAATTTACGGGTTCTTTTTTATTATCGCAAACAGGTAATTTAGTTCTCAAATATGTTTTCTCCGCTTTTTTGAAAGATGCAAATGCAAACAAAAAATAGTCAGTGTTTTTTAAAAAATAATTTCTTTTTAGAATAATTCATAAATTACTGCAATTTAAGAAAAAAAAGGCAGAATAAGTTTTTAATGTTATTATAAATTTTGCAATTGAGTTTATAATGGCACAATACAATACATTAGTTAATCAGATCATTCTGTATGTTATATTCATATATATCTTAAAAATAGATTTAAAAAAAATTTTTTAGTGAAGTTTTCTTTGCATATTTCAGCGTAAAAAAAATGTTTTTTTAGTGATAAGAACTGTAATAATTTTTTTAATGTTAAAAACAATGTATGTCGAGTCATTTTTGGAACTTATGGTAGTAGCAAGCGGTGCCCGGCTAAAGCCGGGCCTCCGCTTGCAACTTAACATTTTCACAAACACATACATTTAATTCTGCACATGACGCTTACAATTTTCATAAGACAATTGCAATTTGCTTTTTCTCAATAAAATTGCTAACAAGGGAACCGTTTGACATGTGAATTCGCTTTTGAAACGGGACCTATTTTAGAATACTCCCCTGATATTCAAATGTATTTTCCCAAATTATGAGCGGCCCCTTCCCCAAAAATATTTTTTTACCTAATCGACTATAATACTATAGTATACGTTATCGTGTGCTATCTATACCAATTAATTTCTTAAAATTGCATTCTTGCAGTTCTACAATGACTCAGAAAGTTACAAAAAGAATTCTTTTACATGTTAGAACTAATTATGGATTAACCAGAACGCGTAAAATCTGAAAAAATAAGTGATTGATTGGTATAAGTAGCACACGATAACGTATACTATAGTAGTATAGCCGGTTAAGTGAAAAAATATTTTTGGGGAAGGGGCCGCTCATAATTTGGGAAAATACATTTGAATATCAGGGGAGTATTCTAAAATAGGTCCCGTTTCAAAAGCGAATTCACATGTCAAACGGTTCCCTTGTAAATAAATTTTCAGCAAAAAACATTGCAACACCCTTTATCAGTGCCTGGGCTTTTTTTAATTATAAAAATAAATCAAATATTACAAAAAATAGGTGCTGATTAAAGGTTTTTTTAAATAAAAATAATGTTGTTTAACTGTTTTGGATGTAAAGCTAAAAAAAGTGAAAAAGTTTTGAGAAGAATTTCTGAACTTTATAAATCTGATCCAAGTGGTTGCAGAAGCTTACATGCACATTTAAGGAATAATAATTTAATTTATTCGAGACGAATAATCTCACTCAGATCCGTGGACCAGTGAGGCAATAGAAATAAAATACAGAAAATGAGATATATACAATAAAAACAAAAACAAAAAAGTTAAATTGCTAGCTAACATTAAAAAAATAAATAAATAAATTTACTTAATCTGAATACTTTTGTATTTTTTCATCTGTGAGATCGATTGTTGAGAGATGATTTCTGAGATGTTTCGTTGATTGATAATCATGGAGCTTTATGTTCAAGTTTGTTAATATTGAAGAAAGTCGTGTTGAAAAATGTAGGGAATTAAATTTTCCTTTTGCAAAATGATTTGACCAATAATATCCACCGGAACGACTTGAAAGATGCACATACCGGAGATCAATATTTGAATTTGGATTTGAAACAAGAAAATCATATGCCAGTATAATATCGGCTACCGTTCTTCTTTGATGAAGTGAAATCATTTCATACAATTTCAGTCTTTCTTCATAAGTTGGGATTACTGTAGTTTGTGGATTATTTCTTCTGAACATCATTCTTGTAAAAGTTTTAAATAAATAATAAAGATGAAGATTCTGAATATTTAAATTATCTCTACAAACGTTTAAAAAACGATGCTGTAAGTTTTTTACCACTATTTTTTTAAGGACCAAATATTAAAGTTAAACATATAACGGGGCGCCAAACAGATGTCTCAACAAAAAAAAAAGTTTTTCTATTTTTGTTAAGGAATTTTACCCGAGAAAAAATAGAAGAAAAACTTTTCGTCTTAAGAGAATTTGTTTGAGTAGGGAAAAATTCCTTAACTTTTTTTTTTGTTGAGACATCTGTTTGGCGCCCCGTTATATAATATTTTATAAAAAGATAACGTTTGCCAACTCTTTCTTTCAAAACAAAAGTTTATGAAAAAAAATTTGTAAAAAATTTTTTTTAGAAATTCAGAAGATACTGTAATGAGATTCTTATTCGTATAACTACCGCAAATCAACAAAATTTACATTATTAATAAATTGCTGAAAACAAATTTTTTATTCAGCTTTACTATTTTGACGTGAATATATTAACTATTTAAATAATTTATATGACGTGTAAATTTGATTTCTTTCCGTTTAGTTTAACAAATCACCTTAGAAACAGTTTCACACTTTTCTTTTCAGTCAAAAATGGGTTGGCATTGTGTTCTTTTAGTTTTTTTTTGTTAAAATAAACGAAAAAACGAGCAATATCTTTAATAACTGTGCATGATCTTATATTAACTTTTCATGCCTTTTTATGTTATTAATCAGCATAAAAAACTGAGTGAGACAGCAGAGAGTTTTGAAAAAAAAATGTATTAATTTTATATTAGTATTAAAAAACTAATATAAAATTAGGCACAGTCGTAAAAGGTGATGCTCATTTTCTCATTTTTTTAACAAAAAAAAAACACAATGCTAAAGCATTTTTTTGAATGAACAGCTGATTCCAACGTGAACTATTAAAAGTATATAAAAATTTAATTAATATTGCCATCAAATCTAACCTTGACATGCCCTACAAATGTTAGAAAAATGAGTGTTTTTTGCTTTTTTGTAAATTTATTTGAATAGTATTTATGTTAAAAAAATAATTTCACATAAAAATGTTTGAAACAAATCATAAAAAAAAATGAAATCAAAATGCTTTCAAATTTTTAATTAACAAAAAACGGAGTTTTAAAATAATACAATCAAAAATCGCCAACAAAAACTTGTTCAATCTTATTCTTGTAATCCGCTATTGTCATTGTTATTTTGTTGAGAATTTAGAGCTGATGTTTTTTGTTGTTGATTTCGATTTAATTGATTGATATTATTATTTTGTCGAAAATTTGATTGTTGACTATTATTTTCACCTGAATCAGGTTGTTGTTGTTGTTCATTTTCATTTGAGTTAAAGTGAGGTGACTGTTGTTCTTGACTATTTTGACCATAATTATTTCGATTCATTCCATATAAATAATTTTGTCCATAATATGGTTCTTGTTGTTGTTGCTGCCGATTTCCATATATTCCATATTGCAATTGTTGTTGTTGTTGATTATTGCTATTTTGAAAACCATAATCGTATTGGGCATTAACAGCAAAAATAATACTTAAAATAACCAACAAATATAACTTTGAAAATGTCATACTTTTTATTTAAAGTGAGATTTATATAACTTTTTACATTACTATTTATAATATTTTATTCTATTTTTGTTGAACTCAAAATGCTTTCTTGATTCCTTTTAAATCAACAACAAAAAAATATACTTAAATAAAATTTCTGTTTTGTTATTTACTTTTGAATAACAAAAGAAACAAATATTTTGGGGACAAAAAATGTTTTCTGAAGAGTTCTGTGCAAATATGTCCTTAAAGTCTTGGAGTGCATTTTTACCATGTCATGTGTTTAAAAAAGTTTAGAAAAATATATTTTTTTGTGTTAACAAATATTTACATTTAGAAAATAATATTGTTAAAATAAATATTTAATATCGCATTTTTTTTATTAGAAAAATATTTATTACAAAATAATAGTTCATAAATGCTTTTGTCCTTTTATTTACATTTTATATTATTAGCGATCAATTGTGGAATTTTGATAAATTTAATTTTTACAAAAGAAGCAAATATTTCAAACCTGATTTTGCGCATAAATATTTTCAACGCATTCAAGTATAAATAAAATATTAAAAGAAAGTAAAAAAATGAATATTTTCAAGTTTTATCAACTGTGTCTTTTTTTTGTGAAATACATTTGTTCATTAAAGGAGGCGGACCCTTTGATCCATTTTTAAAAAAAGAAAGATTTCGAAATATTTCTTTTTTTCCAAACCATCGATATTCGTGATCAGGGTGACTCTTGAAACGAAAAAATATTTCCTTTGTTAAAAAAATAAAAACAATGGAAGCTGCATTTTCGTTTCAAGAGTCACCCTGATCACGAATATCGATGGTTTGGAAAAAAAGAAATATTTCGAAATCCTTTTTTTTTAAAAAATGGATCAAAGGGTCCGCCTCCTTTAAAAGCAAAAACTGCGACTTTCTTTTGCGAAAAAATTGTGTACAATGAATCATTTTGAAAAAAATGTGTTTCGAAATAAAAATTTTTTTGTTTTCGGTCGTAAATATATAAAATACAATAAATTTCAACACAACAAACAGTTTTAAAAACAGGCTGAAATAGCGTAAAATCAATTTTCCTTTCATTTTCAAAGTCTGTCATTGCAAAGTTTTTTTCAACATTTGAATATAGCAATCGAAGAACACACTTGGGCAAGGAGATGCAAATCAAAATCTCTAATCAAAAATTACAAAAAATTATTTTTTTAAAAGTTTTTGTTTTTCTGTGAAAAAATGTAATTTTTAATTCAACTTAAAAAAATAAAAATGCAGATGCGAGTTTTTTTCGAAAGGTAAAAAATATATTGCAAAGTAAAAAGCATAATATCTGCTTTTATTTTTAGGTGAGGATCATCTTTTAGTCTTTTATTCAGTAAAAGAAATTATTGACGACAAACAACAAATATTTATAAAATATTCAAAAACAGAAGTAAAAACTGAAAATGTACATGTTTTAAAAATGCTGTTTTTGCTTTTTGCACAAATTTCTGAAAGATGACCAAAAAAAATGAAATACCTGTCGAGCATAGGCATGGCACCGGGTCGGGTAAACCCGGAAATCCCCGGCCCCGGCCCGGCCCGGTACCGGGCCGGGCCGGGCCTTGATTTTCACGATTTCTGAAAAAAGCTGCACAGGGGGGACCAAGGCAAAATTACTAAAAATTAAATTTTTACCCGGGCCGGGGCTTCTTTTCACCGGGCCGGGCATTAAAAAAGTCGCCCCGATGCCATGCCTAGTCGAGCATCGAATTTTTTATAAAAAATCATTTTCTCACGATAGAAAACATTTTTGCGAAACAACATTTCAAATTAAAACTGCTATTTTAACAATTTTTGTTTCGGGCAAAAATGGAAAAGGCTAAAGCTTATTTTCCTTTGCAAATTGTTTTCGAAGCTTGGTTTAAATTATCGTGTAAAAATCGAACACAAAAAATTTTTTGTAAAAAGAAAAAACGGGTCATTTTTTCAAAAGAAAAATGAAATATTTAAAAACCATAAAAGTTCTTTTCTTTCTTCGATTTTCCCAATAGAAAAACAGCGATATTTCATCACCATCATTCTTAGATAAAAATTATGTCTGCGAAAAAAAATAAATTGACCACTTTCAGTGTTTTGTCTGTGCTATTTAAAAAAATGCAAAAAGATTGAAACTTTAACAGACAAGGTTTTTTTGTGCCCAAAATGTTGCAATAAGAAAAAAACTGAAAATAATAAAAACTTTGAATATTTTAAAATGCAAAGTGTACTCAGTTACAATTATGAATTTATGTTATGTTATGAATAAAAAGAAATAAGAAAAGTGTTGAGACTCAATTCGCCAAAGCTTGCTTCCATTTTCTCTCTCGCTCTTTTTTAGTCATCCTTTTTTGTGTTGTCTCTTTTTTATGTGATCATTCAATGCTTGTTGATTTGGTTGTGCTGTTGGCCGCTGTGCCATTTAATTAATAAAGATTAACTTATTAACTTACATACATAAATAAAGGAAGCCTTTATTTATAACATGTTATATGATGGTATTTGGTGTTTTTGTTGTGAATATTTGAAGCATATATGTTACCGTAGTAAAACGCTTGTAACAATATTAATTTAAAAAAGCAAGAAAGAAATAGACAATTTTATTATTAGAAATTAAAATATTTTGTACTTTTTGGTTTCAGCAAACGGTAAATTTTATAAAAAAACAAGTATTCAAGTAAGTGTATTTCGTGATGATTTTCGGATTACAGGAATCCCGGATCTTGGCCAATAAACATTTTACATTTTTTGTTTGATTTAAACATTTTCATTCTTTTTTTAGGTAAAATCCTGTGACAACAAGAAAAACTCTCGTCCATCAATGCAACTTCTGATAGAATTTTTTAAGATTACACTTTTTCGATTTTTTTTCTGTCAATCAAATTTTGTTTCAAAAATCAAAACTGACTGTTTTTTTTCCTCACATGTCTGACACATGTATTTTTGCAAACAAGAGAATATTCGATTGATAAAAGAAGCAAAACATAATCCTTTTAGGCAATAATCTCTTCCATATAATTTATTGATAAAAGAATAATTATACCAATATATTTACTTTGGTTTTTTTGTTCTCTATGAAAAAAAGACACAATCGATTTGATCAATAAATGTTACATCCAAGGCAAAAACTTTTTTATAGAAAAAATTTTTCCATAAACTTTTTTAAATATTTATTGTACCATATTATCATTTTTTGCCGAACAAATAAAAAAAGGTTATATCTTTTAACTATTTTTAAAACTATATATTTCATTTTTGAATAAAAAATTAAAACATCAAAAATATTTAGACGTTACAAAAACGAAAAAAACACATTTGCATCGCAAAACACTTTTTGAACGATTATCGAAAAAAACATTTTTTAGCCATCTGCATTTGCACATCTGCTTTTTATTGTTTCAACATAAAAAGTTTTTTTTTTCAATATTTTAAATTATATTAAATTAAAAGCTTTTGATTAAATTGATTAATTTTTTTTACAAAAGTCCTAAGTTCATTTTTTTTGAGTTCGAAAAAACGTTTAAATGTGAAAAACAGTATTAATAATATTTTCATTTTTGGTCATTTGAGAACAAATATTCTGTAAATTTAATTTATTGATTTTCATTACATTGAATAAAAATGCTGAAAAAAGAAATCGTTCGAGGACAAAAAAACCAAATGCCATCAGAGAAAATTATTCCCTCAGAGAATGATTTTCTCTGAGGGGTCTTTTTTTTTGTTTGATCTATTTTTAAACATTTTTATATTTTCTTAAAAATTATAAACATGTGACAAAAAAACTCTCTTCTCTGACATTGGATGCAACTTATTGGAATTTTTAAGATAACACTTTTTGATTTTTTTCTTTCCGTAAAAACTTTGTTTTAAAAGTCAAAACAGACTATTTTTCCATGCCTGTTTTTTTCTTCACATGTGATACACGTGTTTTTGCAAACAAAAGAATATTAGAATGATAAAAGGAGCAAAATATAATCCTTTTTCGGTTATAATCTTCCTCAAGGGTTTTTTGGTTTTAGCAGAGTTTCATAAATATATTTACTTAAAATTTTAATGGCGATAAAACTGAGTTTTGATTTGCACAAAAACATGAAACGATGTTTGTTTTAAAATAAATTATTTTTTCAAACCTATATATTTCATTTTCGAATAAAAAATTTAAACATCAAAAATATTTAGAAACTACAAAATAAAAAAAGAACGCATTTAATTTGCAAAACACTTTTTCAACGATGATCTAAAAAAATTCTTTAGAATCAAATGTTTTGACTATTGCATTAACACATCTGCTTTTTCTTGTCTCACCATTTCAAGTTTTGGTTTAAACGTCTTTTTAAATATTTAAAAATATATTAAATTTGAAGTTTTTGGTAAGAACAGATATTTTTCTTTCAAATTTACTAAAATTTATTTTATGTGGTTTTTGGTTCTGGCAAATGATAAAAAAAAACGTTAATAATGTTTTTTTTGTCTTTTAGATACACATATTTTGTAAATCTAATTTATTGATTTTCATAGCATTGAAAAAAAAGTTGAAAAAAGGAATTACAATTTATGCATTGAATTTATATATGAATTCTCAATAATATGAATAATCACCACCAGCAAAAACTTGTTCATCATATTCTTGTAAGCCATTATTATTATTATTTGAATTTGATTGGGAATTTGTTTGAGAAGTTTGCATATTCTGTGAATATTGTCCGGATAGTTGTTGATTTTGAAGCGGATTATACTGATTACTATTTTGTTGTCCGATGAATGGTTGTTGAGGCACATTTGAAGTATAATATGGCAAGGGCTGCTGTTGTGGATTGTTTTGATTATAACTGTTTTCATTCATACCGGATTGATAAATTTCTCCATAATATGGTTGTTGTTGCTGATTTCCATATATTCCATATTGCAATTGTTGTTGTTGTTGATTATTACTATTTTGATAATCATAATCATATTGGGCATTAACATAAATTACAAAAAGTACTAACAAATTTAATTTAAAAAACAGCATATTTTTTGTGACACAACTTGTCTAATAAAATTTTTCCTTAACTATTTATAATACATTTTTTTATCGTTGAACTTAAAAACTTTTGCTACATTTTAGATCAGCAGCAAAAATCACTGTTTAACATTTAAAAAAAATGTTGTTGCTTGTTTGCTTTTTGAGTAACAAAATAAACATTTAGCAAATTTTCAGGTTAGAAAGTTGTAAAAGCTAAAAAATATTACCTCATAGTCTTTAAGATCATTTTTATGTTGTATAATTTTTTGGTTCGTTGTTTATAAAAACGTTGCCTTAATTTTTGTTTTGCAAAATTTAGTGAGAGAGAGAGATGTAAAAGTAAAGTAAAATGACTATTTTTTAAACAGAAAAACTGTAGAATTTCAAGAAAATTTCTTTTATCAAAAAAAAATAAATGAAAAAAAGAAGCAGAAATCTTGATCCGAGTGAATCAGCTTTTGGAGTGCAACTTTTTTGTTAATGATGATTTAAATGTCCAAGCGATTTTTAAATTAATATTTATCAATTTGCAGTAACTGTTTTATAGCTGTTTTTTTTCTTATATTTTTGAGCTTTAATAAAATATTCAAATACAAAAATAAAATATAGTTATTTTAATTTTAATAAATGTATTATTTTTTCTTATGGTAAAAAGAATTTAGTTTTTAAATAAAAAAAATCGTTGATTTCATTTACGAAAAAAAATGGTTTTTTGCAATTTTAAAGAAAAACATTTTTACAAAACGTATTTCGAAATATATGTGCTTCGAGATGCGTTTATATTTTTTTGCTCATAAATCAAAAGCAATAAACATTGGCGAAAAACACATTTTTAAAAAAACGCAAAAATGTCAACAAAATTATGTTTTTTTTGGCATTTATTGTTGTAAAAAATTACTGGGAGGGTTTCGACCTTTTTTCGTTGGTTCTACGTCAAACTACGAATCAGTGTTTATTGAAACACATTTAAAAAATTGTCTTTGAATTTTTTATTCTTTTTATGTTGTAATTTTAAAAATGTACTACAAAAAATGCATTTTGAAAAACAAATTTAATGATTTATACTTTCTTTTTGTAAATGCAAAATCAGAAGATTCAAACAATATTAAAAAAATTAAAAAAACCAAATTTTTTAATCAAATTTTTATACAAATTTTTAATTTTTAGTATGTACGTTTGAGTTTTTCCTATTTTTTTCATCACGTTGTTTCAACTATTTTGTTCATTTTTTGAAAATGTTATATATTTGTAAATTTAGTGATAAAAAAAAACCTTTTTTTTTCACATTAACATTTGGCAACTGTCGTCTATTACACACTCGTTTGCATGCAACTCTTTGGAATGTTTGAGATTACACTTTTTTTCTGTCAATCAAAACTTTGTTTCAAAAATCAAAACAGACATTTTCTTCTTTTTTTCAAGGCTGTTAAAGTTTAATTAATTTTCACATGTGAGACACGTGTATTTGCGCAAAAAAAAGTATTTGATTGATAATAGAAAGCAAAATATAATCCTTTGGGTAAAAAAAAACTCTATCTCCCTCTAACATGTGATCTTTAAAATAAGAAGAAAAAATTTTTTTTTGATTTTTTTCTTTCCTGCAAAAAAAGTAAAGCAAAAAATAATTTTTTTTTACTTTTTTTCTGTTGTCTATCTTTTTTTGCAGCAGCAATCGAAAAAAGATAAACAGCAATTTCATTTTTATGTTATTTTCGTTTAAAAGCGTTCTTTAAAATAGATGGATGTTTTTTTTGCAGCAAAAATAGCAGCAGTCGTCCGTTTGTTTTTGTCTTTCTTTTTTTTGCACGAAAACAGAAAAAAAGGGGGAAGGAAGGGACAAAGTGCAAAAAAATAAGAGAGAAGGCAAAAAAAATGTTATTGACCCGTTTTTTTCTTTTTTTCCAACTCCACTCCCCTCCTCTCTCACGTGTGCCTTTTTAAACAAAATTTTTTTCTGTTTTTTTTTCAGTTTTCATTCGTTTTTCTTTCAGCACCTTTCAAATCACTTGCTTTTTATTGTCGATTAAAAAAAGGTATATATATATCGCTTTTAAAAATTGTTATATTTCAACTTTTTTGGCCGTCATATTTATATTAAAAAAAGATGTTCACTCGGGTTGTTAAAAATGCTTCTGTTGCAACAATTAAAACAGGTTTGTTTTACTTTTTATTAATTCTATTTTTTTAAAACATTGCTTAATTTTAGTTCAACAACGAAATCACATGTTAAATGCATCCACAATCAATATGGATCAATTTAAATCGGTTTGTTTTTTAAAATACTTTTAATCAAAAACCCAAAACTTTTCCAGTTAAGACAAAAATCTTGTCGGCGGATATCATAGAAAGAGAGATAAAAGATAGGGGGTAAAATCTTGTGTATCTTGAGCCCCTAAAAATCTATAAATTTAAAAAATAGTTTGTTTTTTGTTAAAGTTTTCCAAAAATAATGTTTTTTCATTTTTCAGAACTCTCAAAATGTTTCTCAACACGAAAACCATACTACTACTACAACTAACAGCAATGTTGCTGCTGCAACAAATATGGGAGGAGAAACAACTGATACCTTTGAAAGCTGGTCAAAAACTTATTCCAGCAGTTCTCGAGATTCTACTTCAATCTTTGAAGATAATGGTGATCTCAAAGTTAGCTTTAAATTATTTTTGTGCCAATTTTAAATTTGTATTTCTCAAAGAGAACAATTTTGGCTATTTCCAAAAAAATTTGTTTTTCATTGTATATAATTTATTTGTCAGTTAATTACTGATTTTTGTACATTTCACACATGTAATCCATTGTATATATTTTTTGTATATTTATCGCTAAAATTTCTTAAAACCTTTGTTTTTTGTTATAATAAATTTTACGAAATATTTTTCAAATTGAACAAAAAAATTTGGAATAAATACATTTAAAAATCAAACGCCAAAACTCAAAGCTTTTAAAAGAGTCTGAAAGCATTGATTTTTCAAAAAACCACTGATCTCATTTGTTTAAAAAAAATTTTTGATAATGTGTTTTGCTAAAAAAAACGAGATCGTTTTTGAAATAAAGCTTTTTGGTCTAGCAGTTTAAAGGAAAGAAATAAAAATTGCTAAAAACAAAAATAAAGCAATAAAAAACTTTTTTGTGTTTTTTGCTTGAAAAATATTTTTGTTATTCTTAAAATATCTTTTTTACTTTGTTATGTAATTTTGTAGTAAACTCAATGACATAATTTCAAAATCAAATTGCTATTTCCAAAAATGAGCAAAAATAAAAATGTGTTTGCAAATATTTTAAAAGCAAAAAATTTGTTTAAAATTTAACAAAAAATCCTTTTTATAATAATGATTCTTCACCTTTGAAAATTGCTTTTTTTAAACAAAACAAAAAAAAATTATAATGTAAAAAATTTTTTAAATCAATTTCACTTTTATTTAAAAAACTGAAATATTCAAAGACAAAAAATAGTGAACTTAAAGTTTCTTTTCTTTCTTCGATTTTTCCAATACCAAAACAGGGATTTGTGGAATTCCGTTTCCGTTTTAACGGAATTCCGTCCATTTTTTGATTTCCGTTTCCGTTAAAAAAATGAACGGAAAAAATTCTGATTTTGTTTGTAATAAGTTTGTTTTGGAAAAACAACTTGTTTTTTGCACAAGTTTAATATAAATTTAATAAAACCAAAATGAAAGAAGCTTTCTTTCCCCTTTTTTACTCTTTTTTCCCCATAAAAAAAGAGTCCCCTTAATGAAACTTAAGCATTTATTTTAGCTAAAATTCGTAAGTTTCCACCTATTTAATGGGTAAAATGAAATGAAATTAAAAAATGCGGGAGTTTTAAATGATCATTATTTTTGTAAGTTAGTAATATGTGATAAACGGTAAAATTTAACCAGTTTCTAATTATGTAGTTCTTAAAACATTTTATTATGAAAATTGGAGATTTATCAATTAAAAGTTCTTTTACAGTAATTATTCATTTACAGATGAATTTTTGAAAGTTAGAACCAGTTTTACGTTTTGGCACTGTATTATTCATTACTTAAAAAAATTGTTTTTTTATCTGACAAATTATGTTTTAAGCCTTCCAGAACATTCAAGGGAATACAAAGTTAAAGAAAAAATTCCGTTTCCGTTTCCGTTTTTACGGAATTCCGTTCATTTTTTAATTTCCGTTTCCGTTTAAGAATTTTTTCCGTTTCCGTTCCGTTAAGAAATCTCATTTCCGCACATCCCTGTACTAAAACAAAGATATTTAATCACCATTATAATTGGATAAAAATTGTGTCTGCGAAAAAAAATAAATTGACCACTTTCAGTGTTTTGTCTGTGCTATTTAAAAAAATGCAAAAAGATTGAAACTTTAACAGACAAAGTTTTTTTGTGCCCAAAACATTGCAATAAGAAAAAAACTGAAAATAATAAAAACTTTGGATATTTTAATAATCTTTTTTTTAATTTGATGTAAAGTGTACTCAATTACTATCATGAATTTATGTTATATAATGGTATTCGGTATTCAGATCACCTTGAATTACAACATCCAATATTAATTTCAAAAAACAAGCAAAAAAATAGACAATTTTTTTATTAGAAGTTAATTTTAATTTTTTAATTTTATTTATCGCTCCCTTATGTAGCGTGATAGTAAAAATATAACAATAATACAATAGAAAGAGGAAGTACAATAATAAAAGGGGAGAATAAAAACCAAAATAAATTTAACAATCTTAAAGGTTAATGGGGAAATTAAAATATTTTGCATTTTTTGGTTTTAGCAAACGATAAATTTTACAAAAAAAGAGGTGTTTAAGTGTATTTTGTGATGATTTTCGGATTACAGGAATCCCCGATCTTTGCCCAATTCAAAATTAAAGAAACTAAATAAAAAAATATTTTTTTTCTTTTCAACCGCTGACTAAATGGTTTTACACTGTTTTCAAAAACTGTCTTACTTTAAAAAAAATGTTTTTGATGTGTTTTGCTTTAAAAATGAGCCTTTTTTGAAATAACGTCGAAAACATTTTTGCCAAAGTTTTAAAAAAAAAGAAAAAAAATCGTTATAAACAAAAAAAAATAAAGCAATAAAAAACTTTTTAAACCAATTTTTTTTCATCAAAAAAAAACAAAACATTCAAAAACTATAAAATGTCGAAAACACGTTTAAAGTTGTTTTTTTCTTCGATTTTCCCAATTACAAACGGCGATATTTCGTCATCGTAAAAAATATGATAAATGTTTTTTTTTTGCAGACGACAAACAAAAAAAAAATTTTCTGTCAGCTTTTTTTAAGATGCTAAGACGTTGGAAGTTTAGCAGACATAAAAACATTAGTTTAAAAAAATTTGAATATTTAAAAAATATTTTTGATGAATAAATGAAAAAACAGCAGTTTTGTACGTTAAAATTTTATTAAAGATGACTATTTTCAATAGAATTCCAAAGTTATGGAATGAAACTTTCAATTTTAAAAACTAGATAAAAAATCGATTTTCGCCTTGGAAATTAAAAAAGTTGAGCACATTTTGCTTTTTTAATAGTTAATAATTTGCAAATACAATGTTCAAAATCATCAACATTCTAAAACTGTTTTTATAAAAATAGTAGTCCTTTAAAAGCTTTTATTACCTTTTTTATTTGTCAAAATTTTATACACGCTTTTTTTATTCTGCAAAATAAATGCTTTTGTTTTCTCAAAAAAATTATGAAATAGCTATTTTTGATTTCGTAAATTGCACATTATTTTGTTTTTTTGTCTATATGTTTTGAATTTTTTTATTCTGTGCTATAACCTTAAGAACAGGTGGCTGTTTACTTCTATAAAACAAATGTAATCCAGAAATCAAAATTTTTTTAATCCGATTGTTTTCAGTTTTTGACAAACTTTTTAGCATTTCTTAAAAAACATAATGCACAATATTTATTTAAGAAACTTTGTAAAAAAGTATCTAACAAAAAGTTTATTATTAGTTAATTATTACATTTTCAACTATCTTTTTCAGTTTAAAAAATGCAGGATTTTTTACTTTTTTTTATTTTTGATGGTTATAATTTCAGTTTGGGAAAAGTATGGACAAAAGCATTTTTTACGAAATGATCTATACGAGCATCTCGTAAAAAAATATATGAGAAAAATATATACATGTGTAGTAGTTTTTAAAAGGCGACACAATTTATAAACAAGTGTCTGTACCAAAAAGTGTAAAAATTACTTAAAAATTATTTTACGAAAATACTAAAAAGCTTGTGTAGAGTCTTAAAAATTAAAAATCAAAGCATAATTGCAATTGTTTAGGTTTTCAAATTTTTAAAACTAATAAATTGTCATTTATTTTTTAAATATTCCATTAATAATGATTTTATATACCAATATTTCCTTCAACGTCATGAGATAAAAGTTTTTTTGCCAAAATTAGATTTTTATTTACAAAGATATTCACAAAAAAATCAAATATTCAAAAACAAAAAACTTCAATAAGAAATTAGAAACAGCAATATATACATGTGTCGTATGTTCTTTTGTGTTTCTTTTTAGGCCTTGAAAAGCGATATTTCGAAATTTTAGAAAAAAGCGATGGAAAAATGTGTCTGCGAACAACAAAAAATTTAACGCCCTGTAAAACACCTTTGAACAAAAAAGACAAAGTGGATACATTTTTTATTGTTGAAAACACTTTTTTTACTCTTAGAATTTTCATTTTGAAGTAAAAGGAAAAAAGGAAAAAAAAGCAGTTTTTAATATTTTATTCTTTTTTTTTAAATTTTATAAAGAGACATTTAACATTGTAAAGCTGTACAAATAAAATTTTATTACTTAATAAAACATCATTGCTCCAATATTAATTATAAAAAACTGGAATAAAAAGCATGCATATTTCAATTAAATATTAAATTATAAAAAGCAATTATATTAAAACCTTAAAAAAATTTAAAAGAAAAATTTGAAAATATTTATTTTTGAAAGTATTGTAATACATTCAAAACTAGCAATCATAAAAAAGTTTAATAAATATAACTGGAACTTTTTTTTTCATAACGTTTTAATCAAATAAACAGAAAAGTAAGATTTGTAAAATTATTTCAAATATTCAAAGAAGTTTACACCATTTGCAAAATTTTTAAAATAAGGAAGTAAAAGCGAAATTGTGAAATATACAAACTTGACTTTTTTTTTGTGGGAAACACAACAGTGTTGAAAAGCAAAAATTGAAACCATTAAAGGGGGCGGACGTTTTGATACAGTTTCGAAATCTTAGATTTTCGTGATTTTCAGGCAAACTGGGAGTCTTGAAATGAAAATGACCCTTTTTTACATTGTTTTTATCAAAAAAGATGCATTTTCGTTTCGAGACTCTCAGTTTGCCTGAAAATCACGAAAATCTAAGATTACGAAACTGTATCAAAACGTCCGCCTCCTTTAATTTGACAAAAAAAATAATTTTTCAATTTCGCTACATGTTTTTTGATCCATTCTGTTTATGAACCGAATAAGATTTAGGTGAAAGGCACAAATAAGAAAATATACATGTGCCGTAGTTTTTAAAAGCCTACATAATTGGTAAACAAGTGTTTGCATCAAAAAGTGTTAAAAAATATATGTGTAAAATCTTGAAAATCAAAGCATAATTGCAATTGTTTAGGTTTTCAAATTTTTAAAAGTAATAAATTGTCATTAATTTTTTAAATATTCCATTAATAATGAGAGGACAAGTTGAAAATTGTCGAATAATTCCATTAATTTTGTATTTAGCTAAAAATTATATAAACTCAAATATTTAAAAACAAATACATTTCCCATGCCTTTTTTTAATTTTAAAATATTCAAAAAATAACAAGTATTTGTAAAATGTAATTTTAAAGTATTCCGACCAGTGAATTGACTCCTCCGCCCCGGGGGTCCCCGCCCTCCCCTTTAGAGGGGGAAAGGGGAGGGGAAGGGGGACAATTTAGAACATGAGGGGGAAAGGGGAAGGGGGAGGGGACGAAAAAGGCCGAGTCATTTCACTGATTCCGACTTTCGTAAAAGCGGAAAGATGAATTTTCGTGAAAAAAGATACAAAAACAAATGTCACAAATGATATTTTTGTTTAAAAAAAGCATCAACAATATTGCGCCACTGTTGCTGAAAAAAAAACAAAAACTGTTTGAAAAATGTATTTTTAATTTATTTTCGCATTCACAGTAGCAAAAAATATGTTTTTGTGAAAAAAGATAGAAAAAGGGATCGATCCATGTTTTCAAACGTTAACCAAAATTCACATACTCTGAGATCAACAGCATTTTTTTTTCATATATCATATACATTCTTTAAAACTTGAAAAAAAAAACAATAAAATATTCAAAAGTTTATTACAAAACCCATTTTTGCTTTTTTCTAATTAAAACGTTACACGTTTGAATCAGATGTTCATTCAAAAAATGGCTTGGCATTGTGTTCTTTTTCTTTTTGTCTTTTTTTTGTTTAAAATATTTTTAAAAAACGAAAAAGTGAGCATCATCTTTGATTATTGGTTTTGTTTTTCAGATACTTTTTAAAAAAAAGCTCGCTGCTATCCGACTTAGTTTTTTTCCCTGATTATTTTTACGTATATAATAAAAGCATAAAAAATTAATGCAAGATCAGGCTCAGTCGTCAAAGATAATGCTCATTTTTTCGTTTATAAAAATTTTTTAAACAAAAACAAAAAGAACACAATGCCAAGCCATTTTTTGAATGAACAAAAAGAGTGGACTTGATTCAAACGTGGTTACAGCAACATTGTAAAAAAACGAAAAAATTGTAAAAAAGAAAGGAAAAATTTTTTTGTCGTTGAATCGATATTTTTTTGAAAGCGTTTTATGCAATTTTGTTGCATTTATTTGCTGATCACTAAAAAAAGAAAACTGCTTTTTCAGCAATAAAAAATTATTTTACGCTATTTTACAAAATTTTTCTTTAGTTTTGAATATTTTACTTTTTCAAAGAAAATATGTAAAAAAATAAAAGAAACGGTTGCCTTAAAAAATGAAAACTGTGAATTAATTGCCAAAGGTAGCAAAAGCAATGGTTAAAATATTTAAATCAAACAATATTGAAAAAAATTGGTAACTAGATTATCAGCGTTATATTTGCAAAAAATTTTATTTCTATTGATATAAAACACAAAAATCTTAAATTTTTGCAGTCACTTGCAAAAAACCATGTTTATTTTGCAAATTTTCTTTGATCTTTATCCCCATTGTTCGGCGGAGGAAATCAAAAGTGGGAATATACCTTTATATTAGACAAAGAATTTTTTGTAAAACTTTTGCAAAAAAATTAAAACAACAAATAACAATTTCATTGTTAAAATTAGTTAGCAAAAAAAGGTGCAAATGTTCCAAGAATACCGTAATCTTTTTTGCGTTACGCAATAACAAAATGTTTGCAAGAAATTTTATTAAACTCAAACAACAAACAAAATTACAAAAAAAAGTGAAAAGAAACTCAAACAACAAAATTATTTTAAAAAAACCATAAGGTTTTTGTACAAAGGTATTATTAAAGCAATACAATTAAATTAAACAAAAAAATATTAAACGGATAAAAACTCGAAAACCATACTAATAAAAGGATTATATGAAATCACTGTGGCGGTAAACCATCATGGTGAAGTTCAAGGCGAACCCATGCCGGAATGATTGCACCCCATAAATATAAATGAATTGCAAAGAAGATAAAAAGCGAAATGAAGAACATAAAAAATCTTGAAAGCGATGAGGAAGAACTTTGTTTTTTGATGAAAATCGATTCAACAGTTGTTGTATTAATTTCAGGAGTTTGTTCGATACTGCCAATTCCAGAATCAAGATGTTCATCAAACGTATCAGATATAATTTCACTTAGATTTTCTGCATCAGAAAATGCTGGAGTATTGACATTTGAAATATTATCATTAATAAAACCATTTGAAAGAGTTTTCATTTCTGCCAACTAAAAAACAAAATTTTTAAAAAGGATACACAAAAATATAACGAACTATTTCAACAACTGAAGCATTAGAGCCATCATAGTAAACTTTAAATTCATTTAATTCGGCTTCAATTTCAGATTTGATTGAATAAAGTCCACGAACTTGTTCAACAACTTCTTGAAGTTCTTTTTGTACTTTTGATAACAATTCTTTTACAGTATCCAGTTCTAATGTTTTTTCATCAAATGCATTTTGCAAAGCTTGCTTTTCTTCTTCAAGGTTTTCTACGTTTTTTCTTAATTTGTCAAGATCTCTCTGATATCCATCTTCTTTTTGAGCAAAATCTTGTTTAAGTTGCTGATTTTCTTTTTTACATTCAACGAAATGTTTGATAACATTTTCCATTTCGACAATTTTTTTATCAAGATTTCGTTGCAAAGCTTCTTTTTCTTCCATAAATGCTTCATTGGATTCTTTAAGATTATCAGCTTCAAGTTTTACAGCTGAAAATTCTTTACAAATTGCATCAAATACTTTTTCAAGTTTTCCATTTACAACATTCAAAGAATTCATTTCATTCAAAAGCTTCTGAATTTCTTCTTCTTTTTGAAGTACAAGATTATTTGAAGCTGCCATTTCAAGTTTAGTTTTTGATAAATTCAATTCAAGAACCTTCTTTTCTTCAACAAAATATTCATAATTTTCCAATTCCATAATCTTTTTATCCAGATCTTCTTGTAAAGCTTGTTTCTCTTCTTGAAGTTTTATTTCATTTTTTGCATAACTGCTTACAACTTTCATCAAATCTTCATTATCTTCGCTTAAACGTTCATTTTCACTTTCAGCACTTGTTAATTGATCCATAGCATTATCGTAATTTTGTTGAAGTTGGGCATTAGCTTCAAGCAAAGATTCCTTTTCTTTCAAAATTTCGGCAGTTTGACGAACAAGATCTTTCATACCATTTATAGCTTTTAAAGAACTTTCTTCAGCATTTTCTTTTTCTTTCATAAGATCAGCAACATGTTTATTAACCTTTTCAAGCTCTGTGGTTTTGACATTTAATTCGGCTTCAAGATTTTCAGATTTTGCAATCAATTTTTCTTCACTTATGGATTTTAAGGTAACAGCTTTCATTAACGCATCAGCTGTTTGTGAAAGTGGACCAATCAAAGATTCATCTTTTGTTTCATCATGTACCATTTGTTCTGAAGCTGGAGAAATATTAACGGAAGAAAGATCAACGCTGCTACTAATGACTGAACCATTTGGAGAACCAAAAGATGGTAGAGAAGATTTCTATAAAAGAGTTGTTAAACTTTTCCAATGAACGAATAACAATAAACTTACTTCATCAAAGATATAAGCCTTAAAACCTTCATTATTTCCATAATAGATATCTTTGAAGAGTTTATTAAAGCATGCATGTACAAGTCGAGATTTTGGTTCTTTAAGTGCAACATGTGGGCATTCATCTTTTTGATCAGCAATCCATTCAGATACAAACAATAAAACAAGCATAAATGCTGTACGATAATGAATTTCATTTTTATCATCTGCAAAGTTTATTTATTAACGAAGCTAAACAAAAATAAAGTAAACATACCCAATTCTTTACCACTAAAAGCAAACAAGGTTGTAACCCGGAGATCAATTCTGCTTTCACAAACACCAAAAAGTGAACGAACAATTGTATCAAAGCCATTGGTTAATTTTCCATGATGTTGATGATCTTCAAGAGTTACTGGAGGAATATTATCATATCCAACGCTTCTAAAAAAGGTACGAGGTGTTATATATTCTTGCAAAAAAGGTTAAACTTACTTAATCAAGGACATCCAATAAGAAGCAAAAAATTCTTTGGTAAATTCAGGTCGCATTGTATCATTTTCACCACCAAGAAGTTTACCATAATGATCGGTTAACTAAATAATGAGCAGAATTTAGTGAAGATAAAAATGTAATCTCATCAAGTAAGCTGACTAACGTAAAAGAATAACAACAAGCAAAAAAAACTTACACTTTGAAGCAAATAATCATGAAAATTTTTATCTTTGAGAATATCAAGATCTGCCATAATAGATGTGCCAACAATACCTAAAACAAAGAATATATAAATAAACGCGTTTATAAACGTAAAAAGGACAATTGTTAGGTATACTTCAAGCAAATAAACGTCTCCCTCTTAAACGAAAGAGCAAACGGGGGTGGTTATAATAAAAACCTCAATGATAAAAAAGCAATTAAATTAAATGTTAAAATATAATTATAAAGAAGTGTAGAAGTGCAAAATCAACCACCTTCAATTCGATCAAAAGTGCAAAAATTGAAGCATTTTTTTACACGTGTTTTTTTAGTCAGCAAAAAAACGCTGTTGTTTTTATTGTCGCGCAAATTTTTACAAAAATCTTCGAAGAAAAAAAAAGATTTATTCAAAAAACTTAACGTAAATTTACGTGAAAAAAACCCGCTAAATTAAATTTATTATCAAAAAGTTGTGTTGCTTCATTGTCGCTTTTTAATCTTTCTTTTTTATCGTATGAAATTGCTCATTATATTGTGAAAAAAAAACCTACTTTTATGTACATCTTCTAGAACTTCTAATGGAGTATCATTGGTATTTCGATTTTTCAACATCATATAAGTAAGAAAGCAAGAAAAAGTTGTAAAAGTAAATATAATACATCTATCCAATCTTTTACCAATATTTTTATGTTTTTGTACAGAATTTACTAAAAAAGAATATTTAATTTTTAATATAAAATTTTATAAAAAACTTACATGATAATGGCAAATTTGGAAACTTTGAACGAGGATTTTGTATTATTGTTACAGGTTTTGGATTTGACAAAATTGAATCTTTCCTGAAAAAAGTTTTATTAGTTTTAATAAATTAGAAAAAGCATACTTTTTGAATTTTGTTTTTATTAGATTACATTTGCTTTGAATAATTTTGGATGAAAATCTTTGAGAATGGTTTAGTAGTTTTTTAATCATGATCTAAAAAGTATTGATAAAAAATTGAGTCACATGAAGAAAAACGTATCAACTGAATTTGAATGGCAAAAATGTTTGAAATGAACTAATTTTGCCGTTTCTCTTTTTTTTGGGCGCCAAAAACAAGTTTGTGCGGTTTCGTCTTTTTTTTTTGGCATTTTTGTCTTTCCGTTTGTGCGTGCCATCTTTTCAACAATTGCCCAGAGGCAAAAAAACTTTTAGCAAAATTTTTATTGATTTTTGAATGCAAATGTTTCACATAAAATTTCAATGTAAAAATCAATCAAAGAAACAGAAAAATTTAATTTTTTAAATATTCTCTTAATAATGATTTCTCCCATTATAACAATGGCATTATTAATTTTTTTATTCATATTTCCAGCGGTGCCATGAGATAAAACATTTTTTACAAAAATTAGATTTTTATTTACAAAGATATTCACAAAAAAATCAAATATTCAAAAACAAAAAACTTCAATAAGAAATTAGAAACAGCAATATATACATGCGTCATTTTATCTTTTGTGTTTCTTTTTAGACAATAAACAGCAATATTTCGAAATTTTAGAAAAAAGCGATGGAAAAATGTGTCTGCGAACAACAAAAAATTTAACGCCCTGTAAAACACCTTTGAACAAAAAAGACAAAGTGGATACATTTTTTATTGTTGAAAACACTTTTTTTACTCTTAGAATTTTCATTTTGAAGTAAAAGGAAAAAAGGAAAAAAAAGCAGTTTTTAATATTTTATTCTTTTTTTTTAAATTTTATAAAGAGACATTTAACATTGTAAAGCTGTACAAATAAAATTTTATTACTTAATAAAACATCATTGCTCCAATATTAATTATAAAAAACTGGAATAAAAAACATACATATTTCAACTAAATATTAATTTTAAAAAAACAATCATATTAATGCCGTAAAAAAAATTTAAAAAAAAATTTGAAAATGTTTATTTTTGGAAATTATTGTAATTAATTCAAAAGTAGCAATCATATAAAATTTTAATAAGTAACTGGAACTTTTTATTCTTTTCAATTTTTAATGTAAAATAAATTAATTCAATGAATTTTGAATTTAGCTAAAAATAATATAAACTCAAATATTTAAAAACAGATACATTTCCCATGGCTTTTTTTAATTTTAAAATATTCAAAAAAAAAATATTTGTAAAATGTTATTTTAAAATATTCCGACTTTCGTAAAAGCGGAAAGATAAATTTTCGTGAAAAAAGATAGAAAAGCAAATGTCACAAATGATATTTTTATTTTAAAGCATCAAAAATATTGCGGCCGCAGTTACTGATTTCATAACTTTTTTTTAAAAAGAAGGCAATTAAATAATAAATTTACGAAAACCATTGATACACGTTTGAATCAAGTCCACTCTTTTTGTTCATTCAAAAAATGGCTTGGCATTGTGTTCTTTTTCTATTTGTTCTTTTTTGTTTAAAAAATTTTTAAAAACGAAAAAGTGAGCATCATCTTTGACGACTGAGCCTGATCTTACATTAATTCTTTATGCTTTTAATGCATATGCATAATTAATCAGGGAAAAAAACTGCGTCGGATAGCAGCGAGCTTTTTTTAAAAATTATCTGAAAAACAGAACCAATAATAGCAGGGTAAAGAAGATATGAAATCAGGTTTGTATTTTTCTTTGTTTTAAACGTTATTTTAATAATTATATCTCTCAGATATCACTTGGGGATGCTCCAGAATGTATTTGTTATTATATTTATGGTTGTTTTTACATATTACATAAACACCGTGATTTATGGGTATATATGATGCTGCTCAAATCCTTGTTTCTAAAGACATTTATATGTTATTTGAACCATTTACACCATATTTTTTGTATAAATTAGCTATATTTGGTAATGGATAATGAAAAATGAAGCAAAAAAGCTTGAAAAATGCATATCCTTGGATCACGGTGTTTATGTAATATATAGATTGATTCTGTTTTTCATATACTTTTTTAAAAAAAGCTCGCTGCTATCCGACGCAGTTTTTTTCCCTGATTAATTATGTATATGCATTAAAAGCATAAAAAATTAATGTAAGATCAGGCTCAGACGTCAAAGATGATGCTCACTTTTTCGTTTTTAAAAATTTTTTAAACAAAAAAACAAAAAGAAAAAGCACACAACGCCAAGCCATTTTTTGAATGAACATCTGATTCAAACGTGGATATTAAAACTGTAAAAATTATATAAAAGAAAAATTAAAACATATTAATTTTCGCAAATTAGTGTAATGCGTTTAAAAGCCACGATCAAAAAAAAATTAAATGAATAGGGGACACACTAAATGGTGGATGGACGGGTCCGGTGGAGTGGACGTCTAAACGGTGGATGGATTTTTGAGAAAAAATTTCCAGAAAGAAATCAGAAATCCAAAAATTTTTGGAGGACGAATCCGGAAGGATTCTGATTTGCGGATGGTGAAAATTTTCGAATTTTTTTAAAAATTTTTTTTCAAAAATCCATCCACCGTTTAGTAATCCATCCACCGTTTAGACGTCCACTCCACCGGACCCGTCCATCCACCATTTAGTGTGTCCCAATGAATAGCTTGAACTTTTTATTTTTTAATGATACATTATAAAATACTGTTGCTTTTTTAATTCATTAATTTTATATTTAACCGAAAAAAATTTAAACTCAAGCATTTAGCAACAAATAAGTTTCTTATAACTTTTTTAAATTTTTAAATATTAAAAAAACAAAAACTGTTTGAAAAATATATTTTTAATTTATTTTTGCATTTATAGTATCAAAAAATATGTTTCTGTGAAAAAAGATAGAAAAAAGATTATTCGTTTTCGAAAAAAATCTATTAAGTCGCCCTTTTACGATTTCACACTATTTTTAAAAAGGACAGACAGAACTTTTTGAAGAATAATAAAACTTGTTGTAATTATTCGCATAAAATTTTTTAAATAATTTATTTAATCAAAAAAAAAGTTCATCAGTTTTGAATATAAGACGATAAAATATAAAAGTTTTCATTTTTTTCCATTTACAAAAAATCATCATCATTTTTTGTAAATGAATTCAATAAGAGCGTCTTATTTGCTCAATAAGACTTAAAAAGTGTGGACTTATTGAGTCAGTAAGACGCTCTTATTGAATTCATTCACAAAAAATGATGATGATTTTTTGTAAATGGGAAAAAGTAAAAACTTTTATATTTTATCGTTTTATATTTCAAACAAATGTTTTTAATTTCAGCAACTTGGATGTTTTTTTGGTCTTTGTCTTTGAATAAATTTGAACCGCTTATTTTCACCTTGTTTTTGCCTGCTAATCCATTTTAAAAAAATGTTTATTTACAAATTAACTTTGGTTGATCAAATAGAGAAATGAGTCCCTATAAATTTCAATATTTACATTTTCTGGTTACTGTACTTTTTGAAAGCGTTATTTAACCATATATTTTATTTAGCAAAATTTGTTAATTCCACTCAGCCATGTTTCACATATGTAACTGTTTGTGGCATACGTATAAATGACAAAGCAAAATTCAAACGCTTTTGAAATAATAATTGCCATTTTTGATCTTTCATAGAATTATTACTATTTCGAAACTTGACCAGTTTTACTTTTATTTTTTCAGCCTTTTTGAGAATTGTTGATACTAAGGTATTAAAAATGAGTTCATAATTCCAATTTTCCAATTACCCGCAAAGTTATAAAAATGATGAAATCATCCATTAAGTAAACTTTATCATTTATTAACCATTGTTAAAGTAAATGCTTTTATTTACAAATAAAAATTTTATAAAATATTCAAAAAATACAATCTGCAAAAAAAAACGAGAACACAAAAAAGCTGACAACTAATTTTCTTTTTTCCATAACTAATTTTTTTTAACACTGCCCTCCACTAAGAAATTAGAAACAGCAATATGGACATGTTTTTCTTTTTGTTTTTCTTTTTGGACAATAAATTGCGATATTTTGAAATTGCAAAAAAAGCGATGGAAAAATGTGTCTGCGAAACAAAAAAAATTTAACACTCTCTAAAACGTCTTCGTTGCCTTTGAACAAAAAAAAAAAAAGAGGATGTGTTTTTTATTGAAAATGATATTGCTTCGCTCACTAATTTTTTTTAATGGTAAAACACAATAAGTTAAAAAACAGCAGTTTTGAATATTTTGTTATTGTTTTTATTTTTTCTAAAGAGCATTTAATAGAGGAAAAATGTAAATTATGTAATGAAATTTTGTGATTTTTTAAAACATGAATAATATCTAAAACTATGATCCAACACAATATTAATTTAATGAACCGAAATAAGAACTCTCATGTTTATATTAAATAATGGACTTGCAAAAACACTGAAATTAAAACCATAAAAATGGTTAAAAAGAATTTGAAAATGTTAGTTTTTATAAATTATTAGTTTCAGAAGCATCAATCATAATAAAAAAATCAAATCAAACATGTTATTTGAATTGTCAACATTTGATAATTATTAATGAAAACTAAACCACATGCTTCTTCGGCAAAAGAATGAAAAATATTTTTCTTTAGAATAAAATGGCATCTCCTCAAAAATGTGTCAATAAATATATTTATAATAGCTTTTTCTAAATTTTTAAATATTCAAAAAGAAAGAAATATTTTAGTAATTTTTTTGCACTCTTATGCTTTCACAGAGCAGAAAAATATGTTTTTCCGAAAAAAAGATAAATAAGCAATGGACACAAAGTATGACTTTGTTTTAAAAACCATTTTCTCGCTGTTTGCGATTTCATAATTTTTCAAAAAAGACAGAAAAAACTGAATAAATCATTTGCTGTAACAATCTAGCAAAAAAATATATTATATAATTTGAACACGAATAGAGTCCATTAATTTTGAATATTTGAAACAAATGTTTTCAATTGCAATGATTTTGTTTGTGTTTCAGTGGTTTTCTTTGAAAAAAATTGAACCACTGATTTTCATGTATCAGTGTATATCATTATAATGTTGTTGGCATTTTTAATAAATGTCAAAAATGGTTTAATTGCAAATTTATGTAACAAAATATTGTAAATCTGTATCAATATCTCTTGTAATTGTAAAAAGTTATATTATATTATAATTTATATATCAAAACAAATAACAAATTTTTTCATTGACTCATTATTGAAAGCTACTGATAAGTTTGGTTTGATGTTGTTTACATTTGTAATATAAAAAAGTAATTTATTCGTTGTTTTGGTTTTTATTTTTGCATTTTTGCTGAAATTACGAAATATCAGATTGTCGATCGTCTTTATTTTTTTTTTGTTTTTTTAAGTTTGAGAAACATTTTTTTTATTTTAAGATTTAATTCAAAAAATGAAAAAAAAAATTTTTTTTCGGGATAAATTATGCTTTATTTTAAAACAAAAAAATAAAATCATAATTAAAATTATTTTATTTTTTATTAAAAATGGATTATTTTAAGATTCATCGAACATAGTAAACTGATTCGATTTTTCTATACAGAAATAAATTCTAATATATTTCAATGTTGACTTTTTATGGTTACTGTACTTTGTAAAACAATCAATTAAACACGATTAAATTAACAAAGCTTGTTATGCTAAAACTGGTTTCAATATTTTCTATTATCTTGATGAAAAATTTTATTGTGTTCAAA
Organism: Panagrolaimus sp. PS1159; assembly: GCA_963922195.1. Classification (NCBI taxonomy): domain Eukaryota; kingdom Metazoa; phylum Nematoda; class Chromadorea; order Rhabditida; family Panagrolaimidae; genus Panagrolaimus; species Panagrolaimus sp. PS1159. The sequence continues at coordinate 2,055,241 of CAWUHW010000008.1, forward strand.
AAATTAATTGCAATTTAAAAATTTGTTGAGGATTAAAAAAAGGGGGATTTTCCTTTTTACCACATTTTTTTCTTCCCTTGAAAAAGGTTGTTGTGTGTATTTTAAAACACAGTGGAAAGAGGAAAAAAACTCCGGGTGCGTGTGTGTGTGTATGCAACCACCGTCAACAAAAAAAGTAAGAGAAAACGAAAGAAAGAAACAAGTCCGTGAAGTAAGTCAGTCAAGACAGAAAAAAAAACAGGGGAGCAAATGCGTAAAGAAAAATTGTCGTCTCGTGAAAAATAAAGTTCCACTTCCACTTCCAAAAAAAAGAAAATAAGGAAAGACACATCAACGACGACCAGCAGTAGAAAAGGGGGATCGATTAATTTTTGTTCGTTTCTCTTCTTTTTATTTTTTCACTTTTTTTGCGGGAAGTGGAATTGCCACTAACGCTTTCTTTCTTTTTTTGTTAAAACAAGTTCCCTTTTCCCTCCATTTTATTTTCTGCAGCAAAATTCTTATTTTAATGCAAAAAATATGTCTTATTCTTTTTTCAGGGTTTAAATTTATTCGAGTTTTGTTCAAGAATTTGATTCTCTATTAAAGTAATCTTAAGATACTGTAGTTTTTCTTAAAAGTAGGACGCACAACTCCAACATTTTTCCCTTGAAAATATCGAAGTTCATTGGGGTTGCATTTTTTTCATTTTCCTTAACTCCACTGAAATAAAAACAGCTCCAATAAATCCTTGATTCTTTAAGCAATGGTGTCCCTTTAAAAAAGTAGATAACTTAAAATTCGACGAATCTCGACAATTTATTCATAATATGAATAAATTGTCAAAAATATATTATATTTTTATTTGCTTGCAAATAAGGATAAACTTTTTTTTATTTTGGTTGAGAAGTTTCATTAGATTCAGCTAAAAATCAATCTCTTTGCTGATTAAACCTGAAAATCAGGCAAATTATTTTCATTTTCTTTAAAAACCCTTTTTTTTGGCATGAGAAAGCAAATGTGAAAAAAACTGGCGGCATCCACAGCGTGCTGTTTGTTGCGTTTTTAACTTTTTGCCAAAAAAAATTTTTCTCAAAAAGCACTCTTTTTGTTTTTGATCGCATTTACTTTGTATTAATTTTTTTGGGTTCTTTTTTATTTCTGGGGTAAAAAAAGGTGAGAAATCTGATAAAACGATATAAAATTTACCCAAAAGCTATGGAAATATGCGTTTTTCAGGTGTTTGAAAAGTAACCTATATTTCAAAGTGCCAGAACATTATTTTTTAACGGTGTTTTATAAAATCTGAGATTGCAGAAATGATCAGCAGGATCGAATTAGTCAAATGTCCAGTCAGAATTTTTTTAGGTCTTTAAAAAGTTGAAATATCTTATATTCAATATTCTATACCATCACCATGCACTACGACATCATTTATTCTAAAAATATTCTTCAATAATTACTCAAAATAGCAATAATTTAATTTAAAATGATCAACTAAATGAATTTTAAATGATAGAAACACTTCTTAAATGAATATATTCGCAACAACTATACTCAAAGTCATCAACATCTCCAACATCAAAAAATTAATTAAAATCGACAAAATATCATCAAACAATGATTCTTGAAAGGCTGTAATAGATGAAAAATGTGTTCCTGACATAAACGTAAGTATTAAATATATTAACTTGTATTAATTTTGCAATTTCAAGTCATTTTTTGCATATCAACAATGTTGCGTATATACTGTAATCTATGAATATTTTATGGTTTGATGAAAGAAGTCATATTTTGTATCTTATGTGATTATAAAAAATTCTGGAGTTATTTTATACTTAATGTAACACAAATGAATAACTTCAACGTTATTATTAATATATAAACCACTTAAACGTCATTGATTAAAGCATATTATTGATAAACAGTTTAAAAGCTACAAATCACACTTTTATAAAAGCCAATAATAGCTTTAAAATTTCACATGTTCCTAATATATGAAAAATTTAACAATAGCAAATCAGAAAAATCGAATTCAGGTGTCCACAGTAGTATTCATAGATTACAGTATATACGCAACATTGTTGATATGCAAAAAATGACCTGAAATTGCAAAATTTATACAAGTTAATATATTTAATACTTACATTTATGTCAGGAACACATTTTTCATCTATTACAGCCTTTCAAGAATCATTGTTTGATGATATTTTGTCGATTTTAATTAATTTTTTGATGTTGGAGATGTTGATGACTTTGAGTATAGTTGTTGCGAATATATTCATTTAAGAAGTGTTTTTATCATTTAAAATTCATTTAGTTGATCATTTTAAATTAAATTATTGCTATTTTGAGTAATTATTGAAGAATATTTTTAGAATAAATGATGTCGTAGTGCATGGTGATGGTATAGAATATAGAATATAAGATATTTCAACTTTTTAAAGACCAAAAAAAATTCTGACTGGACATTTGACTAATTCGATCCTGCTGATCATTTCTGCAATCTCAGATTTTATAAAACACCGTTAAAAAATAATGTTCTGGCACTTTGAAATATAGGTTACTTTTCAAACACCTGAAAAACACATATTTCCATAGCTTTTGGGTAAATTTTATATCGTTTTATCAAATTTTTCACCTTTTTTTACCCCAGAAATAAAAAAAAACCAAAAAAAAATTAATACAAAGTAAATGCGATCAAAAACAAAAAGAGTGCTTTTTGAGAAAAATTTTTTTTGGCAAAAAGTTAAAAACGCAACAAACAGCACGCTGTGGGCATCGGATTCGGTGATAAAAAAAATCAGGCACAACATAAATTTTTTTCAGTTTCTTTTCGTTACTTTCATTAAAAAATACTTTATCGAAATTTGTCCTTCACTTGAAACTTTTTGTTATAAAAGTGAGATTTTAAGAGACAATAATAGCTGGTAAAATGTTTTACAACGCCATCTGAAAAAAAGGTTTTTCGTAATTTTTCGTAGAAAAAGGAAAATTCGATGGAATTTTTTCTTCAATTCCATTTACCCCAAGTGCTTCAATAGAAAAGTATTAATTCGTGTTACAATTATTTATTTTTATCTTTTATGTTTGAAGTTTTATCATTTTTTGTCTTATCTCTTTTCTTTTTAGTTATGTATAAAACCGCTCGTCCAAAGCGTTCCGTTGTTCGTGATGAATTTGTTATATTACCAGAAGGTGCAAAATGTAAACATTGTCATCGATTTGTTCGTTGTGTTCAATCATCAAATATGAAAAAGCATCTACGATATTGTCAACCAGAAATTTTTAAAATTGTTCAAGAAGCTGATGGAAATTTTACATATAATCCTTCTCCAATAACAATGTCAATTTTGAATCCACAACAACAACAACGTCATCAACAGCAACAATATCAACATCCACAACAACAGCAACAACAATATCGAAATTCATCATCTGTACCATTTACAAGTGATCATATAAGTTCATTTGTTGAATCACAACTTGCAAGCTTTAAATATGATCCGATGGAAGAAGATGTAGAAGAAGAGGAACCATCGTCAAGTCCAGAGGTTTGTTAAAGTTTTATATACATGTTTGATGTCGGAGTAATGGTTAATAATGTTAACACTTACTTGTAAAATGCATCCACACATTTATTGATGAATCATTACTAATCATCCATCATTGAAAGCGTTTTGTGCCATCGATGACCTACGTTTAATATTTTAACTATTTTAGGAGATTCCAGGATCAAATCAATCATATATCCATGATATCGAAGATGCCAACAATGATAAAATGGATGAAAAAGCTTTAAAAGCCTTTTCTTCATTTGATACTGTAGAAATTAACAATGGTGTAAAGTCTTATGAATGTTTACTCTCTCAAATTGATCCATTTTTAATATCAAAATATTTTAATGTTCCAGTTTTATCTTTAAGACTTCGTCATGATTGTATTGTATCAAGACCAACACCAGATATGAGAAAATTTATTCCTCCTTTGATTGCAGGAAAGAAGTATCAACTTATCACAGAAGAACAAGCAAATGAAAAGATAACAAAATGTCGAATAATAATTGGTTCAGAAAGCTTTGAAATGAAATGTGCAGAATATAATAAAGATTTAATTATGGGATACATGGAAACTCCAAAAGATTTTGTATTAATTGATGGAGATGGAAATGTTATTGAAGTTGGAAGTAGTGAAACAGATGTAAAACTTTATGATGGAAAGATATATCATGTTGTTTATGATAAAATGGATATTATAAAGCCTCCTATAAAATTATATCCAATGCCAATTGAATTTATTGCTGGAATTTCAATCAATCGATCAATGTCATTTTTTCCACCATATTTAATTTGTATTTCTCGTGCATTGCATATTTTAACATTTATTGGTGAAAAATTTGATTTACGAACTTCAACTCCAAATAATCTTATTGGACATACAGTTGCAAATCATGCAGCACAAGTTCTTTGCCGATTAAATGATGCATCAAAAAAGATTCAATTTGTTACATCAAATATTTCAAATAATATTTATACGTCAAAAATGCCAACAAATTCTTTTACTGCTGCTTTCAAAAAAAAAGAAGAAAAAAAAACAAATGGGAATATTGAAATTAAATTATTACCTTCAACAGATATTGATCATATTGTTGATTCCCTTGAAAGAGCTGTAAATGATATGGAAATGTTTCTTCAAAGATTAAAGAGTAAATTTCAAGTTGAAATTTCTTCAATTCAACATGTTGAAATGGCTTTAAAAATTGATAATGGGAATCGTGAAAGAAAAGAAAGGATTGAAGAATTTAAAGTTTTATATGACACTGTAAGCTTTTTTTAATCACAAAATAACATACATGATTGCATATTTCAGGAAAACCTCAATGAATTTAAACAAGTTGCTGAAAGTGGAATTCAAATTTATCCTGATAAATCTCAAATCAATATTCAAAAAAATTCTGAATCTCGTAAACATTTTTCATTAATTTCAAAACTTATGGAAAAACTATTACAATCTCAAAAAATGGGAAAATTTTCATTTAATGATTTGGCAGAGCTATTAAATTTTTGTATTGAAGTTTTACATTATACTTATTTGCATTGGTTATTTATCAAAAAATTTTCGCATCGTCAACACATTCTTGAATCCAATGTATCTGAAAAGCTTTCAACACAATTTAAAAAATGTTCAAATATTTGGTATTCTGTATCTCAAAATGTTTCATTACCAACTGCTATAAGTCCAGTATTTAATGTACAAAATTTATGGAAAACTTATCATGAATCAATTATTAAAGCACAATATACGGTAGAAACTTTATTTTTTGCAAATAATTTTGAAGATTAATTTTTTTTTATTTGTTTTTGAATTTTTTGTTGTTAAATTGGGTTTTAATAAATGGGTTTTATTTTTGATGAATTTGTATGGATATGGAAGACAGCCCTCCGGGGCTGTCTTCCATAGTTTTTGTGCCAATATCGATGTTATATTTCACTTTATCCGTTTTTTTCTAATATAAAGGATGCAAAACATTGCAAAACCCCACCCAGTGCGTATATTAAACGTACAAGTAAATATGATATTAAATGTAAAAGCTTTTATAAAACTTATCGAATATCAAAGAAAGGATTAACCAAATCTATGGGCGTTCCTAACCGCGCTTTATCAAAAACAGCAGAAAACAATAAAATAAATTTGCATAACACATTCTTTCTTATTTGCTACCAAAAAAAGATATAAAAGAAATTTTTACGAATTTATTCGTCTTTTTTATCAACATTTTTTTCTGTGTTTGCAACGATGAAAATTTTCTCTAAAACTTTTTTCTTCTGCTTCTTTTTTGTTCTTTCTTTGGAATTTTTGGATTCTATTTCTGCTGCTCAATTTCATCGTAATGGAAATGATTCTGGAACTTTGGTTGGTAATGTTTATGAAAATGGTTCTTCTGATGCACTTTTATTATCTGATAAAAATGAACATGGAACACAATTTGGAGAAGATGTTATACTTTCCGGATATGGACCAATCAATCTAACATTGACTTATGAAATGTTGGTATTTGAAGTTTGTAAAAGTTGTATGGGAACGTAAGTTGAAAAATATTTTTTTTATGTTTTATTAATATTCATATTCATTATTATAGTTCAACAGTTTGTTATGAAGCTTCTTATGGCTTTCATGTTTCAGAAGCGGTTGGTGATTGTCGCGGATCTTCTTCTTGTGAATTTAAAGTTAAAGGTGAACATGACAAAATATTTTTTGGCGTAGCTTCTGTTTTAAAACAACATTTTATTTTTTATTGTCTCTCAACAACAAGGATGCAATATCCATATGCAGATTTTTTATCAGATTTTATCAGTTTTGAAAGCTGTGAACCAAAAATGGATGATAATAAAATGATTAAACTTTATGTTAATATTGATCCAGAATGTACTATCAAAGTTGTAAGTTTCATATTACAATTATTAATATTTTGTGTAAAACAAATTTATAGAAAAATGCTAGAATTTATGTTCCAAAAGTGCCATCAACTAAATCACCTCCAAATCGTACATCAAAAGATTCATCAGAAGCATCATCATTTCCAATATGGGGTTATATCATTATTATTGTTGGAATTATTGTTTTTATTGTTATTCTTATAATGGGTTTTATTGCGTAAGTTTATTTTATAAAATTTCATTTGTAATAGAATTATTTCAGATACAATCTTTTTAAAACACATAAACCATCAAAAGATATTCCACCAAATGTTGATGAAATAAAATCAAAACCTACAGCATTCAATGCAAAAGTTGCAATTGTTGAAACTCCAACAAATAAAAAATTGAAATTAACAAAAGTTGAACCAAAAATAAATAATGAAAACAAATCAAAAAAGAATCAAAAGAAGGATAAGAAAAAGAAGACAAAAACTCAAGAACCAACAACCACAGAAGATATTCCAACAATTAGTCAACAAGAATCAGTTGTTTCAATTCCATCCAAGCAATTACCACCACCAAATCCTGCTTACTGTTATCCTGAAGTAAAACGTATTATTCCACGTTCAATAAAATATGCTAAAACTGATTCATTGAATGAAACTTAGAAAAAGGATAAAAGTGTAATGATGGAATCTGAATCTGTTAAATTCTAATTCATTTGTAATTAAAGCTGACAGAAAAAATGATAGTAAAAATAAATTTTTTTAAAAATGTAAATTAATAAATTTGTTTTTTGTTGTAATTATATTTTTTTGAATATGAATAAAGGCTTCGTTTTGGATACGGTAGAAAAATTTGGTCATGAAATTTATATTTTTTTAAATATTAATGTCATACAAGATTAAAAACGGTAACAAAATAAAAAATATGGAAGTAAAATCATGGGGGGGGACGAAAACCTGAAAAAGTCGAAATTTTCGAATTTTGATAAAATATCATTTGGGATGGCTAGAGGCCTCTTTAGAAGACTCTATGCCAAAAATCTCGAAAAAAAATTTTCTTTGAAATTTTATCAAAATTCGAAAATTTCGACTTTTTCACGTTTTTGTTGTGTGACCAAAATTTTTAGAGGGTTACGGTAGAATTTCCAAAACCACATTTTAAAATCAGAAGATATAAACTATCGATCCCCCCAAACAGTTATCCTGAAGTAAAACGCATTATTCCACGTTCAATGAAATCTGCCGAAACAAATTTTCTTGATGAAAGATTGAAAAAGGATAAAAGTGTAATAATGGAATCTGAATCTGTTAAATTTTAATCCATTTGAAAATCAAAGTTGACAGAAAAAGTGATAGGAAAAGTAAATTTTTTTAAAAATGTAAATTAATAAATTTGTTTCAAAATTTAAAATATTTAAGAGTTTCATAAAAAATAACGTCACAGCGAATAAAAAATTTTTGTGGAAATATGGTTGTTCAAATATTTTTTTATAAATCGAAATTTAACGTAGAAAACGCTGTCACAACAAATGTGTTTTTTAGTGTACATTTTTTTCAAAACTATTTGCATCAAACACCACATTCAAAAAGAAAATATATTTATCGGCAGTTTCTTTTGGTTTTGTTTTCCTTTTAAAAAAAAGAATAACGCATTCGAAAATGCTATTTTTTCGTTTTGCTTTTTTTATATTTGTTTTTATTCATAGGCGGGGAAAAAATTGCAGCTGGAGTAAAAAATCGAACAAATGATAGGAAAAAAGTAGTTTTTTATTTCCAAAGCAATTTTTTTGTTTATTACCTTTTTTGAATATTTTGGAATATTTTTTATTCTTTTGTTTTTCAAAACTATTCAAAATGCAACATTACTCACCATTGAAATTTGAAACAGATTTTTTCTGAACATTCAAAATTTCCTTTTCTCACATTATTAAAAAATTATAATTAATTTTCTTGTAACCGAAATTTTGCTAGAAAGTTATTACTAGTTTATTTTTGGTATACATTTACTTACTTCAAAGAGACAACTCTTATATACCTCAATGATGAACACTGCCTCCTAAAGTTACACATTGAGAATTGAAACATTTCATTGTCGCCATAATTTTGCAGAAATTGAATCCGAAATAGCCAAAAACTGATAAGAAAAAAGCTATTTTTTTAACTGGCATTGCTCACAGATAGGGTTGTCAAATTCCCGGGAAATCAGAAAAATCGGGAAATTTCCCAATCACAAAATATGGCCTTTATTCGACAAAACTAAAAAATATATCATATATGGTTCTTGCTAGTTTAAAAATATATGTATATGTTCAAGGTATGTGACCTCTGACATAAGTGTTTTTGCCATATTTTTTCTCAGACCTCTTAGGATAAAATGTATCACAGATTGTTTGTGCACATTCATACTAAACTGGAAAATAAAGTTATTTTTATTTTTTAAGGTTTTTGCATTTATAAAATCATCTAAAAAATGTTTTTTATCCAAGCCTTTGTAGAATTTGGAGTAGAAACTTTAATTTCAAAATTGTTGAAATTATGTTTTCGCGAAAAAAGAATTAAACCAAGACTTCCGAATACTATTATTGATTATATTTCAAATAATATTTCATCTCCAAAATTGTACCATAAATTAATAAAATGTTGCAAATATTTTAAACAAAAAAATCAAAAAATATCTTTACATTGTTTATTTGTCGGAGATGATTATTTTGTTACATGTTCCAGAATCGGTGAAAAAAGTTATACCGAAATCAGTGGAAAATTTTGCCGTAAAATGGGTGAAAAGAATTATGTTTTACACCCGAATTTACAAAATATATGGGTCCATAATTATCTTAATATCCAAAAAACGTCTTTATCCAGTGTAAAAAAAATTAATTCACCAAAATTATTTCATTCTTTTCTTGGAAAGTTTGAAGCATACGCTCAAATTATTTCTATAAATGAATTAATGCATATTGGAGCTTCGATAAAAAATTGTGAATTTTTAAGTGTTACAATAAAAAATGATGATGAAAGTATTGCATCATTAGCAGAAATAATTCAATGTTTTCCTTTGCTTAAAAAATTTAAATTGTATGTTTATGCTTTTGGGTTTCATTTTTATAACTTATAGTTTTTTAGCATTGGTGCATCTGTTTCATCACATATTACTGCAACAACTGCAAAAGAATTGATAAAAATTCCGCATTTTTTAAATATTAAAAAATTTAAATTATATAATGTTCCAGAAGAATTTGATATTGAAGAATTTTATGAATCGGTTTTAAAGGTAGAAAATTTTTTTTTTCATTTTTACTAATTTTTTAATTTTAGAAAAATAAGACAATGAAAATTTCACTTGTTTTTGAAGATAACATTTCTGACGCTTATAAGCAAAGGGTTGAAAGTGTTATGAATAAAATTCTTCTTGAATCGAAAACAAATGATATTTGGCCACCTTTAATAATCTATGGGCTAATAAATGAATTGACGCTTAATTTATATTCTGCTCATAAACTTGCATCCAAATATTTAAAAGAATTTTGCCTTCTTTGGATTTTTTGTTTTTCAGCACCGTGTTTAGGGGGCATATTTTGGGATATTAAGAATTTGTATATAAATACATTTAGTTCTCTTTGATCTGCTATTGAAATGTCGTTTTTTATTGTCTGAATTTTAAATTCTGCATTACTTTTTTTTTGTTATTTATAACATTGCTATTTTTTATTTAATAAATTTTTTTTTTAAAAATAATACATTTGTAAATTCAAAGAAGTATTCAACCAATTTTTATCTTTTTATCGATATTTAAAGGGGGCGGACCCTTTGATCCATTTTAAAAAAAAAAGGATTTTGAAATATTTCTTTTTTTGGCTTTTATTGAAGTTCGCGTATTCGCGTATTCGTGTACGCGAACGTTCGCGGTGGGACTTTTTGGAAAATGTTCGCGTATGAATAAAATGTTCGCGTATGAATAAAAAGTTCGTGAAAAGCTTTAAAATTTTATTTTATTTATTTTAATCATATTAAATCTTTAAAAATTTTGCAAAAACTAATGTCTAATGTTTTTACTTGTAACAAAAAAAACGGTATGTGCATTGTTTAACTGTTTTTTTAGGAATTTGAGCAATTTTTTTCGGTGAATTTAAAAAAGCAATAGCAATTATATATAATAAAGGTTTAAATGTATTAATTTAATTCTTTTTTACAGCTCATAATTATTATATTTATCAGTAATGAGTTAATATTAATCATTAGTAGAACTTAATTTTTTGTAAAAAGCACTGGGCTGTTAAACCATTGTTATTCCATACTTAAAACATTACAATATATTTCGAGTTAAAACTTATTATTACTTTATTGATAAACACAAATAAACTTTTGTTTATTTATTAGTGTTAAAGTTGATGTTTTCCAAATAGTAAATTAAATCTTAAAAAGTATTTCGTTTTTTGCATTGTTATAATACGGTTCTTTTACGCCGCGTTATTTTTGTAAAAAGCAATGGAAATCTAAACTTGAAACTGATAAAGTTTAAATAATTTTTTGTCAACTATTTATAATTCATTACGACTATTAATAAGGGATTTTTGGAAGATTAGTGTAGTGTTTTTTTGTAAAAAATAATAATTGCAAATATGTAACAAATCTATATTTATTTATGTTTTGGTAGTGTTGTTGTAGTTCTCAAATTTAAAACATATGATACAGAAAGATCCTATAAAATAGTATTCAAATTGTTTTAATTCATTACTGATGTGCATGACATAAAAATGTTAAAGTAACGAAACATTTGTGTTTGGTCTTTTTGATAATTTGTAAAGTATTTTTATATAAACAAAATGCAAATTTCAACAAAATTAAAATTAACAAAAACATTCAATTTTGTATTTTTCTAATTATTTGACCAATAAATCTCTTAGTTTCAGAATCATTTAATTCACTAATAAAGCATTCAGAAGTGATAAAAGGATATCTTCGATTCATACAAAGTTTGGAAGCGCAAATTGTTCTCATCCCATTTCGGGTTCCTTTGAAATTTGGATGTTCATAAGCTTCAAAATGAGCCACTACAATATTTTCCTTATTATTTCCCAAAGGACTTCCGCATTGAATACAGCTTCTGTTCTGCCATCCACTGATTTTGCTGATTTTGGTAATTACAAAAGGGAAATAATTTAAATAAGATAAATTGGTACCATTTTGATCAATATACTTACTAAAAAAAGAAAAATTATATTTAAAAAATTTTTTCACGGAAAACATACTCAACAACTTCTTTAACTTTTTCGTTGGTTACTGTTGCAGAAGCTTTAGTTGGAGCTGATCCATTATTACTTGATGCTGGCTTTGAAAGTAAAGAGAGATTGAAAGGGGTATGTGATGGACGTGGAAATTGAGAAGGTTGTAAAACAGGTTCAAAATTTTTTGATAAGAAAGATATATTACGGGGCATAAGAACAGGATGAGCATGGTAATATATTAATTTATACCCCTTTTTCGAATGAAATTTACCCCTAATTTTTTCATCTCCCCTTTTTTGGATGAAATTTACCCCTAATTTGATGAATTTCATAATAAAATCACCCCTAATATGGCTGAATTTTACCCCTGATTTGGCTGAAAAAAATTAGGGGTAAATTTCATCTAAAAAAGGGGTACCAATTAATACTATACCGATGAGCATGCGGTCTTGAAGGTCCTGGGATTGATGGTGGTGGTGGTACTGTTGGATTGTTTGTAAAAGTATTTGAGCTGGATCTTTCAGGTACTTTGGGTAAGCGATTTATTTTTGGGGCTAAATGAAGTGGTGGTGAATCGTCTAAATTGATTACAGAAATATTTTGAGATGCATGAATAGCTTTTTTGTCAATTGATTTTTTCTTTTGTATTTTTCGCTTTTGTGAAACAGGTTCTTGAATGTCATAAATTTGTGAAGATTTTATTGTTGTGTTACTCCCACTTTCACTTGCAAACCTTTTTCTTCCTCCTGTTAAAGTGCTTGTTGATGAGTTACTCAAAAGATCTGAATCCAATCTAATCATATCAGTCGTTTTTACAAGATTTTTTCCTGGATTTCTTGATCATTTTGTTTATTTCTTTTAAATATTGTTATTTTTTTCATTTTTATCACTTGCAATAAAACATGTAAAAATAATAAACTAATTTTATTTTAGTTTTTACGATTAATTTAAGTTTAAGTTTACATTGATAAACTTTGGATTTAAAATATTTTTTAATGCTTTTGTTTAAAATTTGTATTTAAATAAAACAACTTAAAAAATTAAAGCTTCTTGCAAAGTGTTAAATATTTAAATAAATTAAACAAAACCAATAATTATTTGAGACCGCAAATTTTACCCTAATAAATAAACAAAAGTTTATTTGTATTTATCAATAAAGTAATAATAAGTTTTAACTCGAAATATATTGTAATGTTTTAAGTATGGAATAACAATGGTTTAACAGCCCAGTGCTTTTTACAAAAAATTAAGTTCTACTAATGATTAATATTAACTCATTACTGATAAATATAATAATTATGAGCTGTAAAAAAGAATTAAATTAATACATTTAAACCTTTATTATATATAATTGCTATTGCTTTTTTAAATTCACCGAAAAAAATTGCTCAAATTCCTAAAAAAACAGTTAAACAATGCACATACCGTTTTTTTTGTTACAAGTAAAAACATTAGACATTAGTTTTTGCAAAATTTTTAAAGATTTAATATGATTAAAATAAATAAAATAAAATTTTAAAGCTTTTCACGAACTTTTTATTCATACGCGAACATTTTATTCATACGCGAACATTTTCCAAAAAGTCCCACCGCGAACGTTCGCGTACACGAATACGCGAATACGCGAACTTCAATAAAAGCCCTTTTTTTTCCAAACCATCGATATTCGTGATCAGGGTGACTCTTGAAACGAAAAAATATTTCCTTTGTTAAAAAAATAAATCTGGCAAATTGTTTTGCCAGATTTTTTTGGTAGATAAAAAACAGAGGTATAAATCACGGCCGGCCAGGCCGTTACTTTCGGCCGCGGCCGGTGTTTTTTTTGGCAAAATTCTTTGTTTTTAATTTAATCTTTGATAAATGAAGAATTTCACATAATTCTGTCGATGAAGTACGCAAGGAAAATTTGGGCATTGTTTTAGAATTAAAAATTTTATCTCAAAAACATAAACTTACAATTTAAAATATTCAACGTCTGGTAAACATTGAATTATTTCAGCTAAAGATGCATCACTTCTGTCATTACAGAAATAATATAAAATCCAATAAACAATAATTGTTCAATTGAAAGTGGTACATTTCTAATATCAATTTTAACAGCATTTGATTAAATTTTTTTAGGAATAAAAAATGTTTTTAGATCATATGGACATGAAAAGTCCATGACAAGAATGTTTGTAGCACAAATTTGTTTTGAAATTGCTTTTATATCAATTTTAAGCCAATCGAAACATTTTTCTCCATTCATTTGTGTACAACTTTTTTCACCAATTTTATTACAAGTGTACCAGGTTTCAGGATAATTAAAATAAAACAAACAATGTAAAGACAAAAGTTGATTCTGTTGGTAAAAATATTTACAACATTTAATTAATCTTTGATACAGTTTTGATAAGGAAGGATTTTTTAAAATATAGTAAATAACAGTTATTTCAGGAAGTGAAAAGTTTTGTCGAAGATACATTTTTAATTTTTTGGGTTATATTTTTTTACAATTCTGAAGGGAGCAGTTGTTTTTTTTTTGAAAGATAAATGTTGTAAAAGTAAATTATAAGAATAAAATATGAATGGCAAATTTTTACCAAATTATAAACTCTAAAACAAAAGCTCAAAATAAAGTAGCAACCATTTGCTATGTTAAATCAATAAAATTAAAGACCTGTATAAAGTTTACAAATATTATTCAAGGTTATCATGGTCAATTTGGTCCCTAAATATTACAAAAATGGGCCATAGATTAGTCGTTTGTGACCTTTGTCTTAAGTGTTTTCCATCTTTCCTATTCCCACCCTCTGAAGGTTTTATGAAGGTTTTTTTTAAAGGAAGTCTGTTGAATATAAAAAAAAGTCATTAAAATTCAAAAAAATAAGAGTAAAACTTTTTTAATGACGTTTTTTACGGTAAAAACGTCGATTTAGAAAGTTTGTAAAAAAAGGGAAGACAAAGTATCAAACAAAAGTGTTCCCTGTTTTCTTTCAACCAAAAAATTCTTTCTTTGCTGAATTTTTAGATGCCATTTTCGGCGCTTCAGATCAGGGTCTCCACCGTCCCATTATCGATTTTATCCGTCCCTAGCTCGCGTGCGCTAAAATTAATTAATTTAAAAAATCTTTTTTAACAAAAAGTTTAGATTTATGCTCCTCTACATCTTCCAAGTCTTTTGAAATTAAAATATTTTGCCGTTCCATTTTTACAGCCAGGGACGGATGCAAGGGACGGATGCAAGGGACGTTTCGCTTTTTTCATCCGTCCCTGGCTGTAAAAATGGAACGGCAAAATATTTTAATTTCAAAAGACTTGGAAGATGTAGAGGAGCATAAATCTAAACTTTTTGTTAAAAAAGATTTTTCAAATTAATTAATTTAAGCGCACGCAAGCTAGGGACGGATAAAATCGATAATGGGACGGTGGAGACCCTGCTTCAGATGCACTTTATTAATTCTTAATTTTTATTTTCATTTTATTCCGCTCCAAAAATACCAACTTTCATGAAAAAAAAATTTAAACGTTTTTTTATTTTCTTTTTTAGCAGCAATTTTTTTGAAGAAAAAAAAGCGAGAGAGAGACAAAGGATTTTTTGGAAGGATCTCTCTCTCACTCAAAAAACCAATGCTTCAATTTTTCCTAAAAATGCGAGCGTTCAACTCTAACGTTTATAAAAAAGCATGACAAATTTAATCATTCATTCTTTACCATTTGATTCAACAAAATTTTCATCGTGGAAAATGAATACTGGATTAGCACCAACTCCTTTAAAGGAACAGGTATGTCACATTTATATATATTATATTTTAACTGTTATACATTTTGGGGGGAAAGGGTAAGATCACAGTCCCTTTTTCTCCCTGATTCCCTTTTTTCTCCATACCCCCGTGATTCAGGGGAGGGAAGGACGAATTTTGGGAACTAAAATTTCATGGGTATCTTTTTTTAAAAAAAAGTGATGATAATTTCTTTGTCTCATTTCGACAAATGTTAAAAGCAGTGTTCTGCGGTGCTGGCGCGACGCGCCGCGCCGCAGTCGCGCCGGCTACTAGAAATTAAGTTTAAACTTAAAGTAATAATTCCACGTGATAGCCTTTATAGCTGAATATCTTTTACCAAAGTTGTAGGAAAATCTGTAATCTAATAGAAGTTTAAATGTAGCCGGCGCGACTGCGGCGCGGCGCGTCGCGCCAGCACCGCAGAACACTGGTTAAAAGCATCAAACTTTTTTTCTTTGTTGAATCACCTCCTAATTATTAATCACCTTTCAGCCAAACATCAATAATAATGTTGCTGCTGTATGTTCAAGCTGTACATCTGGTGATTTTGTGAAGGCTCAATGCAGCCAATGTGGATATCTCTGTGATAATTGTCGAATGGCTCATCAATTTATGCATTGTTTTGAAGGTCATGAAGTTGAGCCAATTTATATTCCTTCACCACAAAGCAAATGTCAAGAAATTGCTCGAAATGGTTCCAATATTGGTTGTTGCTTAGAACATCATTTTCAACCATTAAGCTTCTATTGTTTAACATGCAATCTTCCAATCTGTGATAAATGTACAGAAGCTGATCATGAACGTACAACACATGATATTCAACCTATTGATGTTATTGCTGCACAACAAGTTCAAAGAATGGAAATGGCTATTAATGAAGCAACAAAAAAGCAACAAGATATTCTTGATACTTTTCGCTTTATTGATGAAGCTCAAACTGTCGTGGCACATCAGCAATCAACTTCTGCTATCCATGAAACTTGTGAAACTCTTATAAGTGTTGTTAATGAATTGCGTCAGCTACTCATCAAAGATTTGGAAGCAAAATTTGTTATGAAACAGGTAAATTTTTTATAGCTTAACAATGGATTGAAATAACATTCTTTTTTAGGTATCTCTTGCTGGACTTGATAAAGATGTTCAAAAAGCTGTAAATGAAGTATCGCAAATGATTGAATTTAGTCGTCGATTGATTGCAAATTCAACTCCAGTTGAAATTATGAGATTCAAACCGCTAATTGATAGCCGAATTGAAGAATTCTTAAAATATGATGCAAATGTTGATTCTCTTGATAAAGCAATCAATCAATTGAATTCTGTTCATCCTTTAAGTCATGATGCATGTTTTTCTGCAATGCTTGAACTTCTTTCTCAAACTGGTGCTGATGTTTCATTATTTACAAATACATCTGATGTCCAAAATGTTGAAAATTCTCCAACAACTTCTATCATGCCAGTGGTTAACAATAGCAATAATGAAGATGAAAATGATTTGGATAATAATATGTATCAAGTTTATCCTCCACGTTCACATATAAAGCGTCAAAAGATGATTTATTATTGTAAATTTGGAGAATTTGGTGTTATTGAAGGACAATTTACTGAGCCTTCTGGTGTTGCAGTCAATTGTCAAAATGATATTATTGTTGCAGATACAAATAATCATCGAATTCAAGTTTTTGATCGTGAAGGACGCTTTAAGTTTCAATTTGGTGAATGTGGAAAACGTGATGGACAATTGTTATATCCAAATCGGTAAGCTATATTACTGTATATTTGACATATTAACTTTATCCTTTTTTAGTGTATCTGTAAATCGTATAACTGGTGATTTTATTGTTACTGAACGTTCTCCAACACATCAAATTCAAATTTTTAATCAATATGGACAATTTATGCGTAAATTTGGGGCAAATATCTTACAACATCCTCGTGGCGTATGTGTTGATTCTCAAGGTCGTATTGTTGTTGTTGAATGCAAGGTAAGGGATTACTTGTTTTCCATAACAATATCTTTATATTGGTTTATAGGTTATGCGTGTAATCATCTTTGATTTATATGGAAATGTTTTGCAAAAATTTAGCTGTTCCCAATATCTTGAATTCCCAAATGGTATTTGTGCAACTCCAAATAATGAAATTTTGATCTCTGATAATCGTGCACATTGTATCAAAGTATTCAATTATGAAGGACAATATTTGCGACAAATTGGTGGTGAAGGTATTACAAACTATCCAATTGGTGTTGGAATGAATGGTAATGGTGAAGTTATTGTTGCAGATAACCATAACAATTTTAATCTTACCATCTTTGATCAGGTTTGTTTTTCTAGTTTATGGTGTTGGGGTTACTGTATTTATTCTTTTTAGAAAGGAAATATGTTGAATGCATTGGAAAGTAAAGTCAAGCATGCACAATGCTTTGATATGGCATTGATTGATGATGGCTCGGTTGTTCTTGCAAGTAAAGACTATCGTCTTTATCTCTATCGATATTCTCATCCATTGACTGTTTAATATTTATTTAATTTTTGTCAATTATTTGCAAAAAAAAATCTTGTTCTTTTATTTATTTTAAAATATTTTAAGTTTTGTTAGGTTTTATTTTGAGAAAAATATATTTGTTTAATAAATTATTTATTATTAAACATGTTTCTTTTAAGGGTTTTGGTGGGAGGGCAGGGTTGTGCGATACTGGTATCTGTGTAGGGCAAAAGTATAAATATATAGATCAACAAAGATCCATAAAAACAATTTATATTTATTCAAAAAGACGAGAAACGATTGATTTTTAATTAAACGTACTTCGAATATTTGATTAATTAGTTTTTTTTAAAAAGCTATAAATATTTTTTAATTTTAAGCTAATTTTAAACCGAGCAATGCAAAGTGATTTTTGTGTTAGAACCCTTTTTTTCATTTTTTTTACGTCAAAAATGTATAACTCAAACTTTAATAAATCTTAAAGTTTAATCTTTTCTCCTGGTTTTGAATTTTTATTTAAAGCTTATTTAAAGCACAACGTAGTATCTATTTTGGGTTTTGCTAAAAAACATTATTTTTTGTCTAAATATTGAAAACATGCTTTTTTTAATCTTTTCTGAGAAAAATAATTGTTGTACGACTACATAACGAATTTATGAATGTGAAAACTTCAAATCATTGATTTTTGTAAATTTTGATAAATGACTGAAGTCATTTAAATATTAATGTACTGTGCAATCCGCCTTCTTTTGTTTTTAAAATTTTATAATGTTTTTTAAATAAAGATTACTATAAATTTTATAGTATAAAAGCAATAATTTGTCATTTTTATTTTCATCATCTTTCAATAAAGTTTTAATTAAAAAACGTTTTTGAAACCATTTTAAATATTCAAAAAGTAAAATGAATCATTTTCTTTGCTTCGTTTTTACCCCAACAAAAAAATGTTTTTTCTTTTGCATAAAAAAATGTGCGAAAGCAAAAAAAACACTTCTTTGAAAATTTCGAAACGCCATTCTTCATTGATTTTACTAAAACGCTTTTGACAGCATTTAGAAATTGGTTGTTTTTTACACATTGAAGCCCATAAAAAGCTCTTGAAAAAAGCTAGAAAGATGGAATATAAGTTTATGCAAATAATTTCAATATTTGAATATTTTAGCCATGTTTTTAATTTGTTATGCAGTCTTTAAAAATGGATATTTGTATTCAATAGATTAAATTGCACATGTAAAAACAGACTCATTAACCTTAATGAAACAATCTTTAAAAAAACAGTGAAGACTCAAACAAAATTGCTGAAATGCTGTTATCATTTTTATGTTGAAACATACATACATACGCGTTTCTTCTTTCAATCAAAGGTCATTCAATGTTGAAAGTTTTTAGATACTCGAAAGAGACGTAAAACGAAAGAGTGCATTTTTTCGTAAAAATTGTTAGTCAAAAACAAAATGTGAGAAATAAAAGTTTTTTTGTTATGAGACAATGTAGAAAAATTTTATAGGAAAAAGATATAAAAATGAAGGTATTATAAAACTTAATATTCGTCGTGTTTGTGTTTTTAATATTTTAATGTATTTTAAATTTTTGTTTACAAAATATATCAAATTTTTTTTTGGGAATTGAGACAGAATAACTTTTAGTAATAGTCAGTGCCTATAATTTTTCAATGCATTTTTTAGCATACCATTAATGAAATTGGTTGTTGAAATATTATTTTCATAAGCGAATCAAAAAATTTATGCGGAAAGAGGAAACTTCTTTATTCTTTAACAAATCTGCTAAAAATATTGTAAACAAATTGCAAAAATAATAATTTTAACTGGTTTAATTTTTTTTGTACTAGAACATACATTTGTCTCTATTAAAATAATTACTGCTGCATTTTCTTTATTATTTGTTAATCCCAAACTTAAAGGTTTCTCCAAAAAATATAAAAATTCATGATATTGTAATTAAATTTAAATAAAAATAAATTAAATATTCAAAAATCAAAAAATATTTGAATTTCTGCTTTCAAACATGTCAAATCATTTTTTCGTAAAAAATATAAAGGTTTTTTTCCAAAAGCCAGAAAAAAAGGGAAAAACAAATTTCTGCAAATTTTAATTTCTTCTTCGGTAATATTTTTGTTGAATGTATTGTTAGATGTAATTTGAAAAAGTATGTGCCAAAAAATTTTTCATATTATCCATATTTTGTATATCAAATTCTGACATTATTAATTTAACAAACTTATGTCAAAAAATTCCGCAATAATAATTTTTAAATAATGATCTTATGTCGCACATCAAAGCCGAATAAAATTTGGCTTACCCTCCCACCCATAAAACTGTTTACGTAAGGTCTGGATATAACCTAAGCTCAAAATATTATCTTACAAAATATTTTTGTTGGAGTACCTGAAAAGCAATCGAATGCACTGCTGTTGTTTTTTCACAAAAACTGTTCCTTTTTCTTTTATTTGCACTCCTTTTGTTTTGCTGATTTTTAAGATGCCTTTTTCAGCGCTTCAGATGATAAACAAACCAAAAAATAAAAGCAAAAAAGTTGGTAATTCTTATAAGGATTATCAACTTTTCTGCTCGTGCCAATTTTTATTCGTACAAACAAATGTTTAATTTGCATTTATTTCGACAAACTCTTTTGTTTTTTTTTGAAAATTTGCAAGAAAAAAATTTGTTGCTGTCTTTTTTAAACTTCGTTCATCTTTCAGGCATTTGTTCATTTTTTCGGTGTAAGAAAAATCCTTCGTTTGCTTCGAGTTTTTTCTTCGATGAAAAAAGTTTTTCTTTCAAACAAAAATTTTTGTGCTGAAGTTTTATCATAGATTAATAAAATGAATGCAAATAACTCAAAATCAGATGGCAAACAACATCAACGGTTTTCTAAAGTGAAAGAAGGAAGTAATGAATATCAACAAGAATACAAGGCAAAAACGGTAAATGATTTGCTTGATGAATTGGATCATGTTGTCCCGAAAGATCCTGGAACAAAAGGTAATAGTTTTTTATTAGAAGCTTTACACGACTGGGGTCGCAGGCTGAGCCTCTAGAAGCTTTAGGGGATATATATGCAGCACTTATATATGTGGGTGGAGTTGGTGTAAAGCATGAGAGATGGAGATGATGGTTTTATTTTTAACGCTATTCTTTTACAACCAACATCTCTAAAAAGTTTTGTTGGATTATGGCAGATACAACATTTGTGTGTTCAACGTTCGCAGCAAAACTGTTTCTTCTCTTTTAAGACATCTTATCCTTTTCATAGCAGACATGATGCATGCATAAGCATATTCTCGCTTCTTGCAGCTATATATCCCTACAACTGTTTAGTCTCTTTATATGTTTTAATATCATGTTGTTTTGTACTTCTATTAACCAAATATATATCTATTTTAGGTGATCAACTTGAAGCTCAACCTGTATCCCTCCTTGAAATGCCACCCGTTGAATGGCCTGATTCTTTTTCAATACTTGGTTCTGCACTTGATGATCTATCATATTTTAACAGCATTAGCAAACCACCTGAAAAGAAATCTCTTCTTGGTCGTCCTGAAAGCCGTATCTTCTCAAATTCAAATATTGATGTTAATGATCCACATTTTCAATCTTTGGTTCAGAAACAAATTGAAATGGCTAGCAAATTAAAAACGAATGATGATAAGCCATCTTCTTCTACGACAAATGCTGCATCTAATCATAAACCATCAAGTTCAAAAAAGAATTCTCGATGGTCATATGATGATCCATTTTCAACCTCCGAAAATTTAAATGATGATGATAAAACAATCTTTTTTGATAATCCACCTTCATGTTTATTATATAAAGGTATGGATTCTTCTCAACAACCTTCTTATCCACAATGGCAAGGTTATGATGTTACAACAACCCCTGAAATGCCTTATGGTTATATTGATCCATATGAAACTCATCCTTATCGTCGTAAAAAATATCAAAAAAGTCGTGGACAAAACAAAAGATCTTATGATTATGATACTCGACATGATGGTTTTAATTCATCTAAAAGTTATACCAAAGGATTTTGTAAATCCGCTCCTAATCTTCCTGGTCGAGGTGGTACTTATGGCAAAAGAGGTGGTGGTAGTGTAGGCGGTGGTCGCCGAGAAAATCATTCTTCAAAATATTCTTCAAATGTTGACAATTATGGTTCAAATGAAGAAACTTCCTCTCATTTTGATAATGGTCTTCCTCGTGAATTTGGAAAAAAGGAACCTTCTATTCCTAAATATGTCAAAAAACGTGATCCTTCATTTTCAAAACATAGCCATCAAATTGGAAGAAATAAATTTTATTCATCTCATGATTTCCGTCCTTCTTTTTCACGTTCGCCTCCACGTAGCCGCTTATCTTCACGTCGATCACCACATCGTGATTCACATTCAAGAAGCCGTTCTCCCATTTATGCTAAATCCGACAGACATTTAATTTAAAATTACAATGTTTTTTTTATACTTAACTTTCTTTGTTTTACATGTATTTTATATTCATTGTGCAATTAAAAAATTTTATTAACAAAATTTGTTCAACTTTTATTGTTTTTTATTTTTTTTTCATTAAAAGCGGTTTTTGCTGAAGTCAATCCATTTAAAAATTCGACTAATTTAATAAAACGCTGTTTTATTAAAGTGGAATCTGTTTAGTTAATTCTATATTTTTTACACTAAGAACAAAAGCAGCAGTCCAAAAAAAAAATTGACAATGAAAAATACAACATCAAATTTAAATTATTTCTTTTCCGAAATTACAACAAACTTTACATCTGTTTGTTGTTTAAAAAACACATCCTTTTTTGAAAACATCTTTGTTCTCGTTTTTCAAACATAAAACAAAAGCATTCAAAGGAAAGACACTTTTTGCATTTTTGGGACGCATTTAATAGATGATAAAACAGGAGAAAAAAATTAATCGTGGATGTATTTTTTTCTATTCCTTTTAATTTTTCTTTGGATATTTTATATATAATTCTTGAAATTACCATTAAGAAAATTTTTGTGTTAATATTTATTTTCATTGAGTATTCAATTGTTTTAGGATAATAAAAAATGTAATTTTAAAAATGAAATTTATTTCAACACCGTTTTTAAAAACGATAATTAAAATTAATTTTTACATAGTTGATTTAAGTTTTTTAAATTAAATCTCTTTTCTTTTTAACAATTTTTTGTTTATCAAAAATCATAAATGTTTTAAAGCTAAACAATAAAGACAAAGAGAGTTAAAGATTTTTAAAATCTTTAAAGTTAAAATTAACACAACAACACTTTAATAACCATGCTGAATAAAATGGAAAAAATGATTGGCAAAGAATTGTATTTATTTAAAAAAACGAAAGAATTTAAACAAAAATCAAAAACAAAAATACCGTTAAAAATGTTGGAACTAATTTTTGAACTGCAATCGATTTCTCTGTTGTTGATTTTAATGACGTCGATGTAAGCATTGTTGTTGTTGTTATTGCAGATGTAATTTGTGGACTATTTGTTTTGGATGGATGTGTTGCTTCTGATGATGGCAATGATGATATTCTTGTGGTTGCTATTTGTTCAGTAGTTGCTAGAGTTGAAGTAACATCGTGGATTAATGTTGTATCAATGGTTGTTCGATTAAGTGGTAGTGGATATGGGTCTGTAGCAATGGATTTTACTGGGATTGCAGTTGTAGTGGTGGCGGCTGTGGTGGTGGTGGTAATGGTTGACAACGTTGGTTCAGTTGTAGTGTCTGAATTTGAAGTGGTTGATAGATTACTTGTTTCGAACGGATTTGTTGCTTCTGTTGATCCAATAGTTTCTTGGGCTGAAGTAACAACTGTTTTTGTTGGGAATTCAGTTGATGATGTATATGTTTCTTTAGTCGTGGTTGTTACTGGGATTTCAGTAGAAGTGGTCGTGGTAATGGTCGAAAACGTTGCTTCAGTTGTAGTATCTGAATTTGAAGTGATGGTGGTGGTGGTACTCGCCGTTAATGTTGATGTTAAAAGTGCTTCAACATCGGGTCCATAATATAATGTGAAATTTGTTTCTCCCGCAATACTATTTATTGAAACATAAATCATTACATCATATGATTCAGCTAAAATCATATCATTGATGGATGAAACATTAAATGCTTCAGGAGAAATTTTTATTATTCCTTTGTTTTTTACAGATGCAACGGCATAAAAATCGTTATTATCAGGAGATGGCAATTTCGAAGTTAAGGATGCAAAAATAATTGCAAAACCATCATTAATGGTGGCTGTTAAAGATAAACCATCATTAACGTTTGCTGGAATTTGAAGAAAGAATGGTTCATCGTGATATATAATACCTAAATATCTATTGAGATTATTTAAAAATGAAGTAATATTGAAAGCAGTATACCAGAAACAGGTGATCCTGGTATATTAATACTTATTCCAGTTGTTGTGCCAATTTCAGTTGGTGCTAATGTATGCAAATTATCACGAGGTTCATAATGAAGTGTGAAATTTGTTAAATCTGATATTCCAGCACATGCAATAAAAACTGTTGCTTCGGATTTTTCAAGTTTAACAAAATCCGAGATAAAAATTAATGAACTACTTTGGGCATTTTGTAGTTGATTTGGTGAAATATAAATATGTCCAGGATTATTTTCTGTTGCATTCGAAACGAAATCATAATCTGCAGAAGATGGTAACCGAGAAGTTAATGAAACATAAATAATTGCATCGCCTTCTTTAATATCCAATTTTATGGTTAATCCAATTGAAAGATTTGCAGGAACTTGATAAAAAAGGGATTGATCGTTTTCAACAACTCCTTAAAAGACATTTTTATGTTATTATTTTAGTGCTTCTAAAAATTTATTGAGATATACCAGGGATTGAAGTTTAATTAATTGGAAGAACAGCAGAAACGTCACAAATTTGGACATTTAATAATTCAGGAAAAACAGATGCCAATTGCATATATCCATTTAAAGAATAATAAAACATGCAATTCGGTGAAGAAGCTAAAATTTAATTTGTGGTTTAAGAAATATTTTTTAGGAATTTTGTATTAAGAAATTTGAATAACAGAAATGTGAGTTTTTTAAAGATTAGATTTTTCAGTTTCCGACTATTTCAAAATTGGAAAAATTTGTTAAAATCAATGAAATCCGAATTACAATTTTTTGTATTTTTTATCAGTTTTTGAAAACCTTCTTTTAACAAAACTTTTAAGGTGTTCACGTTTGAATCAAATGTTCAGTCAAAAAATGGGTTGGCATTGTGTTCTTTTTCTTTTTTTTGTTAAAAAAATGAAAAAATGAGCATTATCTTTTACGGCTGTCTGATCTTATATTAGATTATTACATACAATCTTTTTCAAAACTTTCTGCTATTCCACTCAGTTTTTTATGATGATTTAATAATATTGATATAAAAAGGCATAAAAAGTTAATATAAGATCAGGCACAGTTGTTAAATATATTGCTCGTTTTTTTAACAAAAAAATAAAAACAAAAAGAACACAATGTCAACCCATTTTTTGACTGAACAAAAAGAATGGAACTAATTACAACGTGAATTAAGAAATTTATAAAAAACAGAAATGTGATTTTTTTCAAGGTTAGATTTTTCCGTTTCCGACAATTTCAAAATCAGAAAAGTTTGTTGAAATCGATGAAATTCAAATTTCTATTTTTTGTATTTTTTATCAATTTTTGAAAACCTTTTTTGAATAAAATTTTCAAGGTGCTTTAGCTTTCAGAATGCTTACCCCAAATATTTAAATCTGTTGTTGCTTCAGCTCCAACTCCAATTGTAAATAAATTAGCCCCTAAACTTTTTAGTTCATCTGCTGCAGGTGTTGGATCTCCACCAATATTTGCTTGTCCATCTGTAATTAATAGAGCAACTAAAGGAACATCAATTCTTCCATCGTTTTTGAAAATTTTTGCTGCTAAATTAAATCCAGAAAATATATTTGTCATTTCACCGTCGTCATACGGTAATGTTTCAGCAATTTTGATAGCTTCTTCAAAATCGCTTGTTAAATTTAAAAATATCACAGAATCTGATGAAAATCTAATTATTCCAAATCGATTTGTTTGAATTGAATGATTTTTGGAAGAAGAATCATTAATCATTAAAACCATAAAATTTCGAGCTAATTCAAAATCTTCATTTCCAATACTTTCAGAAGAATCAACAATAAAAATTAAATCCATTCCAGGCGGTTTACATTTTTTCATTTTATTTGAACTTTCAATAAAATCTTTTGCAGTTGAATTGTTATCAGCACTTTTATAGTATTGTTCCTAAAAAACTTTGGGTGTGGTTTTTTGTACAGTATTTTTTTTGTGCTTTGTGTCAAGAAATTTAGTGACACGGATGAATATAAAATTCTAAAAAACATTGAGCGCCGAAAAAAAAATATTATGAAATTTCCCTTTCAGTTCGATGTGGACGGTGAATTAAAACTTTTTCCCTAATTTTAAAAGAAAGTAGGCGGAAAAAAATTTTTTATACGCGTGTCTCTCACTTTTTAACACAAAAAAGAACTCTTTTTAGGTTAATCATGGAGATAATCGTTGCAAGACCAAATACAATCAATATTCCACCAGCCCCTTTTAAAGACTTACCCAAAATCGTGCCTGTCCTGCCAAATCAAATGGAATTAAAGAATTTTCAAAAGTTGAAATAAACATTCGGGCAATTGCAGCCGAATTCAATGGAATTTCTAAATCTCCAAATTCCCAATTAAAATCAGTAATATTAATTTGTAAATTTTCCGACATATCAATTCTTTGATTTTCTGTTAAAGAATTATTTGAATTTTGAAGTGCTTCCAAAACAGATGCATTATTTTGCCAAATTCCAGAATGACCTTTTTTAGTGTTCCAAATATTTCTAAAACGTTGCTTTTCAAAAAAGGTTTGAAAATGTAGCTTTGAAAAAGGTTACTGTATCCAATGTTTTAAACAACATATTTTTTGTCTTTGACTAAAAACTTACATTAAATCATTTCCATCTGTTGTTTCATGAAATGCAATTCGATGCATAAATAATAAATCATTGTTAAAAATGCATGAATCTTGAATTTTTCGAATTGAAGCTGTAACAATTTCTGTTCCAATTTCATATTTATTATTTATTGGATCATTGCTGCTACTGCAAACAGCAGATTTTAAAATAAATAAATTCAAAATCACTACCATTAAAAAATTAAAGTTTAACATTTTTAACCGAAAAATGTAGCATAAAATATATTTTTGAAAGGTAATTTTTTGAGCTTTTGTATTAAATTTTTTAAGTAGTATTTAACGGGTGTGGTGCTTAGTTTTTCTACTATCAAAAAATAATATTATTGAAATAAAAAAAAAAAGATTTAAGACATAATCCGTGTTTCTAAAAAAATTAATTTCTCAATTCTTTGCAGCAAAGAATTATCAAATAAAAGAAAGGAATTAAACAATGACAATGAAAAATGCTTCTTTTTCGTTTATTTAAATCAAAAAAAAGGTACAAAAGCATAAGTTTTGTGACGGAAATGGAAAAATTTTATGTTTTTGTGCAAGAAATACAGTTTTTGTTAAATTTTTTCTGCCAGTTCAAAGTTTAGTATTTTGAGTCCAAGGTTTAGACAAATAAGTATAGGGTTTAGAAGCCAAGTCCAGAGCTGTGTCCAAAATTTAGACATTCAAACAAGCATTATATCACAGCGTGCTGTTTGTTGCGCTTTAAAAATCTGAAAGCCAGAACTTTTTCACCAGATCAGATAAAAAAAATTCTGTCTTTACATTTTGCTCGTCTCATCGAGTTATACAAAATATTAAGACAGAATTTTTTTATCTAACTTGGTGAAAAAGTTTTGACTTTCAGATTTTTAAAGCGCAACAAACAGCACACTATGCAAGAAATACAGCATTTTTTAAATTTTCTGTTTTTTTTTGTTCTCAAATCATCACTAAAAAGACAGAATTGAAAATCCTTTGAGTTTTTTGGATTCAAATGTTATTGTCATTTTTTCTCATTAACTAATTTTTAATGTTTAAAATTTCGAAAGTTATCGACAAACGAACATACATTGATATAACGTCCCTCGTTATAACATTTACCTCGAATATAATCTCCTTGCTCTGAGGTCCCTCCAAAACGAAATCCCTATGAATGGACCATAAATTCCCTTTAACAAATCTTTATAGATATAAGACGCGGATATGAAAAAGTTTTCCCAACAGTTGTAAAAATCTCACTTTTCCCAACTGTTGGGAAAATCTCACTTTTATTGTATGAAAAAAATGAGATTTTTTTTAACAAAACGCGTTTTTTTTGGCAAAATGGCTTTTTTGTCTTTTTCGAACCTTTTTTGAATGGGGTAAAAAAACATTTTTCTTATCCGCGTCTTATATGATAATTTTATTTATTTTGGTTTCAAATAATAAAATATTCAATAAAAACAACAAAAAGCTTCGATTTCATGAAAATATTTTAAAAACAATAGTTTTGACGATAATTAAAAAAATATTATTTCAAAATAGTGTTAAAAAAATAGTCTTTCTACCAGTGTTCTGTTTTTGCATTTTCACCCGCCTGCGCCCCTGGGCGGAGCACGGACAGTGTAAAGCAGAACACTGCTTTCTATATTATAATCATCGTCCTTTTTGATGATTGATATTTTTTGCAAAAAAATCTTTTGAAATGTTTTCGTTTTTTCCACCTTTCTTTTCTTTAGACATTTGAAAACAAAAAAATGAGAAAAGACACGTATAAAGAAGAGAAAAACTAAGTTAATAAATAATTTTTTGTTTCTTTTTGAATATTTTATTAAAAAAATTTGACAAAACACTAAGAGTTTGTAAATGCAGATACGATAGAATTCAAACTCTGTAACCAAATGACAGAGATGTCCAAATTTGTATCCTGAAAAATGATGAAAATGATTATTATTGATATAAGCATTAAGATATTTTAACATTTTTTTCCATTTTTGATTTTTTTTAAATGTATGTTTTTCTAGTACTTTTACATTTAGAAAAAATGAGAAATGTGCGTGGGACACACTAAATGGTGGATGGACGGGTCCGGTGGAGTGGACGTCTAAACGGTGGACGGATTACTAAACGGTGGATGGATTTTTGAAAAAAATTTTTTACAAAAATTCAAAAAATTTAACCATGCACAAATAAGAATGTTGAGACTTTTCGAAATTTTTTTTCCAAAATTTTTTTCAAAAATCCATCCACCATTTAGTAATCCGTCCACCGTTTAGCAATCCATCCACCGTTTAGACGTCCACTCCACCGGACCCGTCCATCCACCATTTAGTGTGTCCTATGTGCGTCGAATGAAAAAGACTGTGTCTAAAAAATAAATTGCTTTCACTTTTGGTATTAACAAAGTAAGTGTTTTTTTATCGGCTGACAATTTCTCTTATTTGTTTGGAGCTGGAAACCGTGTCTAAAATGGCAACTTTTTTGTCCGCAATGCAAAATTTGATGGAATAAAAAATGCAAAATGTTTTCTATTTTGTTTTTCAAACTAAAAAGATCAATTTGATTCCTCAAAAAATCAATGCTATATCTTTCTTTTAAAATATTTGTGTCTGTTTTTGCGGACAAAAACCCAGCTGCAAACGAAAGAAGGGCCAGCCGATAAAAAAACATTTCGTTTTATTTGAATATTTTATTAAAAAATACAGATTTTTGAAATTGCATTAATTTACATCAATACAAACTTTAAAAGAACTTTTTTTTATTACAGAAATAACATCTAAGTTACTCTTCCAAAATGCAAGAGAAACAACCATTAATAATTTAGCCGTCAATGATGTTGTTACTGATTTTAGCAAGAAATATTTGTTTATCCTTTTTCTCATTAAAACCGAGTTCATGTGGAATAAATCCTGGAATCCAGAACCAATATATTTAAATTCAATCTTTATAGTTTATTTTCTTAATTTTTCGTTGAAAATAAAAAAAGGTAGCGAATAAAATGTTTAAAATATTCAAACAAAATTGAAATAAAATTGCCTTTTGAAAAGTTATAGCTTCGTGAAAGAATGAATCATCAGCATTACATATGATGGTTAAAAAAATGCAAAAAATAAAAACAAACTTTTTTCTTTGGCGTATTTCTTTGAGAGTTCTAGTTGAATTAATTTGTAAAAATCGAAAGGAAAGTTTTTTTGTGCCAAAAAAAATATTAGAAATAATGCGAAAACAGTCTATTCTCTTTTTAAATTTTTTGTTTGCTATTTTTTATACAGTTTTTCATTTTGAAAATGTTCAACATAGAATTTATTTGAAAAAACGAAACAATTATGCAAATCAACTCTTTGAAAGCGCTGATCATTACTAAAAACTTTTAGAAGTCATTAAATGTACAACATTTAAACAGTATAAATTAACACGCTCGAGCATGCATTCACCGATGAAAAAAGAAGATTACTTTAAAAAAAGAAATCACGCAACCAATGTAATTTTTTTCTACATTCAAATAGCCATTTTTCAAGTGTGTGTTTGTTTGTAACCAGTGTTCTCGTTTTTTAAATTTACCGCCGTCGCCGTCGTCGGCATTTAGCCTATATTCCCCTTTGATCTTTTCCAATTACCGCCGTCGCCGTCGCCGTTGACGGCGCCGTTTGCCGTAAGACGGCGACCGCGAATGAACACTGTTTGTAACAATCTCTTTTTTTTCTACCAAAAGCACAACAAATTTTTCTTCGAAAAATAAAAAACTATTGCGAAATTTGCGAAACATCTTTTTCTTTTTTTTCTGACTTGAAAGCTGGGGACATAAAATGTGCTGACAAATGGCAAAATTAATTTCACTTTTTTTAAGAAGAAATTTTGAAATAGTTTTTAATTTTTGAATATTTAAATTTTAAAACTACTTTTATTTATATTCAATAAAGTATAATTCAAAGATTGAACAGATTGTTTTGAACGTTGTTTATGCTGCAGTTTTTCAATTCTTTTTTTTAAATGCAAAACGACCATTAAAAAAGAATTAAAAAAGAAAAGATTTTTGATAAACCTGTGAATATTTTGTTAAAATAAATAATAGATCAAAAATCCTTTTTTTTGCTTTTATCATTACAACTTGACATGTTTATCACCTGGAACATTGAAAACTTCGAACAAAAAAATTTTTTTTGCCTCAATATTTATTTACAAAACAAAAACTCTATAAAAATTTGATTTCAATACAAATTTTTTTCCCTGTAATATTTAAAGCAGTTTTTTATAAACTCTTTTTTATCCAAAAGTATTGCAACAAAAACTGGTTGAGGCAGTAATATTTCGGAAAAGGTAAAACCCGGTTCGGTTAGGTAAAACCCGGTTCGGTTAAAAAGGGGTAAAACCCGGTTCGGGTGGGTAAAACCCGGTTCGGTTCGAGGACTTAGAATTTTTTTCCAAAATTTTTTAAAATTCTCAAAATTCTTAAAAATTCTCAAAATTCTCAAAATTCTTAAAAATTCTCAAAATTCTTAAAATTCTTAAAATTTCCCAAAATTGTTAAAAGTTTAGGAATTTTTATATAATAACAATAAAAAGTACAACAAAAAGGTAAGAACAAATATATAATAACAATAACAATAAAAATAAAGCAAAAAGTTTAGCTGGCACTTCTGGAGTTTTGTCCCCCCCGCTTTTTTTTCATTCACAAATTTGCATAATAACAGTGAGTTTGTACTGCGAATTCAAAAGGGTGGGTGGAAGGGAGCAATGAGCGGTTGTGTTTGTGAATGAAAAAAAAGCGGGTGGGACAAACACGGAATAACACGGAATCAATAGGGCAAGTGTTCGAATAATCGCAATCATGCAATCCGCAGTGATCAACCACTAAAGGAAAGCCATTGTTGCATTGCCAACAAAACCATTCTTCATTTGAAGTTGTTGCAACACCACCACATTTATAAAATTTCCATTTATTGCAACCACTACATTCAACCATTTTTTCATTCTTTAACTTTTCATTTCGTTCTTCAGATAATAAGAAAGATGGTCGGCTGCAACAACAATATAGGGCAACTGATTTTCTTTTTACAACAAGTTTAGTTCCTGTTTTCTTTTGAAGTAACTAAATATTAAAATTATTGATTTACTTTTTAAAAGAAACTAACAAGATTAATATAATTCATGTTAATATTATCAGGGGGGTTTATATCATTGAATTTTCTAGGATTTGACAAAGATTGTTGAGAAACCATAACATTAAAAAATGATAGCAAAACAAGTTTAGTTTTTTGTTCAAAGACTTCATCATTTAGAAATACTGTAATTAATACGTCTTCTTGTTGATCACGTGCTACCATAGATGAATGTAAATACAGTTCATCAATACAATTATTTGAAAATGCTCCACCAATTGCAATAACTGTTACGGAAGTTTTGCCATCTCTTGAAGCAAGGAAGTATGCGCCATCAGTTGTTGATCCAAAACACGATTCTTTAACAGATAGTACAGGTAACGGTTCAATGAATGTTCCTTTAAAAATATTTGAGCAAATGCTATTCTGGGGATTATTAATATTGCTAAACCATGTTTGATCTTCATCTGCAGAAGTCTATCAACAGAATCGTCAACACTTGAACTTCTGCTAAATTTGAATAACAGAAACGCTGTTTTTATAACACCCATTTAATAAATCAAACACATCCAATAAATACAAAGACGGAGAAATAATAAAATTTGCGCAAAAAAATGCTTTTTTGTCATTTATTTTTTTCCACAGATGTGTCTGTCCTTTGTCTTAAATAAAAATCCTTTTTGCTCATTTGTTTTTTTGCACACATGTGTCTGTCCTTCGTATTTTATAGAGTCTTAATTATTCATATATTTTAGCATTATTGAAGAAAAAACAAGAAAAACTGAACAAAACAAAAAATTAAATTTAACCATTTAATATAAATCATTAGCAATTAAAAATGGCAACAAAAGAATTTTAACGCAAAACGGTTTGTTTAAAAAAATAAAAAAATATTAAAAGTCCAAATTAGGCTTTCTGTTCTATGCTTAAGCTTACTTTACCCCAAAGCATAAACTTATGTTTAAGTTGGTGCTTTAAAGTAAAAGATAAAAAAAGTTTGGAAAACTTTTTCTAAGTCCGGAATCAAAACGTTATAAACAACAATAAACTTTTTGTTAGTGTACATTTAAAGAATTTTGAGAATTTTCAAAACTTTTAAGAATTTTGGGAAATTTTAAGAATTTTGAGAATTTTTAAGAATTTTAAAAAATTTGCGCAAAAAAATTCTAAGTCCTCGAACCGAACCGGGTTTTACCCACCCGAACCGGGTTTTACCCGTTTTTAACCGAACCGGGTTTTACCTAACCGAACCGGGTTTTACCCAGACCCGTAATATTTGAGTTTGATAATTTCGTTGTTTTGCTCTATATAAAATATTCAAAAATGGATGTCGAACAAACTTTTATTCGAAAAATTGTGCAAAGCAATTGAGAAACAAACAGTGTGAACTTCTTCGTTTTGAAAAATGCGAAGACAAAAAAGATAAAGCAAACACCATTTTTTTGCTGACACACAAACATACATTTTATGGCGGTGGTTTTAAAAGAAGCAAATTAAATAGTTTTGCGAAAAAAAGAAATGAGAAAATGGGGATGCAAGAAAAGCTGTAACGTACAAAACAAATGTCTTTTTTCTTTGGTTTATATAAGCAATTTTTCAACTATTTGGCTAAATTTGAATATTTGAATTCGTTTTTTCAGTAAATACGGTTACCAAAAGCATTATAAATTATTAAATCTCATTTATCTGTTATTCAAATTTTGCGTAAGTTGGTGCATTGAATCGATAATAATT
Organism: Panagrolaimus sp. PS1159; assembly: GCA_963922195.1. NCBI lineage: Eukaryota > Metazoa > Nematoda > Chromadorea > Rhabditida > Panagrolaimidae > Panagrolaimus > Panagrolaimus sp. PS1159. The sequence continues at coordinate 2,088,916 of CAWUHW010000008.1, forward strand.
CCAGGAAAAAATAACGGTTTTTTTATACAAAAAATTAAAAGTTTTAGAAAATGGTTTTTAGAAATTGCATTCTTATCAAAGGAAACGGTAGAAACGCCTCTGAAGCTAAACGTAATATCAATTTTTTCAGATTACAAAAAGAAACTTATTTTCAATATACAAAATACCAAACTGAAACGTCTCAAAATTGTTCAACGCCCTAGTAATTTTATTTTCCTCTTCTTTTTAAAATTTTTTTACTGCTGTTAAACGCATGTTTTAAACATAGATTATAAAATTATGTTCAGTTCTTGCCAGGGCCGCAACTTGGGGGAAATTGAGGGATGTTTTTTATGAAAAAAAATTATTTTTTAATTTAAAAACCAAATCAAAAATTCAAATCGCACATAAAAGTTAGGGCTATTTTCATAAAGCGTATTTCATTTGGAAAATAAACAAAAAATCGGCAAAAAAATCATTTTCTTGCGGTGTCTTTTGACATTGCATCTTTGATTAAAACTATCACATTTGCCGTGTTTATTAAGGGTACGTTTCCATCATCAGTGTTGGAGTCATTAATAAGTTGATATTTGGGCATGCTACTTGCCCTGAGACAATTACCATTGTTGTAACAAAAAGAACAGAAAGAAGAAAATTCATTTTTGTTTCAAAAATGCTGCAATAAAAAAGTGACCAAATTTGGAATGATTTTTTCAGACTTTCTGTTTCCCTACTCTTTTTTCTTCAAATGCGGAATTTTTTTTAAATTTAAAACCCGATTAAACGTAAAAATTCATTTTATAAATAAATAATTTGTATAATTCCTGTAACTTACGACCACACAATATTTTTATTTGCAAAAACAACACTTCAAAAACTGTTAAACTTTTTAAGCTGAATAGATTATTGATATTTTAAAATTCTATCTAAAATTGTGTGGGTAAAATTTTTATCCATTTTTTCACAGTTTTTTTTAAATATTGGTCCTACAATTTCGTCTCGCGGTTCAAGAACACTGCATGTGGGCGTCGGGTTAAAGGGAACATGTTTTTTGCGTGTGGGCATCTGTCCAAACAAAATACAAATGATTAGAACAAAAAAATAAAATTGTGCAAGAGATTATTTCAAATTATTGCCAACATTGTTGACACAGTTGTGCAGGTTTAGAAAAAAAAATGAAAAATACACGTTTCAAGTGTAAAAAATTTTTGTATAAATAGTTAGCAGCAAACTAGAAAAATTATAATTTCGTTTCTGGAAACACAATGGTTTCCATCAAAGCCATCTTCATATCTTTCATTGTTACTACTGTTGTTGTCAATGCGGGAGTTACCGACTTCAAAAAGCTTATCTTCACTGATCCTGATGCCGATGAATTTGCAGCTATCATGAACGCAAATAATTATAACGCAAAGAACATTCCAGATGTCATTAAGCGTTTGGGGTATTTTAAGAAAGCTAAAAAAATGGTTCAAGAATTGCAAGCAAAGAGTAAAGGGAGTGCTGTTTTTGGCATGAATAAATTCTCGCTAATGTCTGATGAAGAGCGTCAAAAGGTAAGTCACTTGGCAGTTATACAAATTCAGGGTTACGCCAACATTTTATTTTGTTCTTGCTCCTCACATCTGAGTCAAGGCTAAAGTTTTCCTTTTCTAAAGGTGTCGCAGCTACAATCTAACAAAATCATTTTTGTCAAATTTTTACTTTCAACTCCTCAAAAGCTCAGTAACCTTAATAAAATCTCGATTCCCACGAGCTTTGCAGGTTTGTGATGGTTTTAGAGCAATCGGCTTAATGTATCTAGATACAGTAACAAATTGTCCTGATCTGTTTAGCCGATCGCATCAGAGCTATGACAGCAACATCTCTCAGTGATAGGTCTGCGACTCGGGTGGAGGTTTATGAAGGTTCCTAAAATTTAAGACCCCCCGGGAACCAAATAAAGTTTTGACTAAAACACTGTGCGAATTTAAAGTTAAAAATTTCAGTTCCTCGGAGCTCTGCCTGCCCCTCGCGGTGAAATTCGAGAAAAGCGGAATGCCGTTAATGGCATTTTTGGTGAAGCTGCTGCTCCTGCATCCTTTGATTTCCGTGACTACGGCAAAGTTTCGTCAGTAAAAAATCAAGGCGGATGTGGATCATGTTGGGCTTTCGCATCTGCAGCCGCCACTGAATCGCAGTATCTTCTTCGACGAAATCTTTCCTTGGATTTGTCAGAACAGCACCTTTTAAACTGCGAAGGTGGCACATGTGGTGGTGGATTTACATATTACACATTGGGCTACATTCGAGACAGTGGTGTCACCACAGAAGCTTGCATGCCATACACTCAAAATCAAGCAAATTGTACAACAAATTGTGATAATCAAAGATATAAGATTGATGGATTCCAACATATTGGACGAAATGAATCCACATATGCCTTGTCAATCTACAACCACGGTCCCGCAACTATCTTCATGTGGGTTCCAGATGAGTTTTACTATTACTCTTCAGGAGTTATGGATATCCCCTATGCTGAGTGCTATGCAAAACGAACAGGAGGACATGCTGTCATTATTGTTGGCTGGACTGCTGATTACTGGATTGCTAAAAATTCATGGGGGACAAGTTGGGGTGAGCAAGGCTTTTTCCGATTTAAAAGAAATCAGAATTGGTGCGGTGTCACCGAAGAAGTTTTAATTCCTTATTTAAATGCCACCACACCTACGCCTGGTAACACTACCACTACAACAACAACCACACCTGCTCCTACAACAGCTCCTTCACCGTTTGCCGGATGTCCAGCAGGAAATGGAATTACATCATTCAATGATGCCAACAGACAATATGTATTGGATCTTTTCAATCGCAGGAGATCAGAAGTTGCTAAAGGAACATTTGTCATGTATAATGGACAAATTGCCCCGCCTGCATCAGATTTGGTGAAATTTAAGTATAATTGTTATCTTGAGAAGATGGCTTTTGGATATTGTACTAATCAATCATCTCAATATGAAGGGAATTGGTCGATGCAAGGAACCTGGTTTGCAGAAGGGCCAAGTATTAGTAAGTTATCTAAAAGAGCAGCCGGACAAAATTTTAAAAAGAGCATAACTTTTTCAACATACAAGATGTGTCTTACCACAAAAAACAAAAACTTGCAGGCAACATTGTTTCTATTGAAAAACTGAAATAACTAATTGCGCAAAGCTGAAAATGTTGACAAAAATGCATCCGGTTTTTCAATGACGACATCTTTGCCTGCAAATAATTGCTTTTCGAGTTGAGACACATCTTGTAAGAAAAACGGAATGCAAAGAAACAGTAGTTTTCTTTATTCTGTCCTTCATCTTTACAGATTACACCATTGAATGGGCTGCTACCAAATACGTTCATTTTTCCGCAGTTCAGCAAGGTTCGAATGTTATGCTCCAACAAGGAGTTTATGATGGAATGTGGAATCAACAAAATGAAATTGGTTGTGCTTATATCACAACTCCAATAACGGGAATTGAATGCGCTTTTGCCCCCAAGAGTACTACAAATTACTACATTCCTTTGTACACCGCTGGACCAGGGTGTACCTCAAATTCTCAGTGCACCACAGGAATTTACAACAAATGTGACACTGCTCTTAAACTTTGTTATTCATAAACATGATGTATGAATTTGTGTTATGGGTTAATTTTGAATAAATAATCGAGCATTCCTTACATTTTGCCAATTCTGAAGAACAATATTTTCGAACTTATTTTTTCAAAATATACATTTTTATCAGTGCGGTTAATCATAAAAATAGAAATGATAGATAAAGATTTTCATCAGAGATGTATTTTTTTTATCCATTCTCTTTTTGCTCCCTTAAAAATAGATTTAATCACATAGTTTTTCCCCGTCTTTCTTTTATTTAATCTACGATAAAAAAAATAGCAATCCATTTTACAAAGCATGTGCCTTGTGAATCTTGAGATACAAATTTGACGTCTGAAACAAATCGTTCGCCCAACTGAAGAATAGCACAGTTAACATTTTCATATTTTTTAAACAATAATTAAATTTTTTTACAACTCTTCTTTTGCAGATTTAATACAGCCCCAAAAAATGTATCACAGTTATTTCATTCTGAGAAAAGAAAAAAAATCGAAATGCTTTTTTTTGTAAATTTGACATTTTGTATCAAATAAAAGTTTTTTAAAACAAATGTTTGAGATTTCTTTCAACAAAGCATTTTTCATAATCAAAAAAATTTTTTCCAAAAAATAAGTTTCTGTAAAAAAAATTTCCTGCAGATATCGGAAAAAAAGCTGTTTAGCTAGAGACGTACAGAGACGAAAAATTCGGATAAAAAAATTACGGTAGTTTCATTTTTTGTTTATCAATTGTCATTTTTATCAGCATTTAACCTAATAATTTTTTTACCAATTCGTATTAATATTAAAATTCTGTATTTTTTGGTACCAAAATTATGTTTATTGCACAACTTTGAAAAAACAATGCACATTTCTATGTTTAGCATCTCATTTTGCAAAGACAAAGAAAAAGAAATCGTTGCTTCCAGTGATTAAAGTTCAACAAATCTCCATTGGTTACAAAATCCCATCATAAAAATTGTTTTTTTCAAAAATTTATCACTGAAGATAAAAACTGATTATAAGAAAGTCAGTGTAACTATGATATACCAATTCATTCATATCCATGTTGCTAAGAAAAAATGCATCGAAAACATAACGAAAATTTAAAAAAAATAAGAAAAATAAACATTTATCTGTTTTTTAACAGTAAAAGTTCGTTCAATTTTATATTTTCTGTTAAAATAATATAACAATTTAAAAAATGGTTGAAGGTTTGTTTCAAAAAAGTTTAGAAAAATAACTCTATAATTGTTTTGGATTATAGAAACATCAGAATGCTGCTGTAATAATGATATTGACCAATGCTGTTGCAGCCCATGTGGGCCCAATGGATGTTGCCAAATTTTTTTATGTTGGTTGCAATGCCTCGGCGGATAACATGGATGAAAAAAACTTCACTATTTTCGGCAAAATAAATACTCTGAATTTTTAATAATTGATTACATTAATTAATAATTCTATTTATTTTTCGCTCTAGAAATTCTATTATATAATAAAATATTCTAATTTATTCTTTTGCGTTTCCTTTTTTTTGTAAAAATTTTTTTTTAAAATTTGTAAGAGAGAGACTGCAATAAATGTTTCCTTTTCATTTTTCTTTTCTTCTATCTTGAACACTCTCTTTAAAAATAACTTTTTAAGCCATAGTTGGATCTATGAAAATATATTTTGTTTTTGATTTATAAAAGATTCCTTTGTTCTGCTAGGGGCTATCACCAGATGTTTTACGTAATCCAGTTTAAAGGAGGGAAGGGGTTCACGAATTATTACGTTGCTTTGATTTTGTCGGCAAAAAGCTTTGATCTTTCATTAAAAAAAGGGGTAAAAAATGTCGATTTTTGTATTACATAACATTGAGACAGCCCTTTATGCAAAATAAAATAAGTGGATGAGCTAAACTTTATTGATACAAATCATTAAATGTATTACATAAATATAAACATTAACTTTAGAAAAGTTTCATGCAAAATTTAAAACACTGGAATTAAAAATAAATTAGAATTACTGTTTACACTTTTTACAAAGAACGACGATATTTGTAATCTTTAACATGAAAATTTTCAACAAAATTATCAAGCGCTTCAACGACATCGGCTTCTTCAGCATCACGACGACGGCGATCGAAGACGAATGAGGGATAACCAAGATGATCAACAGTATTTTGAAGTGCTCCAACAACATCACCTTCTCCAACATCTACATCACGACGTTTACGATCAAGTATAATTGGATGTTCATCAGCAGCAAAAGATGGATAATGCAAATTGTCTAATAAATTGTTGATGGCTTCATTAACGTCGCCTTTTTCAACATTGTCGGATTGAATCGCAGCTGCATCAACTGATAATGCAATGATGAAAGCGAAAATAACAAAAATTATAACTTTCCTGATTCTTTCTAAAAAAATAAAAAAGAATTGATTTTTTTTGAAAATAAAAACCTTGTTTTTTACTGGCCTGAAAGTTCGATGATTATGCAAATAGAGGCTTTGTTTTTCCGGATTTGCATAAAAACAAAAAACAAAAAAACAGTAGACTAAATTTTTTTGAAATACAGGGTGGTCACGCTGGACCACCCCCAAAACAAATTTAATTTGAACTCCAGGGCTGCAAGATTTAAAAAAACTGTTTGGGGGGATCGATAGTTTATATCTTCCGATTTTAAAATGTGGTTTTGGAAATTCTACCGTAACCCTCTAAAAATTTTGGTCACACAACGAAAACGTGAAAAAGTCGAAATTTTCGAATTTTGATAGAATTTCAAAGAAAATTTTTTTTCGAGATTTTTGGCATAGAGTCTTCTAAAGAGGTCCTCTAGCCATCCCAAATGATATTTTATCAAAATTCGAAAATTTCGACTTTTTCAGGTTTTCGTCCCCCCCCATGATTTTACTTCCATATTTTTTATTTTGTTACCGTTTTTAATCTTGTATGACATTAATATTTAAAAAAATATAAATTTCATGACCAAATTTTTCTACCGTATCCAAAACGAAGCCTTTATTCATATTCAACAAAATATAATTACAACAAAAAACAAATTTATCAATTTACATTTTTAAAAAAATTTATTTTTCCTATCATTTTTTCTGTCAGCTTTAATTACAAATGAATTAGAATTTAACAGATTCAGATTCCACCATTACACTTTTATCCTTTTTCTAAGTTTCATTCAATGAATCAGTTTTAGCATATTTTATTGAACGTGGAATAATACGTTTTACTTCAGGATAACAGTAAGCAGGATTTGGTGGTGGTAATTGCTTGGATGGAATTGAAGCAACTGATTCTTGTTGGCTAATTGTTGGAATATCTTCTGTGGTTGTTGGTTCTTGAGTTTTTGTCTTCTTTTTCTTATCCTTCTTTTGATTCTTTTTTGATTTGTTTTCATTATTTATTTTTGGTTCAACTTTTGTTAATTTCAATTTTTGATTTGTTGGAGTTTCAACAATTGCAACTTTTGCATTGAATGCTGTAGGTTTTGATTTTATTTCATCAACATTTGGTGGAATATCTTTTGATGGTTTATGTGTTTTAAAAAGATTGTATCTGAAATAATTCTATTAAACATAAAATTTTATAAAATAAACTTACGCAATAAAACCCATTATAAGAATAACAATAAAAACAATAATTCCAACAATAATAATGATATAACCCCATATTGGAAATGATGTTTCTGATGTATCTTTTGATGTTCGATTTGGAGTTGATTTAATTGGTGATAGCACTTTTGGAACATCAATTTTAGCATTTTTCTAAAAATTTGTTTTACACAAAATATTAACAATTGTAACATGAAACTTACAACTTTGATAGTACATTCTGGATCAATATTAACATAAAGTTTAATATTCTGTCATGTTCACCCTTAACTTTAAATTCACAAGAAGAAGATCCGCGACAATCACCAACCGCTTCTGAAACATGAAAGCCATAAGAAGCTTCATAACAAACTGTTGAACTATAATAATGAATATGAATATTAATTAAGCATAAAAAAATATTTTTCAACTTACGTTCCCATACAACTTTTACAAACTTCAAATACCAACATTTCATAAGTCAATGTTAGATTGATTGGTCCATATCCTGAAAGTATAACATCTTCTCCAAATTGTGTTCCATGTTCATTTTTATCAGATAATAAAAGTGCATCAGAAGAACCATTTTCATAAACATTACCAACCAAAGTTCCATAATCATTTCCATTACGATGAAATTGAGCAGCAGAAATAGAATCCAAAAATTCCAAAGAAAGAACAAAAAAGAAGCAGAAGAAAAAAGTTTTAGAGAAAATTTTCATCGTTGCAAACACAGAAAAAAATGTTGATAAAAAAGACGAATAAATTCGTAAAAATTTCTTTTATATCTTTTTTTGGTAGCAAATAAGAAAGAATGTGTTATGCAAATTTATTTTATTGTTTTCTGCTTTGAATAATACCAGTTTTTTGACATAGCGTTGTCATTTTAAATTTGCATAAACATGGATTTTATTTAAATACCTCTGTGAAATTATAAAATTCTTCAAAAAGCTTTAGGCCAAAATGATCAAAAAAAATTAAGAATAAAAAAATTTTTCAAAAATAAAACAAAGAAAAATCTGACAATTTTAATTTATTTTTTAACTTTTTAAAAAACGAATAATTTTAAATCCGCCAAAATTACCAAAGTTAAAATAAAATATAATGCAATTAAAAAGAATTTCATGTTCTCGTTTTGCATTGAATTCAGTCAGAAATAATGTAATTAAAGTTTTGAATGAACTTGTTGCAACCATAATAACTAATAACGTTTTTACACTATTCATTTCAATCTATAATTAAATTTTTTTTCGATTTGATTTAAAGTTAATTCATTTCAAAAATTTTTTTACATAAATATTTTTTCTTTGAAGTGTTAAAATCAAGAATGCTGTGCCAAATTCCGAATAACATTGCTAAAATAAAATTGGATTTTTTTAAATTTTGTGAAAATTTTATTTCCTTAATAATGGTGCTCCAATTGCTGCAGATGCGGCCATTTGTGGAAAACCCTGTCGTGCAACGGATGTATCAGCAATAAAATCTCCAATACTATTTGACCTTGCCATAATAGTTAATCCAAAAATCTTTAAAATATGCTTATTAAAGGAAGCAGGCGGTTTGATATATTTTTCACTTTCAACGTTTTTTTCAAAATCGTATGAACCACTTTCTGTCAAACTTTCGGTTACAAAAAAATTAATTATAATTTTTTAATAATGTGCGGTAAAAACAAATTGTGTATATTCCTAAAAAATCTGTTTCGAATTTCAATGGTGAGTAATGTTACATTTTGATTAGTTTTGAAAAACAAAAGAATAAAACATATTCAAAAAAGGTAATAAACAAAAAATTGCTTTGGAAATAAAAAACTACTTTTTTCCTATCATTTGTTCGATTTTTTTACCCAGCTGCAATTTTTTCCCCGCCAATGAATAAAAACAAAAAAAAAAAAAAAAAAAAAAAAAAATAAAAGCATTTTTATAAAAGCATTTTCGCATTTATAAAAATAGTAAAATATCAAATTTTAGCATTCTTTCAGGCATGAGAATAGCGGCCTGACGCACTTCGCCAAAATCGCATTATCAACACTGATAAGGATTTTTATTTCATTATTTTTTATTTAAATGCTGATATCCTTTTTTTGACAACCTTTTTTAAAGGAAAAACAAGAAAAAAAATAAAATTCAGAAGCAGGATAAAAATGTAGCGGTTTCTACGTCAGGCCGCCAAACAGGGAAGCTTCTCATGTCTGCATTCTCACAAGTACTCTGCGTTGATACCACTGCTT